>CM052454.1:6956532-6999556 GCA_028533085.1 Varecia variegata | reverse complement strand
GTCAACTGGAAGCTGAGATCTAAGCTTGCAGATAGGCAGAAAATGTTGAGCTCTTGGAATTTACTAGGCAAATTTCTCTGGGGGGTAAATTTACTGAAATAAGTTAGTTACTAGGTGCTGCCACCTTAGCTGGGTGGGGTGGAAGAGGTGGCATCATTTTGTGGCTACTTTTCATCCAAATTATGAGTCCTTTAAAATATGTACCTGATATCAAGTCAAGGACAATTGAGTGACCAAAACAGAAACAATATATCTAATTTACCTCTTCAAATGAAATAATCCCATGTTTTTTACTCCATTTAGGAATTTTTACACTGCTGTGGAGTGGGCCCATCTGTAGCTAGAAGGCATGGGGCCTGCAGTTTGAGGAAGGTGAGAGCACCTGGCTCTATGTGGCATGAAAGGAAAAAAACCAAGATGATTTCTATACAGAGATGCCTCCCTGGACCATGGGGCTATAGTTCAAGAAACTGTGCCTACTTTGTGGCAGGGACCCAAATCGATGATGTAGCTTCTAGAATGCAGTAATCAGCTTAAACATACAGGTGTGTTATATGCAAACACAGGCTGATAATATTGTCTTTTCTACAGAGAAGCATCATGGACAATAAAGAAATGGCTTGGCCTTAAAATAAAACCATGAAGTAGTTGAAGTTTCACCAACCCCTACAAAGAAGCTATGCTCCTTCCCTCCTCTCCCATCCCCTGAGGCCAGTCAACAGCTCCTGGACTGACCCACACTTAGAACCTACCGATGGTTGTTCTCCTTTAGGAAAATAATCCCATCCTACATCTGCAGAGCTAAAGAACCAATTCAGTGCTTTCGTGTGAATCAACTACTACTTCTTTATCAAAATTTTCTCAGTATTTCTGTCACATTTCTCTTTCTTTCTCTGATTAAATGTTAGAGCTACTCAGACCTGGGTAGTAGGTGCTCTTCCATTCTCTTCTTCTCTACTCTTTCTGAATAACCTTGTATATTCTCATAGCTTTCAGTGCCATCTACATGTTGATAAAGCCCAAATTTATGTTACCTGTACGGATTGCTTCTCTAAGCACCAACTGCCCAGTGGGTTCTCCAGATTATGTCCTCAGTCTAAATATACTTGATCTTCTCCAAGTGTGCACATCTGCAAGTTGTCATTCCTTCTACCATAAAATGAAATCTTCCACAAAGTCACTTAATCTAGAGCCCCAAAGTCATCCTTCACTCCTGTTCTTCCATCTCTACATTCTATCTATCGTTAAATCTATTAGGCATCTATTAAATCAGCCCCTAGATATATTTACTATCTCTCATCTTGTTGCATCTCTATAGCCATTGCTCTAGGTCAGGCCACTATCATTCCAGCCTGGGTTATCACATCAACCTTGGACCGGGTCCAAAAAGTTCCATTATCTCCTTCTTCAATTTGTCCTGTATATAAAATCCTGAGAGCTCCTTATAAAACTAAATTGGATCATGTCACTTCCATGCTATAACCCTTATAAAGTTTTCCATTGCACTTGTTATAAAATATAAACTCCTTGATATGACCAACAAGTTTGCAGCATCTGATCTCCTTCCTGCCTTGCAGCCTCATCTTCCCTCGCTCTCCGGCTGTCTTTCTACTCTCTGCCCACACTAAGCTAAAGGCTTGGATTTGCCCATCTCTTTCCTGAGGCTTTTCCTGCTATTTCCTCTAAAAGAGGTCTTCTCCATCTTTTTCTGCCTAGCATCTACTAATCCTTCAGGTCTAGACTCTTTTCTAAAATCTTCCACTTGGAATTGACACACCTCAATCTGTTCGTATTTTGACTGGCAAATATAATCTTCAATCGGGTATATAAACTCAATATTGGTGAATAGTGAACAGTCTACAATTAGCCTGCAAGAAGACTATAAAGATGAGTGAATGTGTCAAGTTTCTCTGCTTTTGGTTGGAATCCTGTAGCAACCAAGCGTGGGAACTCTGGTGGTTTCATGCTGATAAGAAACCTGACTATATTTGTATATATGATTTCGATAAATGAAAATGGGAACTAAATTCAGTATTATTGCATAAATTCAGTTCTCTTAAGAGATAGACTCTTTCAATACAAGGGCCAATGGGGGAAACATTGATAAAAGTGCCTTTGCAGGGGACAATTTACTACTGACTGAACTAAATAATCTGAAATGTTGAATGGAAATTCAAACATTTTAAATATGACTTTCTGGTGATAATGCCCTTTGTTTTCTGCCTAATGTAACTTTAGTGGTAGAGATTTGAGACGTAGAAGGTGGGATCTTGACATTCCACTCTGTGCCCTGTATCTATATCTATCTGTCTAATTATCTATTAAATATCTATCTCATATATCTATATTAACGGTCATAAATGTTCACTTTTTATAAAATCTTTGGTACTTTAAAAATCTTCTTTGCAGCAATTTGTAGACAGAGATAACTTCTCTTGAAGCCCCCATTTTATTTGGAAATATAGTTATAGTCATAATAGCATAAACATAAAGGGAAAGGAACATTTTTTCAGCCTCTACAATGACCTCGTGTGTAAATTCTCCAAACATTCCCAAGAAACTACATCATTAATTCCATTTTACAGCTAAGGATCATTAGGTGCTGAGAGCTTACGAACGTGCCTAAGGCCACACGAGCTGGTAAAATGGCAGGGTGGGAATGAACCCCAAATTTGTCTGATTCTAAATCTCAACCCATTACCTCAATCATGGTGATCTCGTGGCCCTTTTAACTCCTTTATATCAAAGTTCATCCACAGTCTCAGTTTTGGATCTCATTGATTTTTTTTTTTTTTTGGAGCAAGTCCCAGCAGTAATAAAGATACAACCTGCAGACTTATCATAATTAGGAGTTGTGCCTTCCCTTTAGGCTTTTATTTCTGTTAGATTTAATGTTAATATCCTAAACTACTAAAAAAATCAAGTAGCCTTTCCATAGGCAGAGAGAGTCAGGTGAAGGGGAGTCATCCCCTTCTATCTATCATCCATTATTATCTATCTATCTAGACATCCATTATTATTTTAGACGCCTCCACAGACTGTCTCCAATTTGGGGTGACTACCAATACAGCTGCAGGGAGCTTAGTACCGGTACATCAATGCTACAACTTAAGCAGGCTCAGCTCCTGCAAAACGTCACACAGAGGCAGCCGAGTAATGGGGATCAGGGCGTGGACTCCGGAGCCAGAACGCCTGGTTTATAGTCTGGCTCCACTATTAGCCGTGTGGCCTCCGACAAACAACTTCTTTCTGCTCCAGTTTCTTCACTTGTAAGGTGGGATGACAATAGAACGCATCTCCTGGGGTTGTTACCAGGATGATAGTTAAAATTTGTAGGGTGCTTAGAGCAGTGTCTAGCACCACAGTAAGTGCTATATTAGGTCTTGAAAAATAAACACATTTCTATTAGGTCACGTTCACTGATTCCTTCATTATGTATCCAATATTTACTGTGTGCTTATCATTGGCATAGATAACTTTGACTGAAACAGGAAACCTCAGGAACTTCTTATAAAGGGAATTTTTGGAAGTATGTGTTTAAGAAACATCAGATTTTTCGCTAGGCAACCAAAGCCTTTCATCTTTTATCTTCTTTTTTTTATAACAGAAATATAGTCTCAGTGCTCAAATTATACTAAATTACAAAATGACTTTTCCACCTTTCCTCTTTCCTGGCATCCTTTTCCCATTCTCCGCTGAATTAGTTCTCTCCATAGTGCTCTGAATTAGTTTCCCTGCATAGTAAACAGAATGCTAGGCCATGCCAGTGGATGTCATCCTGAACAAGAGCAAAACCAGCAACAACAATGAAAAAACAGAAAGAGAACAATTTGCTGCTTCTCAATAGTTACCTGAGAAAACAACAAATTTTAGGTTTTCACCATAATGGTCATGTAGGTTGGCCCATCCTGAACTTGTTTCTCCCCAATGAGTTAATCCAGAAGAAAACATTATTTTATTGGCTAGGCAATGTAAACATTGCTCTGAAGAAAATGTGCTCATGTCCTCTAAGGGAGCCTATCATTTAATGCCTATTATATTTTAAATCATAATTTGAGCTGGGAACATTTCCATCATTTTTGTAAAGAACCAAAGTTACGTTGATCAATGTGGGGAAAATTGCATTTCCTAAAGAGGCAAAATCGATTGGTTCTTCTATACAAAACGGAGTCCTAGCTAGGAAATGAAAGGACTTAAATAAAGAGTTGATTTTATTTCTTATTCCAACAGAAGATTTGAAAGAAAAAATAAAGTTGTATGTGCAAAAAACAAATCATTTGTTGTATATATATCACTTTCTTCAGGTTACAGTGTGGAAATAGAGGTAATGACAGGAAGGCCAAAGTTCTATTTGGATTACTGAGGCCCATGACTACTGAGAAACACTGGGTGAGCACAGTGACTCCTTTGTGTGGTCAAATGTGTATTTGGAGAAATGGTGACTTTGTGCAATGATTCAATTTGCTTAGTTATAGAACATTCTTTTTTTTCTTTTTTCTTTCTTCTCCTTCTTTTTTTTTCTTCACTGAAGCAATAGCCCTGGGTTCAGATTTGACAATGCAGCTTGGTCTCACGGTGACATGCAGGAGTGTTTTATAAACTCAGACTTTATTGGTATTTACAAAAATTATACTTACACCGGCATATTGTACTTGGATGACTATGCTTCAAAATGAGTTGGTGGCAAAGACTTATTTATTTATGTTTGGTGTTGCTTTTTGCAGCCACACCAAATATTTTATTAAAAGCTTCAGATTTATTCCGGTGCCTTCCAAAGGATGAAAGTTTCTGTGTCAGAGAAAAAATTAATGGTTTGCAATGAACCCTGTTGAACCTTTCCCTGAAATTTGCCTTAAAAAAGATTTAAAAGAAACTTTTCCTGTAGAACATTCTGACATCTTTATTTGTTGCTATTTGTGGTCTCTTACTAGCCTCATACACTCCCACCACTAAGATAAATGAGACCAGGCCACAGTCTGTTGTCTGAGCTGTCAGTGATAGGATTCTCCAAATTCATTCTTCTGACCATACTTGGGGAACCAGTTGGAAAAGGAAATCATGTCTTGTGATTTCAAATTTAATTTTATGTGGGACAGTGTGGGATTTTTGTGGTAGTGATTTTACATATATTATCAAACTTTGTAACTTTTGATTTGAATAAGGAAAACCAAAAACTCATCACTGAAAATCTTGCAGTCAACAGTTGAACTGGTCTTACCTTAGCAGATGACAAGCACTTACGGGGAATTTAGTTTCTGCTACTTACAAAGCTGGGTGTTTTCATGTGTGTTAAGTCAACTATTCTTCCCAGCTATCCTCTGAGGGAGAACTTTTATCACTCTGGTTTTACAAATAAATGCTTTGAGATTAATTGAGTTTGAGTAACTCGCCCAGTTTCCCAATAGAAAGAAGCAGAGTTTCAATGCAATTGTAAGGAGGTCTTAACTCTAAAGCCTGTCCACATGATTAAAAGACTTTTATATAAAGAGAATACCTTTGGGAAGAGTTTTAAAAAGTTTGAGAAGAGTTAAAAAAAAGGTTTTGGGCAAGGTAAAAATCAAATTATAATGATGATTAAAGAAAATTAGGTTTGCTCCTTGCTCTAGGGCCTGGAATATCCCTATTCTCATGTCTGTCATCCATAGACCACTTAATTCTGAAAACCTCAGAGGGAGATGATGATTTACATTTATGAAATGTTCCTGACATTAGTGTCATTAGCACTGACAGATCCTACAGATTTGGAAACCTGACACTGAGTTTTAATCTATGGTTACTTATTGATCACTATAGACATCTGAAGAAAAATTGGGTGGGGGGACAAAACAAAACAAAATTCAAGGTTTTAGTTCTTTGGGATTTAAGAAAGTCTCTTTTCATGGATGTATATTGATAGACAGGTAGGTGGGTAGATAGTTAGATAGACAGAGATAGCGAGCCCCAGCTGAAGGCCTATTATTTCCATCCAGACAGATACATAATTTTAATGAGAAGTTAAAGTAGAAAATATCCTCCTTTGTTTTAATAGGCAGGCCATGCCAGACACAGGCAGCCAGGCAAAATTTCTACATTGAAAACTAGTTTGTCTTATAAACGAGGAAGCCGGAGCACCTTTGAGTGGAAGAGCAGAACGCAGACAGGGATTTCTGATCTGGCACCGTGGGATGCGCGTGAGGCAGGCTGAAGGCCCATATGCCAGGCCTGCTCCTGGGTTCTTTCAAGGACATATAAACGTGTGTGAAAGTGTCAGTCTTGCAGAAATGAAGACAGAGCAGTGTGTGCATATAGCTGCGTTTCCCAAACGTGACCAATTAATTGTTCAGAGCGACAGTAGCTAGGAAACCTAAAGCAAGCATTCTAGAAAGCCTCCCTGGTTTGAAGGCAGGGTGAAGTAACAGCAATAAAAACTCTCCAATTCTTGAGATGCAAAAAATGCATTGATTTCAGTTGTAAAAATACGTTAATTCTGCTAAGCCATCAGCATCATTCCCATCATCCCCACTTTAGTGCTATGCTTTCAAATAACCTTTTTTAAAAAAGTTATTTGTAGTTTCTCTTCATTTTTAAAAAATATTTTTAAGTGACCCCACATGTGCACAACAAAGCAAATGTTTGCTTCGGATGTGTTGTTTTCTTAGCATCATTATGGAGAGAAGGTAAGGAAAGGACATTCGTACTACAGCAGTGTGAGAAGCTGTCCTTTTCAAAAGCATTTTTGTAACGTGGCCATTAGCTACTGATGGAGTTGCCATGGTTATAAGAGGTCCACTGTGGGAGAAATCTTCATTTATTATCAGATTTTGACAGCAGTGGTCAGAATGCTTGATGGGGGAAAAAAAGAACAACAACATAAAAGAGTCTTAGCCATTGTAGCCACACTAAGAGTTGAGTTATAACATTAAACAAAAAATCGACAATAAAGTCATGGATGAGTTCAGTGCCAAGAAAAAAAAAATCTGGCTTTTGAATTAAAATGTATTCCTGTAAACAGCAGAGAGGCAGAAAATGATAGTCTCCTAAAGAAACAGGAAAGAAATGGCAGCGGGCTGGAAGCTACTGGGTTGTACACGATTAAATTATTTTACGGAATAGTTTGTAGCGGTTGTGCCACTTTCTGTGTGTTCTTTCTCATGCAAACATCCGGGTGATTTAAGCTGCCATTTTAAGGGTTAATGAGCTTCATATGTCTTTCTTGGTATTTTAGTTCAAGGAAAAGCCTTTGTACTAAGTGAGCCTGAAAGCTCTGGAAATATTATTCTCACATAAAAAGTATAATAAATTCTATTACATGGGCCTCACTATGCTACCAATTCATATCCCCCATGGAAGTTCTATGATACACACGTTCGCTTTCTCCTTTGGTCTCAGTACTACAATGGGAATTTGATGTTTTTTGGTTTTGTTTGTTTGTTTGTTTTTTGCCTCTTTAGAATAATAGCTGATTTCTCTCGATGGTTCAGTGTTTAGAGATAAACCACAGCTTGTTCCCAGTCTCGAAAGGATTAGCATGTACTAAATTATGTAGAACTTATTTCTGGGTAGGTCAGGAGAACAGATCTCCCCTCGCCGTGTTCTGTGCAGACACGGTCTGTGATGTCGCGCAGTCTGCTGCACAGAGGCAAACTTTGTTACACAGCCAGCGAGCACCAGGGTGAGGACGGTCTCCGCTCCGGCTTTCCGGGGATAAAAGCCGGCAGATGCATAGAAACAGGGCCAGCAGCAGTGGAAAGTGCACGGTCCTTTAGGCAGATTAAAGGCGAAATGAGGGATCCTGAGGGGAAGCCCGTCCACCTGGAATGAGTCTCTCAACTGCAGGCTCAGCGGGTACATCCATGTCACTGCCTCTGTGTGACTCGCAGCTGTCACCCCCCAGGGCTCCTCTCAGGAGGCCTCACCCCTCGTCCTGGGGCTTTTTCTCTTCCCTGCCCTGCTAAGGTCTCTATCTGCTCTAAAACAATTTACTCAGTTAGCTTTTAAAACTATATTGATCATTTTATTGTGGTTTAAGGGCATTCAGGGGACAAAATCCTTACGAATCAGATGGCAGCTGTGCAGTCTCATGAATCTTCATCAGCTGCACACAGGTTCTCACTTCCATAGACCAGTGGACCCAGCCTGTCTCCTCTCTCTTGCCTCCTGTTTGCTGAAAATCCAGTACACTTTGATTTCCACTGTCTTTGCTCCACTGAAACTACACCCGTGAGGTCGCTAATGACTCAAGTCCATGGATGATTTTCAGCCATGACCTTGGCCTCTGCTCTCTTAGCCCCAAGTGGTGTCTCTCCCCTCTAACCCGCCCCTATGGAGTTCTCATTTACGGAGCACTGCAGGTATGTCAAGCACTGAGCAAAGTTTTTACAAGACACGAGGCAGGCGTAGATCAGGACACTGAGATTTGGCGAGTTCAGGTACCTTACTGAGCAGTCCAGCTCCCGGGCAAACACCTGTGAGTGAGTTTTCAGGGCCGGCCAGCGCAATTACAAAGGCTTTGCCTGGCAGGCCTCAGGGGGAAGGCTGCTCCCCCTCCTGGAGCTGGTGCACAGCCAGTGCCCTGCGGTTTCTAAAGGGAGTTACAGTCGAGGCCCCAGGCCCCTCTGGCTGGCCAGGCTTTTGTGTGCGTTTGCATTCCTAGCCCAGGTGCCATCATTCAGAGCTCTCCTTATCTGGGGCCTTTGGCAGGGGCTGTCCTCAGGTCCCTCTGCTGAAACCTCCTTATGGGAGGGAAGGGGGAAAACTTGAAGACAGTTGTCCCTACCCTCACTCAGTACTCGGGACTTCTCCACTCCTATAGCCCTTTTTCCTTGTTCTCTAGTCAACTCTCTGCCCCTCCCTGCCAGCCTTTTGTTTGGGGCTTTCTCAGCAGTAAGATGACCCCCATATCTGTGCTGATCCACCTCATCCTCCACCAGCGTGACATTCCACGTGTGGACGGAAGGGGGGGCACTGCTTTCTCCATTCTCCACTTTGGCCTGTTGATTACACTGTTGCAGTAAGTGATGAGAGGCGACTGACTGCTGCTATCACTTCTGGCACGTTGCTTTAATCGGCCACCCTGAGACCCGGCAGCTTGGCTGTTTCCAGCTCAGCTGAGCTCCTGACGCTTACTGAGTACACACAGTAAAAGCTGGAGCTAGATTAAAAGTCAGCATATTGGACTGAAACAATCTGAGCTCCCAACCACCATCTAGGCTGGGCTCATATTTTCTGAGCAAGTTTTCTGAATTGCTTCCACCGGCTCCCCATCCCTTGTTTGTCTTCGGTCTTCTGCAATTTTCCTTCCCTAAGAGATTTATTCTCTCCTATAAATTCCATCTCTACTTGTAAGTGGATGACTCCTCAATCTTTATTGACAGCCCTAATCTCTCTTCTGAGCTCAGAATGATAATTCCAACTGCCTACTAGATGTATCTGCTTGGATGTTCTAGAGACAACTCATTCATGTATTCATTCACTCACTCATTCATCATTCATATAGTTAATAAACTTATGGAGTACTTCCCATGTGCCAGGCTCTGTATTAGGCCCTAGAGATACAGGGTGAATAAGAAAGCAGTCTCTCTGCTGTCCTGGAACTTGCAAATACGCAATTTTCGAGACAGATGCTGAAGCTGAACCATTTAATTATATATGCGTTGAGCGCCATCCATCAGAGAGCAGAGTGCTGTAGAGTAAGTACAAAAGAAGCCCCTAACTCAGCTTGGCGCTTCAGAAAACGATTCTCTGAGGAAGTGATATCATTACAGTTAGCAAGAAAAAGTAAAGGAGGATGAAAGAGTGTCTCAGGCAGCAGAAATGGAATTCAAGAGGAAATACGGTGTAGTCGGAGTACAGAGGTGGCGTGATGCTATTAATACCTGGAAATCCAGAGGTTTTCTTTCTTTCTTTTCTAAGCCCTAACCTGAACTTACAGGCTTTTCCATTGCGTCCCATGCTGTATCTCCAACCCTCAGCTTGAACCCCTACTGCTAGATCCTGATATTTCACTCGGCAGATCTTTAAGCCTGTCGCTGCCTAAATGTCCTCTCCTTTAGGTCTCAGCCATTCTCACTGGAAAACCTAGAACATCCTGCAGGGAGGATTTCTCTCCCCCCACCGGACACTGAGACCACCACCAACTCTCCCTCCTCCTCTCTTCTCTTGTTCTCTCTCATTCTCTCTTTTTTTCTTTTTACTCACTTTTATGTGCATTAGATATGTATGGCTGCTTGGTTTGTAAAGATACTCAACTCTCAGGAATAAGGAATGAGACAGGGTAAAAACAAGAGGCAAAGGCGATGAGTACCCAAGGTACTGATAGTGGAGCTGGGGCGGGAGGCAGATCTACGAGCCCACGTGCAGACAACCCTCAGGACGTGCTCTTTGTATGTGGGTGGGGAGGAAGTGGGAGGCCAAGGGCAACCTGTGGTTTTTAGCTTGAGTGGCTGAATGGATGGTAAAGCCATTAACACAGATTGAATCCAGGAGATAATTCTGGGGGGAAGGCACAAGAGTTGGAGGTTATGAAGATGATGAATTTGATACTGAAAATGCTGTGTTTGTAATGACACTTATGTGTTGATTTGTGATAAGGCCATAAATATGTATTAGAAAGAGCATAGACTTTGGGTTCAAAGACACTTGGGTTAAAAAGTTCCTGGTCTATAATTTGCTAGTGGTATGATCTTGAATAATTTTCTTGGTTCCTTCGTCTGCAGTTTGTGAGTAATAACTATCTCATAACTTTTGGGTGGAATTAAATGAGATGATGAGTGTAAAGTATCTAACAAGTATACGTATGGTACTTAGTATAGTACCAAGAAATGATTCTTTCCTCCACTTCTTGATCTTGAGTTTCTTTAACTCAAGAAAGAAAAAGAGTTTACTCATCATTTTCTTACTTAAACCTGATAACATGAGTATTAAATAAAATAGCATCTGAACCAAAAATTGGAGATCAATTTTAGAGATTAAATAATTCAATTATTGGTCTTTTAAACGCAGAATGCTAAAATTACAGTTATCACAGTAACTATTCATAACTTTTATTGCATCCTTATAATTTGACAAACACTATGCTAAGTAAATATTTTTTCTTTTTTTTTTTTTTTAGAGACAGGATCTCACTCTGTCACCCAGGATGGAGTGCAGTGGTGCAATGATAGCTCAACTGGGCTCAAATGATCCTCCCTCGTCAGCCTGTCAAGAATAGCTAGGAGTATACATGCATGCCACCCCGCCCGGCAAAGTTTTAAAAAAATTTTTTGTGGAGATAAAGTCTTATTATGTTGCCCAGATTGGTCTCAAACTCCTGGCCTCAAGCAGTCCTCCTGCCTTGGCCTCCCAAAGTGCTGGGGTTACAGGTGTGAGCCACTGCTCCTAGCCTGTAAATAGTTTACATACGTAATCTTATTTGATACTCATAGCAACCACAGAAGGTAGATAGCATTATTATCCTCATTTTACAGAGAAAGGAACTAAAGCATAAAGGGCGTGATAAGATCAACACCTCAACCAGTAGTGAGGTTGGGATTTAAATCCATGCTTCCTGACTCCAGATCCTAGGACCAAAAACTATCTCCTTTATTGTATCTGAATATTTGGCAGTTATTAACCTAGACTCTCCTGAAATATAAAAATTTTTAGTGCACACTTATTACTGCCAGATAGCCCAGTAACCAAATTCCTTCCAATCCAGAGAATTTAAGTTGCTGAAAAAATGTCCTCAGTTTTATTGACACTTGGATATCACTGATGTCACTGACTTACAAAAGTTTTTGTTATGTTCTATCCCTTTTTGACTGTGCTAATTTAAGAGCTACATGAATCATTTTGTTAGGTACAGAAATATCACCACAACCTGTAAATGAGTTGAGAACGATCCTCTGAAATATACATTACAAAGTTTTAGACCCAACAAAGCTTAACTGTCATCTGTCACTGCAAACAAAGTTTTTGGTTTCTTGTAAGACTTCATCGAGTAATTGAGCGTAATCAGAATGATCTGAACTTTTAAAAATGGGAAATAATAAAGGACTTGAAGTTTGCGGCAAATCTTAAGTTGCAAACATTATATATTGTGTTCAACCTATAAATCCTACAGACAAGACTATTCACTGGGTGGAAAAAAAAAAAAAACAATTACGTTGTTCTTGCTATGGCCTATAAACACAAAGCCGTGGAACAGGCTTATAAACCCATCAAGGGTGTCATTGATCTTGGTAGCTGTTGAGATTTTGAGGTAACTTAGGTTTACACAGAACTCTGTGTCTTAAGAGATTATTATGAAGTGGTTAAACTTTGCTCTTTTTGCCCTTTCGACTTTGTGGAATAAAGAAAGGCCATGTTTGCTGATTCTTATGTGACTAAACCATATCCTCAAAGAAAGTGCTTGGAGTTTACTTTTTGCCGGCAGGGGTGCTGTTTAATGCTACCAGTTGGTGCGGTACACAGATGAACAATTCCAATGCATGCTGAATTCTCAGCACAGAGCCTGGCGTATAGAAAATGCCCAGTTAGTATCTGGGATCGTTTCCCTCCCTCTTGTGCTGTATTTATTGACGATTTCACGGATTATTATCATTTTATTCAGAGGATGAACAGAGGAAATAAAAGGAAGTGAAATTAAATTAGCACATTGTACAGACCTGTAGCATATTTGGTCTAAAAATTTGGTGGTGGAGGTGATTAATGTAAGGTTTTTGGACCATCTAAGGACTTGACTGAACACAATCATTGTTCCCTGTCCTTATTAATATTGCACCAAAAGTTGATTGAGGCTGCCTATTATTTACGATAAGAGAGAGAGCTACTACTCTCTGGAGGAATGAACTGCCTGCAATGGAAAGTTCTTTTTATGTACTCTTTTGTCCTCTTCTTGCAGTCATTTTTGCTGGGCTCTAACTCTCCAAACCAACTATTGGACTTTATTCTTTCATATCATTAAAATTGAATGTATTCTGAAGCAGGGTAGACTTCCTTCTGTGACATTGGTTCTTTAATGATCCTATGATAAAACAGACTTCACCAAAGAATAAAGTTGAGTGGTAGGAAGTCAAGCATATAGAGATAGCAGCTGAGACCAGGGAGAAAAATCTGCAATTTTGAATGAGTGAGGGAAAGAGCAGCTTGGAGTGAATGGGAAACATCAGGGAGCCAATCAGACTGCACAGGGAATGTCCAGGACAAGATGGTTTTTCTCTCTGCTGGAACTAACTGCCCGTGCCTTACTGCACAGCGTATTTGGTTTAGTAACCTGGCTTTTGTGAGTCTTACCCAGACTGCTGGAATCAGGTGGAGGATATTGCAGCTACTGTTCTTTTTTAGGTATAGTGATGCATAGGCATGAGATCATCATTATTATTACTTACATCTGTTAAATGTGTAGTGAAACCATCAGTTTCATGGTAGAAACTCACTCTCCGTATGGATCTGATAGACGCCTTATTAGCTTTTTTGCTGTCTGAAAATACATAACCCTGTCTTGTGAGTGGAAGTAGCCCTACTGTGAACGGAAAATGAAAATCCAAAATACCATAACAGCTGTGATATGGGCCAGAAAAAAAATATTTGCTTTACCTATAAAAAAAAGATGAGGCTTTGGAGAATTTAGCAGTCTTTCACATTAAAGAAAAAAAGTACCTTGGATTGAAATATTCATAAATTCTGTCCTTGTTTTCTGGTTTCATTTTAACCCAAGATTAGGAAAAAAATAACTTGTCACAACCTTGCAATTGACTAATCCATGTATGTTTGCATAAATTCTTTTGTTTATCTTGTCAAACGTTTAAGATTAGGTTGAGTAGGTTCAACCTAATATAAATAGAATTTAGCTAGATCTATCGGGAGGAAAATAAACCTTGATTGGTTTTTCTCTTTTAAGAGCTTATGTTAATCTGAAATATCTGTAGTATATTATCAAAGTTAAAACCCTATGGGAAGGAAGAAACAGTATATAACTGAATGGAATTGTCATATTTTTCTTCAGCCTTATATTAATATTATCATCTGAAGACTTTCAAAGAATTTTTATATTTCCTCATTTAGTCTTCCACAATCAACTATGATTTGTCTTTATCACAAGGGCAATCTGAGGTACAAAAAAAGACTGGGTATTCTCCTTGGAGTTTTTAAGAGTTATAAGTAGGGCTGAGAACAGATTCACAGAATTTGAGGACAGAAAGGATGTTAACTGGAGGAAGATGTTAGAAAGATTAAGTGATTTGACCAACATTTTACAGCTAGGTATTAGTAGTAGAATGCACATCTCTTGATTTCCAGCTTTGTGTTTTACATTGTGCACTGCACTGACTCCTGTGAAGTTATTTTTTAGGAATTCAGTCTGTGACTCTGACCAGTTGTCTTAGTTTTTGTTGACTGGCCATCAAGCATGGATTGAAACTAAAAAATGTGCCAAGAATTTCATTCAAAATTTGTTCAGTAAGTATTTATTGAGTACCTATTGTGTAAAAAGCACTGTCCTAAGTACTTTGGATAAATAAAAAACCAAAAAAGAAAAGGTCCCTGCCCTCATGGAACTTAGAATGCAATTAAAGGAAGGCATCCTTGGCTTTTCTTATCATAAAATGCATCAACTTAAGATTTCTGACCATTAAATCATTGGGAATTTGCCTGAGCATGGAATACTGCTCAACAGTTGCTATTTTATTTAGAATGGCTATTTTCAGAGGTATAACTGAGCACTTGTTTAACTGATGTATATCTTCTGATAGGATTCTAGAATATCTCCCTTCCTTTTCTATGTCCAAACATGATTGGAAGTATCATTTTTGTCCCCATATCTTTATTTATAATGCTTTTCTCCTGGAAATGCACACAGATGCTCACACACAAGCACACACCCATATATGTACCTTATTTTGAAATCTTACATAAGTCTTTCATGGGTCAGCTACAAAGCACTGTACTTCTAAAATACTTTGTCCTGTATTTTAGCAGCATTACATTCTTTCCTAAATTACAAGCACTTGCATAAATATCTGTCTCTTTCTCTATAATTATAACTCCCTCAACATAGCAAGTAGCAAGGGACAGAATGTTCTCATTGAATGATGGTTGAATTGTTCTAACCTTTCAACTGCCTCCATTCTAACAACTGAAATAACTTTTTAGGGCTGCTTTGGTGGCTCACACCTGTAACTCCGGCACTTTGGGAGGCTGACACAGGAGGATCTCTTCAGGTCAGGAGTTTGAGACCAACCTAGGCAACATAGCAAGATCTCTGTCTCTAAAAAAAACATTAAAATAATTAGTTGGGCATGGTGGCATGTACCTGTAGTCCCAGCTACTTGGGAGGCTGAGGCAGAAGGAATGCTTATGCTCAGGAGGTTCAAGGCTGCAGTGAGCTATGATCGTGCCACTGTACTCTAGCCTGGGTGACAGAGTGAGACTCTGTCTCAAAAACAAACAAAAAAATTATACTACAAGGCTATAGAAACCATAACAGCATGGCACTGGTGTAAAGGTACAGACATAGACCAATAGAACAGAATAGAGAACCTAGAAATAAATCATATAGCTATGACCAACTAATTTTTGACAAAGCAGACAAAAACACACACTCGGGACAGGAAGCCCTATTCAATAAAAGGTGCTGGGAAAATTGAATAACCACATGCAGAAGAATGAAACAGGACCCCAATATCTCACCATATACAAAAACTAACTCCAGATGGATTAAAGACTCAAATTTAAGGCCTGAAAGCACAAAAATTATAGAAGAAAACATAGGAAAAACTCTTTTATACATTGGCCTAGGCAAAGAATTTAAGACTAAAATCCCAATGGCAAATACAGCAACAACAAAAATAAATAAATGGGATTTAAGTAAATTAAAAAGTTTCTGCACAGCAAAGGAAATAATCAACAGAGTAAATAGACAACCTACAGAATGGGAGAAAATATTTGTAAACTATAATATATATCCAACAAATGGCTAATATCTAGAACGTACAAGGAACTCAAACAAATCAGCAAGAAAATAATAATCTTGTCAAAAAGTAGGCAAAAGACATGAACAGAGTTTTTTCAAAAGAAGACAGAGAAATGGCCAACAGACATATGGAAAAATGTTCAACGTCACTAATCATTAAGGAAATGCAAATTAAAACCACAATGAGATACCACCTTATCCCCTATCAGAATGGTCATTACTAAAAAATCAAAAAGCAGTAGACGTTGGCATGAATGTGCTGGAAAAGGAATGCTTATACACTATTGGTGGGACTGTAAATTAGTACAACCTCTATGGAAAACAATATGGAGATTCCTCAATGAACTAAAAGTAGACCTACCATTGATCCAGCAATCCCACTACTGGGTATCTACCCAAAGAAAAAGAAATCATTTTATCAAAAAGACACTTGCACCCTAATGTTTACTGCAGCACAATTCACGATTGCAAAGATATGGAATCAACCTAAATGCCCATAAGTTGATGAGTGGATAAAGAAAATGTGGTATGTACATGTACCATGCGGTACTACTCAGCCATAAAAAGGAATGAAATAATGTCTTTTGTAGCCACTTGGATGGAACTGAAGAATATTACCCTAAGTGAAGTATCTCAGGAATGGACAAATACCACATGTTCTCAATTTTAAACAGATAACATTTAAAAGCTTAATGGATTGTGACCAGTGTGAAGAGGGCCCTACTATTATAATCATTGCCTTTTTTGGAAGTTAAGTATGTAATACATTCTTTTGACAGTAGTGTTGAGCTAAGTGGGAGCTAAACGATGAGTACACTTGGTCATATAGTGGTGTAATAGACATTGGAAACTAAGATGAGGGGACAGTGATTGACAAGTGAGGGATAAAAACTTATTATAGGGTACAATATACACTGTTCTGGTGACAGGCACACTAAAAGCCCTGACCTTCAGCATTATACAGCTCAACCACGTAACAAAAACACTTGAACCCTCATAATATTTTGAATTTAAAAAATATTTTTCCAGTTTCCTCATTTATCAGTGACATAAATAAAATACTTGACGTTTGTTAAAAAAAACATAACTCTTCAGGATTCTTTATCTTAGCACTTGATTCTATAAAAGACACATCACCCTTTTAGAGACACTTACTGGGTAGAGTTTATAACTGGAATAAGGAGCAAAAAATTTGCAAACTATAATCAGCATATAATTATTATAATCTTAAATGTATGCTTATGAATATAGGTGGAAATGACAAAAAATGAAAACAACTATGTCTGGGAGGTAAGAAAACGGGATACTTTCATTGAAATTTCTTTGAACACCACAGCAAATATGTTTTTAAAAGATAGTCTAGCAGTGCTTAAACAATGCTCACAAGGGGAATGTATGCGCTCTGAAGTGTTCACTTTCAATTCTTCACTAGTCAATTATCTTAAAAAAACCTATTACGGCATCAATACAGGCATCAGGGAGGAAGTTATCCATATTACATACGAACCCAAAAGGTACTTAATACTGAAAAAGTGACAATAATAAATCAACTTCAGAAACCAAGACTGGGAAAATACATCTCCTCCCACTGCCCTCCCCCATGAAGTCCCACTAGGACAAGAATGAAAAAAGAGCCACTATTGTCTTTAATTAGTTATTTTAGTATCTATTTCCAATATGGTAAAAACGAATGAATAGGGAAAAAAGCTTCCCACTTTAATTAAACTTTTCAAAGGAAGAGATAGAAAGAGCTGCTGCAAAGCAGAGTTACAAAGAAGACTCACTGAATAGATAGCAGGAAATCTTTTAATTATTGAAGCTGATAAAGCACTTTGTAAAGGCTCCTTTATCTAGTTGAAACTGAATAGTTTTCACTGTATACTTCTTAAGTATAGGTAAAAAGAATTTAGGTTCTATTTTGACCCTGACTGTATTTTACTAGTCAGGATCCAAAGAAAAAACTTTGCATTGATCCAGCGATCATTTTGTTGCATACGTTTATCAAGTTTTGTTGTGCATCTATAAATTCCTGAGATCTGAGCAATAATATATAAATTCACATTGAAACTGAATAAAAATAGAGTAGATATAATGCATGGTACAAAGACCAGTACTAGTGAAGGAGGGAAACGAACTTGTTAATATTTAAGTATGTACTTGATTTTGAACAGCTATTTTTTATTGTGGTAAAATACACATAGCATAAAAACTACCATTTTAATCATTTTAAGGCATTAAGCACATTGACAATGTTGTACAACTACTACCACCATCCATTTCCAGGACTTTTTTCCCAAACTGACATTCTACCCATTAAACAATAACCCCTCATTCCTTCCTCTCCTCAGCCCCTAGCAACCCCCACTCCACTTTCTGTCTTTATGAATTTGACAACTCTAGGTATCTCATATGAGTGGAATCAGATCCTAAAAGGTATAATACAACATATGTATTATATATATAAATGTATATATCACATATCTTTATATATAACGTTGATATATATATATAAAGTAATGATTGTCCATTTTAAACAGATAACATTTAAAAGCTAAATGGACTAAATGACCAGTGTGAAGTGGGCCCCGCTATTACAATTACTGTCTGCTTTAGAAGTTAAGTACATAATATATTCTGTTGATAGTGGTGCTGAAATACTTAATTATGTGTCTGGAATATGTTGAGTAATTTGTTCACAGATGACAGAACAGACACTGCTGACCTACAGAAAGAGTTCTGAACTCTGACTCCAACTGTGTGTTGGGTCTGCAATGATAATTCCATTTTTTTTTTTTTTTTTGAGACATTCTCAATCTGTCGCTCAGGCTAGAGTGCTGTGGCATTAGCCCAGCTCACAGCAACCTCAAACTCCCGGGCTCAAGTGATCCTTCTGCCTCAGCCTCCTGAAGAGCTGGGACTACAGGCGTGTCCCATGGTGCCAGCTAATTTTTCTATTTTTAGTAGAGACGGGGTCTCACTCTTGTTCAGACTGGCCTCAAACTCCAGACCTCAAGTGATCCTCCTGCCTTGGCTTCCCAGAGTGCTAGGATTACAGGTGTGAGCCATCGTGCCTGGCTGATAGTTCAGTTTTAATAAAGAGTTATTTGGAAATATCTAGCAATGCTCAGCATAGCTGTTTCCTTCACCTTTTCTGTGCCCCTTATCCTTAATGAATGTATATATGTGTTTGTGTGTACAAAGTTCTGGGTGTCTTGCCTACATTTTCATGTACATATATTTATTCTTTTACACCCAAGTACATGACCACTTAAATGGCTCCAGGTAGACAGAATGATATAAAGTATATAAATAGGCACATATTTAGGAAAGAAGAAGGTTGAAAAGATGGTGTATAAGAAAAAGCATATGAATACCAAGATAGATTGAAGATTCAGTATTAACTTATAAAAATATATAGATGGAGAAAATGGAATTATTAATATATAGAGGGAGTGGAAAAAGAACAGGAGTGAGTTAGTAAAGCAAGAGCTCTGGGTGGAAAACTTTGATCCCAGGGAATTGGGACAGTCACCAGATTTGCTCTTGAGTCTTATAAAGCAAAACAAATCAAACTCTTGTTCTAAGTTTTATCATTCTCTAATGTCTTGATAACCCTATTGAACAAAGCACCCTTCTTGTCACTTTCTAACCCATTACTCTATTTTTCTTCTAACCTAAAATTATATAATAATTTTTAAAAAAATTATATACCTCCCTGGAAAAATATAAGCCTCATTGATGCAGGGGTTTCACATGTCCTTTTCACCGTGTATTAATATCTTCTCTACTTAGAACAATGACTGGGAAATTGTAGGCATTCATTACATATTTGTTGGATAAGTGAATAATAAATAAATTCCACATTTAAGATCTCAGTTTATTAAAGTTATGAAGGCCACCTCAATTCCTCAACTATTTAGAAAGAGGCAGGAAATGAACACAGAACTATCAAGGAAAGGCTTAAAATTTCCCAAAACTGACAGCTCAGAATTCTGGAAACATTAATGTACTCTAGGCCAGAGGTTAGTAACTAGTTCTAAAATGAACTTATGTTCTTTATTGAAAAAGAAAAGATTATTGCAGACTCTATTCCAACTCTAAAGAAGAAAATCATTAGAGAATCCTTATCTTTCTGGAAAAAATCTCCCAACTTTCCCTAAATTTGTCTCATTTCTAGAACCTTAGAGGTCAAAAACAAAACAAAACAGAACAAAACAAAACAAAACCTCTTGCATTAATGAACATGGCTCATGTACAGTTCAATGGAAATGTAGATAAACTGGTCAGGTGGGAGGTATGAGGACACACTGCTGAGGTTAGAGATTTTACGTGTCTTACTAACTTGCATACTGGATACCTATGGTATCTCTTATCCTTTTTCAAGTTGGGGGGAAGGGGCCAGTTGTAGAAGTGGCAGCCTTGAAGGGAAAAAAGTCAAATACTCATAATGAGAGGGTTCAAGTAGTTTCCAGAGCTTACTCGGGACCACATAAATAATGGAAAATTTACGGATATTTTCAGCCTTGTTAAAAACTTGAGGCATCAGAAATCAATGCATTTTTATCTCAAATATTGAAATAAAATAACTTGTTTATGCATCAATTGAACACACTTATACACACTTATTCTGAACAAGGCACCATGTTGGAACTGAGCTTACAATTTTAAGTGAGATGGTTTATGTCCTCGTGAAGTTGATGGTATGAAGGAGGAGGGGGGAAAAATAAAAAATTAAACAATAATTATATGAATAATCAATTATTTAACATGATTTTAATTTTTAAGACGGGGAATTATAAAATATTATAGCACATATAACAGTGGAATGGCCAAGAAATTCTTTCTGCAAATGACATTTAAGTGGAGATTCAACCTGTATGCTCAAAAAGTAACCACAATGATGGAATAATTTATTATCTATGTGGAGGAAAACCTTTAAAAAAGAAAACTTTTTTTTTTTTTTTTGAGACACAGTCTTGCTCTTCTGCCCTGGGTAGAGTGCAGTGGCATCGTCATAGCTCACTGTGACCTCAGATTCCTGAGCTCAAGCAATCCTCTTGCCTCAGCCTCCTGAGTAACTGGGACTAAAGGCACACACTACCACATCCAGCTAATATGTCTATTTTTAGTAGAGACGGGGGTCTTGGTTTTTCTCAGGCTGGTCTCTAACTCCTGAGTTCAAACAATCCTCCTGCCTTGACCTCCCAGAGTGCTAGGAGACACCGAGCCTGGCCTGGAAGAAAACCTTTACATTGGACTACCTCATATCATACTAAAAAATAGATTTCAAGTAGACTAAAAATCAAATATGGAACACAAACAAAAATAAAAATATTTAGAAGAAGAATATATTTAGGATAGGGAAGGATTTCTTAAAACACAAGTACAAGCCATTAATGAAAAGACTGATAAATTAAATAAAAGAAATGACAATAAAATTAGAACTTCTGTTCATGAAAAGATATTATGAAATTGTGAAAAGTTAAGCCACAAATGGTGGAAGATATTTGCAACACATAAAAACAACAAAGGAAATAGTATCTTTAAAGTATAAAATGGACTCTCTTATTCACTAAAATACAGGAAAGTAACCTAGCAGAAAAATGGGTTAAGACATTAGCAATAATTCACAATAGAGAAAACCCAATGGAAAACTAATGTGAAAATATGCTCACGGTCAGAAAAAAAACATTAAAAAGCTAAAAAACCAGAAAATATTAAAAATCCCAATGAGACACATTTTTACTTGCATTTATTTAACATAAATTAAAAAGCATGATAATACCAAGTACGAGTGAGAATGTCTGGCTTTTTCCCTCATCGCCTCAGTTCTCTGGTTAAATATCACATTCCTAGGGCAGTTTTCCTTGATCTCTATATTTAAAATTATATCTCCCATCCTAACACTCTCTATTCCTCTTCGTTGCTTTAGTTTTATATATAGCACTTCTCCCATCTGAGATATCATGTATTTATTATTTATTTTCTTTCTACCCACATTAGAATGCAAGTTTCGTTTAGGTGGACAGTTTTATTTATTTATTTATTTTTTTTTGAGACAGAGTCTCGCTCTGTTGCCCGGGCTAGAGTGAGTGCCGTGGCGTCAGCCTAGCTCACAGCAACCTCAAACTCCTGGGCTTAAGCCATCCTACTGCCTCAGCCTCCCGAGTAGCTGGGACTACAGGCATGCGCCACCATGCCCGGCTAATTTTTTCTATATATATTTTTAGTTGGCCAGATCATTTCTTTCTATTTTTAGTAGAGACGGGGTCTCGCTCTTGCTCAGGCTGGTCTCGAACTCCTGAGCTCGAACAATCCACCCTCCTCGGCCTCCCAAGTGCTAGGATTACAGGCGTGAGCCACCGCGCCCGGCCAAGGTGGACAGTTTTATACACTTGGTTTACTGCTCTTTCCCCACTTCTAGAACAGTGTCTGTCGCATGAGTACACAATACATGTTTATTGACTCAACAGATGAATGGGCAATGGAAACTGCCATAAATTGCTACAGTACCTATTGATACAAACACTTTGGAAGCTATTTGCCAATAATGTTGAAGATGCGCTTGCCATAAATTCAGTGTTTTCAATTCAGGTATATTCTCTCAGTTATGCACACTTGCCAAAAGAGATATGTACAATACTCTTCATTTCAGCATTATGGTAATAACAAAAAGTTTAAAGCAATACCAGCATCCATCAACAAAATAATAAGCACATCTTAATGCATTACGACAATGGAATACTGCACAGCAGAGTGAATGAATTAGAGCTACCTGTATATCAACATGGATAAATTTCAAAAGCACAATGTTGAGAAGAAAAGAAATATTGCAGAACTGTTAATTCAATTTGATACCAATTCGCAACCAAATGATAAATATCCAAATTGACAATCAGTATGCAAAAAATTATTTGTTTTATAGAAGGGCTGAATGCAGAATTCATTTAAATCCTTGAAATTTATTAGATACATGAAATCTATTGACCAGACATCAATATATATATAACTGGTTCAATTATATAGAGAATGATATATCTAGAGTTGAAACTTTTTGAAATGTTTGGATTATTAGTTATTTGGATAAATAAGAATCAGTTTAATAATGTCTAGTCAAGTATCAGCAAACCAGTGTGGCAAAGAATAACTATTCTCTGGGAATACTATAATAAAGTTAATTAATGAATGCCTTTTAGAAATTGCTCACAGTTAGAATGTGATACCAAACTTAATGTCAGATTGTTTATACAACTTCTAAACATGCAGACTGCTTTTCTAGAATATAAATTAATAAACTGTCTTGAATTGTAGAATCTTTATACATTTTTAAAACGAAACCCATGAGGAGTTTTTATTCAGGACTTGTAAAAAGTTAATAATCTCAAATTTAACAGAATAGTAAATCTTTTCTGTGTTCAAGATAATATAAATTGTAATACTCATCATAGATCTAATACCCATATTCTTTCTTTAAACCGAGTTATCAAGTATAAAATTGTTTTCTAAGCATTTACTCACACTAATCTAGAAAGTGCGTTCCTTAGAATATACTAATTTTGAGAAAACAAATCAGTCTGAAATGATCAGTTTGGTGCATTTTATTTATGGTTTTTATAGTATGTGTTCTACAGGGTTTACCGAGTTGTTTTTCTGAGACACAACTGATTTTGAAGAAGTTTTCATGAAATCTTAAATTTCCTCCAGATAGCAATAGAAGCTTTAGCTCTAAGACTATTCATATTCTTTTAGAAATAAAGTTCTTGATCTCAAATCATTCCTTTTCCAATTTTCATGGAAGATGGAAGTGGGCAAGTCATGTGATATAACTGCTCAATATAGGAAGGAATAAAACATACTTAATACTAATCATATAACTTCTTATTTTTCATTCCTCTTAGCATGCATGGATTGAATAAAGCTTCCTTCACTGGGGATAAGTCTATATCTAAATGTCAAAAACTATAACTCCCTGTGAAGCTTGCTTATTAAGAATTTGCTATGGTTCATTTTACAATGACACCTTCATATTCAGTGGTGTCAGCATTTGGAGCAGCAATCCAGGATCAATTTATCTTGGCATTAAAAGGAGAAGGAAAAAAGCAAAACAAAGAATTGGTAGCTTTACAACGCATATGGAATCATTCAAAGATAAAACAGATTCATCGTGGCACACCCGTGCGATCCCCTTCCACGCCACCCCCCCACCCCCATCTCAAGCAGCAGGCGCCACCGCGCTGTCAGTACGAGCACAGGTAGCCCACAGGAATACAAAACAGTCTTAATGCCTCATTTGCTTAAGCAGCAAGACTATTTCATACCCTTAGATCATGTGCTGAGCCCTCAGATAAACTTGCCTTAAGTACACTGAGCCTGGATGAGAAAAAGAGAGAAACTATTTCAAAAATATTTTCCTTTTGGATTGACTTCATTTTATAACTACAATCAAACCTTCCGAAAGACATTGTTAATATGTCCTGGAAAATAAAAGATGAAGTGTGGAATGAGTTAGTTACTCTTTGCAACTCTAGCTGTGTCAGGCACACATTACAATACCTATCTTTCTTACTCAGAAGTTCTCTAAGGTGATTTTAAAAAGTGTCAATTAATTGAGTCAATTGAAATGTTCAAAAGTGAATTCTTCACAACGAGATTGAAGCTGCTCAAAAGAATATTAATGAAAGAAGATTAAAAGATCCATGCAGGGTTCGATTTTATTTATATATAGCAATGAAACTATGTATCAAATGGTTTCTATGTAGAAATCTCTCCACTCGCCTATCTAGGAAAGTCCAGGAAAAACCTGCTCTATATTAAAGTCATTCCTAATGTCAATACACTTAGAGAACTGAAAGTTATCCAAATGGAAAGTGAAACAAGAGGGAATTATAATAAGACCACAGACTTTAAACTATCTTTGAGTAAATAAAAAAATAGTATACTTGATTCTGTTGATTTTTTTAAGTCTTCCTGCTAAAAATCTCTCACCTCTACTGTGTTGTACATTTCTGCCTGACACATTCAATCCAGCTGAATAAGGACTTATATCTTGGAAGTTACTGAATTTCAGTTGATTACAAGTCTAGGTTCAGAGCAAATACATCACACTTTAGAATGCATATCTAGATGACATTAATAACTTTGGAGTTCCAATTCACAAGATTTTATAATATCAAAATAAAGGAAGTTTGAATATCATGCAATGTCTTGAACTTAAAATTATAACCACTTTTAAGGAAAAAATTGAATAAAGTACAAAAGACTTCTCTAGCTCTTTAACTTTTCATATTCCAGGACTATTCCTTTTACTTCCAAAGTTTTCACTTTCAGATTTCTAGTGTCACTCAACTAAAGACAACACTATGAAGGGCTTCTGGTTTACAAAAACCTGGATTTTAGTTCTGGTTTCTTCAGCTGACCAGTTACGTGGCTTTTGGGAAAATTACTTGGCCATTTTGAACTTCAGATTTTTGTTTGCAAAATATAGATCATAATATTTATGGGATTATTATGAGGAATCTATGTCCAACATAGTTCTTGCATAACAAATGCTCAGCACCTCCTGTATCCCTCCTCTAATTTCACTCCTTAAGAAACTTTTAGACAATGAATACTTTCTCCTTAAAGATAGGAAGTATCTTAACTCAAAAACTACAATACATTAATTGCATCTTCCTTCACCTAAACCTACATTTTAGGAGTCCAATGTCTTATCCATTAGGCTGCTGGGGCTCACATAAATCTACATTTTAAAAAATGATAATTCTCTTCACAATTTCTTTCTAGTAGGTTTCTCAAATACTTTTTGCAAGAACAGTATTTCTCCATTAGTGTTGCAATAACAACAAATGACAGTTGTAATAGTAACAGATGTTGACCAGGTGATAAGAGTTCTAGCTAATATTTACAGGACAGGCACCCTACTTAGCATTTTACCTACTTTCTCGTGATTTTCATAACAACCACTGAAAACAGGAATTGTTAGCGTCACCCATTTGCAGGTGAAGGAATTAAGCCGCAGAGAGACTGAGGAATTTTCCCAAGGCCACTTAGTTAGTAAGCGGCAGAACTAGGACTCAAACCCAGGTTTGCCTAATATCAAAGTATTTGCTTTTACCTGATCATGTCATATTGCCTCTGCTAAACAGGATTCTCTTAGTGGGCAATTATTAAGTGTGATCCTGAAATGACCTGGTGATGAATACTTCCGAAGTTAAATGAAATGACACAAACTTAGAAAACTTTAAAATAAAACTTAACTTATTCCTAATGAAATGAAAATTTATTATAATGTAACATTATATACTTTATAATGCTAGTTTATTGTTAATTAATCTTTAAGCATAATTTTGGTTTATCGACAGGTCTATTTCAGAACATAAAAGCCAAAATGCTTTTCCCCTAATGGAGGAACCTCAGTACAAGGTAGCATTTCGTTAGTACATTTCACTCCCATGAATAGAAATAGAAGCCACATTTACATATTTATTTTCACGTCCTTATGGAAAGAACACAACATATATCAGAGTCTCTTCTGTTTTTCTCAGACACTGTGGATAAATATGGTTTATTAAATGCTGCAGAGACAAGCTGTTGTGTTTCTTGGTCTGTTAAACGTTATTATAAGTCAGTTTGCACATGTACTAATTTAGTGCATTGATGGGCTGTCAGGATAGATATCTAATTTAATAGAATAAAACATACATTTGGGATTCAAAGTGATTTCTATAATCATTTTGAAGGAGGAGAAAAAATTATGCTTATAATAGTTTATAAAAGTGTTTGGTAAAGTTAAAAAGTGAACCTGAAAACATCTGATTCATTGTTCTTCTCAGCATATGTCCAAGAGTGTTTTAATTAAGAGTTTTGAAAGTGTAGTTACCAAAAATATCCTGTAAACTTTTACAGTAAGCAGAGATCAAATATAAGCAGAAGCCAGCAATTTCTAAAACAGAAAATAAAAACAAGAATGATGTTTTAAAAAATGATTTTCTTCTCTTTATTTTTAAAAATTGTCAAATAAGAATTGTACATATTTACCATGTACATATTGTTTGGAAATATGTATACATTGTGGAATGACTAAATTGAGCTAATTAACATATGTATTACTTCACATATTTATTTTTCTTGTGGTGAGAACACTTGAAATCTATTCTCTTAGCAATTTTCAAGAATACAATACATTGTTATTATTAATACTTATAGTCACCATGTTATCTAATAGATCTCTTGAACTTATTCCTCTTATCTAACTGAAATTTTGTATTCTTCGGTCAACATCTTCTCCCCTCGCTCATGTTTCTTTTCGTAAGAGGAAATTAACTAATATTCTGTAGTATCTGCCACTATATCTTCCTCTTGACAGTAAATTAAAATATGGATAATGATTTCTGGCATGGAAGAAATCCACCTTGACTTCCAATGAAAGCACTTATGTATCAAATGAACTCAGTAGACCAGATTCCTGAAATCTCAAGTGGATGTGACAGTCATTTGCTGTGCCTTTGACACTAGGTTATGATTTTTTTTTTTTTTTTTTAAACAGAGTCTCACTCTGTTACCCAGGCTAGAGTGTCATGGCATCAGCCCAGCTCACAGCAACCTCAAACTCCTGGGCTCAAGCCATCCTCTTGCCTCAGCCTCCCGAGTAGCTGGGACTACAGGCATGCGCCACCATGCCCGGCTAAATTTACTAAATTATAATCTGAGTTCTTAAACTTGATATGTAGTCCACAAACTGTGTCTTTTTCACAGAGTTGTAATCATAAGCCAATCAAGGTGCATACTGCAATCATAGTATATGACAGATTTGATGACTAAGAGCCAGTAGACTAGTCCACTTCTTTTCAGAAAAGAAATATTTCTCACACTTACTGAAATATTTACTTTAATTCAGTTATGAAACAATGAAAATGTTAGAAGCACTTGCATTGTTTCATTAACATGGTCACATTAAAATTCTTGTTTCCAAACTCCATATACCTGGTATTTATAAAATATCCAAAGTTGAGTTGTTTAATATTTGTGAAACCATTGAACTGTATTAAGATTCCTAATTTCATTTTCTTACGAGGACTTTAGTATTTTTTGCATAACAGAATGTTTCAAGAGAATAATATAAAGTGGGTAATATACTCTGGCAATAGTTCTTTCTTCAAAAATCTATTATTGAATAGCTACAATGTGGAAAGACTTGTGTTCGCATGATCTCTGTATAAGCCTGTCAAGGCAGATCTGCACACAATTAAAATACTACAATTCTGGGTATGATGCATGTTGTAATAAAAGTAGAAATTGAAGTTATAGAGGAGGGAGTGATTAACAGGGGCAGGAAAAATGTTGTGGATAAAACTGACATTTGAGCAGGACCTTGGAAGATGTTGAGGATTGTGACAGGAATTATGGAGTAGACTTGCATTTCTGGTTTCAATTTTGATATGAAAAATGGACCTGGAATTTGGCAATTATTTGAAAGGTTTCACTAACTAGTTACTTTCATTTTTCCTTCTGAATGTCAGCTCGTTTTATTCATTATTGTGAATGCCGGGGGAGGAGAAGTTTTAAAAAGTATCAAATCCTGAAGCAATATCCTATAGCCTGAGAACTGGAAAGCGAGCATTGAGTGAGACAATTAGGAAGTCTTTCCTATTTCTGCAGAGAGAAGTTTTAGAGGTTTTAGAAGTGGCGACGTTGACTATCGACAGTGGAAGGAACTGAATGTGAGGTGAGGAAATGGTGACAGCTCATACGGAAGCGGAATGGCAATTTGAGAGGGGAGTCAAGTTAAATAAGGGGAAGAAATCAAGAGATTCAGGCGTGGAAGGTGGCAAAGACTAGCCAGTTGAGGTAACTAATGGACGATGTGGAAGGGTGGAATGTGGCCAGTATGTAGATCTCAAATAGGTTACACTCCATGAGTTGGGGAAAAAGTCCAGAAAATGTTGCCTTTGTAAATATGACTTAATAAGCTTTAGTACAGAATGGTTGTGGTTATTGATTTGTATCAGAAGCCCACCGTAGGCAGTGTGTAAGTATATTCTTTGTGAAGATACAATGTCGTCTTACCAAGAACTTTCAGTATGTTCTCTGGCTTAGAATGTGTTAAGCCAGATATGCATATATCCATTTTATAGAGCTTTGCAAATTACAGAGGATTTTCAAATACATTATCTCATTAAATGTAACCAATAAAAGGAAGATGGCATTGTCTCTTTACCGTTGAGAAGTTTAGGGGCTTGGATAGGTTAAGTAACTTGCCAACACTACAAAGTGAGCACGTCTACTCATACTCAAAGCTCTCTGGCTGTTTCCCAATGAACTAGTTTGATCTGTCTCTAGTAACTGTTGAAGGACACATACATACACAGAGAAAATACAGCCAAAAAATGACAATGTGTTTGTGATTTTTCAGTGTCATCTAATGTGGATATTACCATGACCATAGAACATGGAAGGAGGTGTGTATTCTAAGCTACCCTAATTACTTCATGGTATTCATTATCGCTCATTTCTTTCTTATGATTCCTATGGTATTTACCATAATAAACTTTCAGTAATTTATTTGAGTGTAGAGAAGAAAACGTGCACTGACAAATAGACATAAGCATTTTAAGCCTTTTGGTTCCATACTTCTCAACATAAATTACTTTTCTTACAATTTTATTTAATATGTTTAGGTTGTGTCATTATAATCCAGTCCTATGCTAAGTAAGCATTAGGTAAATTCTGGATGAATTTTGAAGAATACACAAAGCTGAGGCTAAGAGCCTCATCTATGAAAAATGTACCACGGTATTTCCAACCTCCAATGTCCTACCGTAGCACTCAGTCAGTCACTGTTTGGACATTTCTTTGATATAAATATTTGGAGTTTGAGATCTTGAAAGTGAGCATTTCCAGGTAATCATGAATTCACAATACTATCATGCACGTGTGAGTACCTGAGGTGAAAAGAAAAGAAAGGTCACCAGACATACAGAAGTGAAGTAGCTCTGAAGGCAATTTAAGGGGTCAACATTGATGCCATGTAAGAAAATGGATGAGGAGAAAGAAAAATTTTGATTCAGAAATATGACCATTAACTTTAGAATATGGAGGGATGTCTGAAAGGTGATAAAGACTAGGAGATGTGACCAGATGTTTGCACTTCAAAATCATAAGTTTCAAAAATTGTTAAAGCAAAGGTGATAAGTCAATACATTGGAGGTATCAGCGGAAGATCTGTAAAGGATTGAAACTGCGTCCTGTCTGGATTGGAAGACTCAGAAGCCTGGACATGAGAGTATTTCAAAGAAGAGGAGTCATGTATAGCAAATAAAGTGTTAATCAGCACGAGGCTGTGGAAGACCTACTGGAGTGAAAGAGTAAAGATAACAACAAAGGAGAAGGTTCTGGGGGCTCCGTGGAAGACACGAGTGAGGAAGTTGGTGGGGTATGTGGCCGGGCAACAGAGCAGGCTAAGTGGGGAGACCAGGTAGCAGTGTATGGGGAGCATGTCACAGAAAAGAAAGTGCAAACGGGATGGAGGGCAACGGTCCGAGTACGAAGACGGGAGATGTGTACAGTTGATTGGTGAGTTCAAACCCAAATGTCTTATAAACTCTTTCTTCCCTCTCCAATATTCAAATTTTAGAACTTTTCTTTTCTGTCTTGATTCAAAACTCTCCTACTTTTTGACTAAAATCCTTCCAGCGCTTCTTGTGTCTCTTTTAGGGCTTTTCTAGCCATTTCTAACCTTCATTTACACCTCCTTTGCTCTTTGTTTATCAATCCTATTTCCTGTCTTGATTTCTATCTATTTCTTGAATCCTCTGGAAGTCATCATCTCTTAAAGGCTGATTAATAGTAGTTTTCCACTCATTATGCTTATTTAAGGTTGGTATTTCCATAATATTTTTTTCAGGTTTTTATGTCCCAAAGTATTAGTGCTGTAGTTCTTTTACTGCGTTCTCACATAATACAAGTACTGTGGTCCTTGACTAATGGTAAAAGTTAAATATCTCAGTTTGATTCACAGTGCAATATAATATTAATAATAACTTACCACAGCACTTCAACTTTTTAATGTGGAGCATTAGGTACAGAAAAAATTATATGCCACCCCTCTTGACCATACTCAGAATGGTAACATTAAAAAATGCACATTTTTCTCCTTAAAATTATTTAGATTGTTTTTCTAGATTTCTGCTATATAAAATGGAGACTTTTCTGATGTCAGGCACTTTAAATAGAAAGCAAAACAGCTTGGTAATTTTACAGAAGAACTACCCTTAGGGGGTATCTAGTTTTCAGGTCATAATTCTTCAGCCAATTTTCACTTGAGTCAAACAGATGTATCTTTGTGCATTTGGATTCCAATATTAACTTGAGAGGGTCTAGTAGGGTGAAGCAGATGTCAACGATGTCAAACGAATGTTCACTTTACTTCATCCAGATAACACTGTGAATTATATCGTTTCTAAATGCAACACGAGCCTTGACCTTACGAGTTTCCCTTTGCTTCTGGAAGCTAATATAAATAAATAAACTGATCAAAAATCTTACCCATATTCAAGTCTGTACTGTTATAATTTCTTGTTAATGCAACATCAACCTTTAGCAAATGGATAAATAGTCAAGCCTGGAGCCAGATAGATTTATTCTTTGGAGTGTGGTACGATATAGCAGATCTTAATTCAACTGGCAATCGCTAACAAGTTGTCTGACTTATAACAGCTCTTCCTACATGAAAAGCATCTTTTCACCATATTTATATTACACTAAGTAAGGATACTTGTAGACAATCATAAAAATTAATGAATGAGCTAATGAGGGATTCCAATCTATAATCTGCATGAGAAAACACAGTTACCTAGGATGCTCTGAATTAGGCCAATTTGCAAAAACTATAAATAGTTCTTAACTGAAAAATAACATGTTTGTTCTTTTAGTTACTGAAGAATACTTTATAAACATGTATCAAGTGTAAGTAATTGCTGTGCTGGATACAGGAGGAACCAAGAACTTTAAATGTGGTAGGAGGGATAGAACTTATCAGATATGTCATTACGTTGCATATGACTAAAAATAGAAATTATTTCTACAGTGGCTTAAATAGACTGGGGCTGAATATACATAATTCCAGATACCTGAATAAAAACTAAAAATTTTGAAACAAATATGAAAATATGATTTAATGATTCTTAAATAAAATTACTAATGCTGAGAATTGCAAACAATAACTAAAATTTAGTGAGCTCTTTCTATGCAGCAGATACATTCTTAATGTTTTACATGTGCTAAACTTAAATAATCCTCCCAATACCTGCATGCGGGAGTTTGTAGGCCTTTTCCAGGCATATCGCTGCCCCAGTGCTTTTGCACGTGCTGTTCACTCTGCCTGGGAAGCTTAGACACCCATGTGGCTGACTCCCTCACTTTCTTGAGGTCACTACTCAAATGGCATCTCAGGAAGGCCTTCTTTTTTGATCCCTATTCTAAATATGCAATCCATCCACTAATTTTTATCTCACTTTCTTGTCCATTTTTCTCCTTAGCATCTATCACTTTTTATTAATTAATAACATACTCTATATTTTACTTATTTGTCTTTTATTGCTTCTCCCCACTTGAATATATATTCTATGAAGGTAAGAATTTTTATCTCTTTTTGACTTCTGTATTCATACTGGGCATATGTTAAGTGTTCAATGAATATTCACTGAATGAATAAATGTGGTCAGGACTATATAATCGCATACACAATTTACATGGTAATAATCTTTGTATTGAAATATATTTCTACTTGATATTAGCATATAATATTAGCATATCCCAGAATATAAAAATGAGAAAGTATATATTATATGCATATATATTAATTCTTATATGCAAATGGAAATGAAATAGTCTCTAGTATGTGATTACAGGCATCTATCTAGTTCAGATAATAAAATTATAATTCATTTTCTTAGCTACTGTTTGTTAGTCATCTGTTGTTACATTGTTAAAAATCACAATCATTGCAATTATTTTCCTTATGTATTTTAGAAATAAAACCTACTGAAATGAAACAAAGTTAAATAACTTATTTTAGGTCACAAAGCTAATAACCAACAGAGCTGGGGTTTGAACTCCTGTCTGTCTATATCCAAACTCTAGATACTTTTCACTCTCCCTTGCTACCCTCCTGGGTTTAATACTTAAAACATAACAAACTATTTACATTTTAACTTTTTTTTTTTTTTACATTTCTGTACCCAGACCTATTGACCACATCAAAACAAAAATAGCACACCCATAAAATACTTTGAAAAATCTGATAATTACCTTTCAAGAAAACAGAAAAAAGCATTTAATTATTTCATGCTCTGATTAAATTTGCCTAATCTGTCATTTGTCAACATGTAAAAATCATCATTAAGATTCATTTTAGAAGTTTTAAAGTAAGCAATTAAATCGACTATGAAAAACAGATATTTTGTGACAAATTAAAGATAACATCTACCTGTACTTCACATTTGAAATCAATAAAATAACCTGACGGTAAAAGCTATTGTGCAAATCTTTTATAATTAGAAAGAAATTTTTAAGCCAGATTAAATACATATTTATATAATAAAGATTTCATAAGCGTACATTTTGTAAGTATCCATATATTTTTAAATGGCTTTAAAATGAAAGGCTTATTATACCTGATGCATTACATTGGAATGATTATCTAGTTCAAATTTCCAGGTGAGAGGCAAGACTGGAAAGAGTTAAGGTTGTGCATTTAGAATTGAACTTTGATGAGCCACGCTCATTTAAATTTGTGATAAGAATATTTCTTTCTGGTTCGATTGTTTACTATTTTCCTCGAGAACATACTCATGACAGCTCATTAGGAGAGCAATTTGCCAGTTTTTATCAAAAGGCTTCAAAATGTTCAGACTCTTCTGATTTAGTAATACATTTCTGGGAATTTATGCCAAGAAAATAATTTGAAATTTAGGAAGAATTTTATATACAAATGTGCTTACTGCAATGTTATGATTTTAAAATATTTTAAATTATAAAACTAATGCATGCTCCTTAATATAGAAGCACATAGAGTGACAGTGCTTTTTCTAAGAAGCCCCTTCATCCACACAGTTCCTCAGAAATGATCTTATCAACAGTGTGTTTTTCATAGACTTGAGGCATTATTTTAAGAAAGCATATCCTACACCCGCTCTGGCAACACTGTTTCACACAAATGGGGTCATGTGATGAGATCAATTATTTTTATAAAAGCCCCAAAGAGGAATGCCTAAAGTATGGTATAGCTACTGTACAGATTGTTATATAGATTTTAAAAAATTTGCAAAGAATTTATAACATAAAATATATATATCCCTGTAGCATTAAGAGAAAAGGAAGATATAAAATTGTATATGGAATTATAGTTATGTATACATACACATTTGAGGATGAAATAGATTCAACTATTACCAGTTATCTTTGGGTGATAGGATATTGGGTGATTGTTTTCATTTCTCTGACTTTTCTGTATTTTCCAAATTTGAAGTGGTAAATGTAATGCTCAGTTAGAATTTTAAGGATGTCTTCCTATCCAGAATCAGAAATTCTGAATTGGCATATTTTTAAAAAGTCCATGTGTTCTGTTTTTAAGATTATATTAATCATTTAAAAGATGTTAAGTTGAAGAGAAAAATCAAAATACGCTTAATTAACATAATGTACTGATGCTGAAGGACTATGTTTCCTTCATGTTGCTAAGCTGCCCTTTCTGTTACCATTGGCAATAAATGCTTGAATCTTAGTTTTTACATGAAATAATTTTATTTTAAATTTCTTTTGGAGTAAGACAAGGAGAAAATGCCAAATTAATAAGTTTAATTCATGTGTTTCAAAGTCAGTTCATGGTTGGATGAAGAGTCAATCTCTCTTTTCTTGGAGCAATTGGAAGATTATCTTTGCTATGCAGATTTATTTGTTAATAATTTATTTGGTTAGAAGCAGGAGTATGTAGGGAAATCGTGGACAATTCAAATGCCAAAAAGAAGCCAAGGGAGAGAGGATATGCTTATGAGAATGGTGATTAGAGAGGTTTTTTTTTAAGTGACATGTTAAGAAGGTTAGAAATTTATGATTTAAATGTTAGAAATTTATATTTTCACTATTGATGTAAAAGATATGTTGAATTATATTTTCTTAGGTTTTTAACTTAGGGTTTTTTCTTCTGAAATAGATACTGGTGGTTTTATTCTGCAAGTTAAAAATATAAACTTAGGTTATTGTTGTACCATGTCATGCAATCCCACAATTTACACTGTTTATAATAAGGAGGTGGGGTTCCTGCCATTATGTGTGAACAGAAGTCACGTAAAATGGACTTTCTTCACATAAAAATTTACAAAGCTATTCTACTGTTATCTTCTTCTTATATAGGATGGTCTAGAATTTCCAGAAAGCTGATAATTCCTTTGGGGCCTAATTTGGTTCTTGAAGTTAATAATATTTCACATTTCCATTTTAGCATGCACTTAAGAATTTTATACCTTTACAAACAATAATTTATTTAACACCTTTCTCCACATTAAATGGACAGTGAACATAGAGGGTTAATTAATTGGTCCAGAGTTACACTTCAAGAACCATTTTCACACCACGAGAATAAAAGTTCCATTGGTCTACCTAACTACTCTAGCATTAGCAGCAATCAATACTGATGAACTGTTTTGTGCAAGGCACTGAGCAATTTATTTTGAAATATGGTGACTCTTCTTCAGTGCAGTCACTTTCTGCTTACTCCAAATTACTCTTGGATTTCAAAATACTGTCCTATCCAAGGCTATTAAGTGCTAATAAACATTAACATTATTCAGTTGAAGGGAGCTATCTTTCAGTGATGTGTGAAAAGTGTTTCCAACCTCTGGTTAGGAAATGCTTTGGAGTGGAAAGTATAACCCATTATTATTGCTTCTACAATACTGTTTTTACTTTGCAATTTAACCTTGAAAAAACTATATATATTCCATGACAGAAAATAAAATGCTTAGAAGCTTAGTAAGTAAGTACTGCTTAATATGGAGTTGGAGAAACAGGCCATTTCCCCTTTCGCTCCTACATCTTTCACTACACCCACGGGACAGGAGAGCAAAGTGGTCAGACGTGTGAGCTATGAACCCACTGCCTGAGTCTCCTCCTTGGTCCACCACTTTGACTCATTTGGTGTGGGGGCTTCAGACAAGTTACTTGACTTCTCTTAGCTTCCTTATCCACAAGATGAGGAAATAATAATAGCACTTATTTTGGAGGATGGCTGTGAAAATTAAATTCCTGCATGATAAACACTGAGAAGAGTATTTAATACATAATAGCTGTTCAATAAATCTCAACTATCAGTATAACTACAAGAGCCAGATACATATTTTTAATTAAATACTTAGAGCAAAAGCAAAAGCACTAGGAGGTACTCTTAGTAATGACTATTCACAAATTACTATTATGCTGTAAATGATTTGGTGGTGAGAGGCTATCTATAAAAAGACTATTGGTAATATGACATAATTTTAGTTACTCCAGATTTTGTTTCCTTTTCTAACTAATTTATTACCTTTGATAGTAAGGGGGAAACACATGCACACACTCACATACATGTACACATACACAGTTATGATAGGTTCATGTTATTTGTGAGATGTTTTAAAGAGTTGAAAAATTAGTCAAAAATTTCTTTGACTATTTATTTTTACATATATAAGACCCCTTTTTATTGGTCATAATAAGCATATAACCAATATCTTTGATAAGCTTAATGTGAGATAATTAATGTTCTGATAAACTGATATAAATCTATTCATCCATCCATTCAATACTACATTTACTGTCTGTCCCCAACACATTTTTTTGAGAAACTTTGGGGAAGAAGAAAAAGCTCTAGTTATATGGGAGATATACTTGATGTACAGTTGAAAAAAAATCAAAAAAATTTCAAACTCATTTTTTAGATCTGTATTGACCATAAAAAATATTCACTTATTTTTTCTAAGATTACTGGGATATCATTTGGACTTTTTTCTTTAAAGTAACTAAATTTCCCATCTATAAGAAAATGTAACAGTGAAGTGACCTAATGTGGTTTATAATATTTAGAGAAATCTGAAAAAATTCACCTTTATGCACTGAAAGGTCAGATGTGATCAGACACTCTGTTCATAATCCATAATAAGAGTTAGAATTTAAATCAAAACAGGGAATGAAATGTTAATGAGTTCTTAGACATTCATACTGATCATTGATTACAGAAGAAGGGTTTGAAGCCTTAAACAGTAAATTTTATGCTCATTATTTCACTTCTTTTAAAGAAAAAGGATTAGTCCTAGAGACTGTAGAGCATTGTACATGACTGGTGTACATTAAAATACATCACTCAAACATGGACTGGTGCTTAAATATAATTAATTGAAAATAAACTTGAATACCTATAGTAGTGATGGATTTTAATAAGAGCCGTGATGATCTTATCTCATTCTCACAAGTGAGAGTAGTGGACAGGAGGTTGGAGCATAGGGCAGACCCACAAGAAGTGCCCACAGCTAAGACAAATAGTAATTAATTTTGACTCGATACTTCAGAGGATAATACCAAGCAGCAAAAGCAAGAATGTAGCCAGAGGGCACTTGCAAACTGTCTGAAAAATAGAGCCAAAGTGTCAAAACTGGAGAAGCCATATATACCATGAGTCAAAGGAGAAATTTTGGGGTCAAGAAAGGAAGATAAAACCAAAGGCCATGAGTCAAAACAATACAGTGTTGATGAAGGAGGTGAAGGAGTAAAGGGGGAGGGGTAGAGGGAGTGGGGTCCCTAGCTGTTGCTCAGAGATGCCTACTACCCAGAGAGTTTGCAAAGCAATACAACCAGGCAAACGTGAAGCCTGATCACACAGAAAGCGCTTAGGATTTATGGTGTGCTTCATGACTTTTGTTAACTGCCACTCCTTGAAGGCAATTGCGTTTGCAAGCCCTGGGGACTAGTGCTTAATAAAAGATTAGAATATCCAAGGCTGTTTTTAATTGAAAACCTGTGGCTTGCTTCTTGTACGGATTGGCCTTGTTTAAAGGACAATTTAGGGGATTAGAAGAGGTCTGTCTATATTCATTAGAATTATTTGGAATGGTTCAATTGTCAGGATATGATGGAAAAAAGATAATGTTTAGTGAAACATTAAAATGACTGTGAGACATTGGTGTTACATGTTAATTAACATGTAAGGTTGTCATGGTGGAAAAACGAGAAAACGGATATGAAGACAAAATATTGAAACAAAAAGGCCCTATACAAATGCAGGATATGGAGATAATTGTGATTTTTTATTTTGCATTCTTTTGCATTGAGATGGGAAGGTATTTAAGATTTTAATATAATCTTTTAAATCAAAGATGGACAATTAAAATAATCTTTTGAAAATATAAAATAGTTGCAGTAGATTTTCCCACTTTCTTTAGGTGTTTATGGCATATAAAACACTTTCTGATTTAGGGAAACACTGAAGAATAAAAATAATGTCTCAACTCTAATGAAAGAAGCTGATTAACTGACGTACCTCCTCTGTTTAATCTCCGCTGTAATAACCTAGATAATGAATATAAGTAGGAGGCCGTTGCTGCTATTTGCCCAGCTGCCAATTGTACAAATGCCAACGCTAGTGTACTTCAGTCTCTTCTCATTTCTCATCAAGCCTGAAAGTAATGTGAACTGGTTTTTCTGCTGATAAATAGTATTCTATGCTATTTACAGATATTACATAAAACCATCACAGAGATTCAATATAAAGACGATTTCAAGTATACAGCTTAAACTATGTGATCTCCTTATCATCGTTTTACATTCGACTTCTTTTTAAAGGGTTTATCTTTGGCTACCAAAGGAAATAAAGAGATTTTAATTTTTTATTTTCCAAGCTGATAGGAGAAGAGGATTGTGCCTATCAGGCCGCACTGTGCCAATGTGAAAGATAGGATATCTACAAATTGGTTAGACCACTGCAGTGCCCGCGAGAGCCCAGCAGGTGGCGTAATAGTGAAGAAATGGTTGGGATTTTGCCCAGTCAAAAGAATTAAAAAAATACTGCAGTACACGGTAGTACATTTTTCTCTTTATTTTACTGTTGTAAAATATTGAACAACAATAATTAGTCCCAAAATTAGAAAAAAAGGGGAAATAAATCATAACTCCATAGAATGATTAATTATGACAAGTGTGAAACAGTTAATATTTGTGGAGCCTGGGGCAGAAACACAAACGGAAGTTGGCATTCCGCATTTCTAAACATTTAAGTTATAAGGCAACCTATCAAATTTTTAAATAAAATATGTTCTTGAATTGCAGCCGTATGACACCCTTTCTCCCTTTTCTTTCCACTGGTAGCTCTGTCCTGCCCACCTGCGTGTGGACCTGCTGTGCCCATCCCCATTCCACCCATGCGCCCACAAACAGCGACCTTGGCTACCCTTGGGCCTACGGGGTCACACCAGTGGTGAGGTTCCCCACTGGACGACGTACTGGGGAGAAGTGGCCCACGGGCCCAGGAAATGGCATCGGGGCAGTTTGAGCAGGGAATGATGGGGTCTGGACACCTGAAGTATGGTCTAGAGGTGGGGCGAAGCCCCCCGCTGGACCTACTCCCTTGGCTCTGCAAACTCCTCAGTTGGTGAGCAGAGGGGCAAAAAGGATGTCAGAAGGGGGACAAGAAAGAGTAGGGTGCAGATCAGGGGTCTTCCTCGCTTGGTTTAAGAATGTTACTCTTCCACCAGTACATTTTAGTAGGAGATAATGTATATAGGCCTTTTCTATTTACATTTAGCCTTTATGTTCATAATCTCATTGAACTTTGATACACATCACTGTGACGTAGATAGGAATTATTACCATAATTTTATAGATGGGGAAACTGAGTCTTAGAGAAGCCAACTGGTGTAGCAAGGCCCCACAATTAGTGTTACTATAAAGCATATAACCTGGAGCTCACATCCAGGTGCTCTTAGCGTGGGGTCCGTTCCATGGTCCCTGGGCAGAGGCTGGCCAGGTTTAGAAGAGGCTCCTGTACCAGTACCAGGCAGTCAGTGCAGCGCTCATGTCCCAAAACTTTTGCAGGCTTAAAATGGGGGAAAATCTCTTGTAGGTAACACTGGTTTAACTTTCTCAGGCTGGCACCTAAGGGAATTATGGAAAATCCTTAATTAAGGATTCCATGTATACCAAAGTGCCTAGGTCTACAGTTTGGACCTAAACTCTCCTCAGTACACTGGGTTTTATTTACTTATTTATTTATTTGTATTTTTTTATTTCAGAATATTATGGGAGTACAAATGCTTTGGTTACACAGAGACACAGTACACGGCGTTTTAGAACCTCACTCTACATACAGTGGTTTCTGCCACAACAAAACACAAAACATGACGGGGTGCTCCGAACCTGGTTCTGTTAGGCCCTTTTGCCATAGTCTTAGCATATTCCCTGTTAAAATACTCAGAAGTATAGCTTCAATTTTGAGACGTATTTGCTTTTGCTACTTCGATTTTTCTCCTAAGCTTCTATGACAAAAACAGAAATGAAAACAAAATAATTGCCTTCTAGTCCTATCTTACGGGCTTGTCTCAGGACTTAATACTTCCATATTTGTATTTAATCATAAGGAATGTTTGATTATAAAGCAAATACACACTGGATGCCTTCATCAAAGTCTGGGCAGCCTGAAAGATCCTGTTTCTTGCCAGTGTGTTAATACCGTTTGCTCTTGCGGCATGGTCCCACTGGATGCACTCAGAGCAATTTCCAAATGGCATTAGTAGTGTGTTCTTTTAAAAATAAAATCTATGTGGATAACAAGCATGTCTAAAATAAATACAACTAGATTTGTTTTTTGAAGAAACAAGGGGATGAAATGCCTAGAGCTCAAAGTATCCGGCCTTCTTGCCTCGAGGGGCAGATACTGACGCCTCTGCCAACCCCTCTGAACATTGTGTGAAACTATCAGTGTAGCCCATTTATTAAACAGATAAGTAATCCAACTTCTGGATAGGCAACGTTTTGTTTCTGGCAAATCATAAATGTAGGTATATATAAATCTAAGTTTATAAATACAGGTTAAAAATTCAGGTTTTTATGACGTGCAAATAGGTGCTGGTGATGGTTGGACCACCACTAATAGCTGCTATTCTCCTTATTGGTACGCTAGAAAAAAATACAACCTTTGTTGCTTTCTTGGGTCTTTGACAGGAAACAATTATATGCGAAGAAACATGAATTTATTACAGAATGCCAATTTTCTTAAGTTCATCTTACTACCACTTTCAGTTGCAGGGTTTACTGAAATGGTCTCCTGAAATGAACCGATATCAATGCCAACAAGTACAAAACCATATCATCATTGGCTTCAATAAACAATTGCTCTAGAGCTGTATCTAGCATAAAGGAAGAATGGGAATGGTTTAAGATTACTGCTGTTAAAAGTGAAAAATCATCATCTTTGGCACACTTTACTAGTTGATATGCATGGACTCTATATGGCTCTAAGCCCTGAGGTCACATTTGGCCACTTATTTACCCTGCAGAGTTCATCAAGAAGTTACACTGCTAGAAGTCAGACGTTTCAAGGATATAGCACTGGAATTTTAAAACAGCCACAACAGCTAATTAGCAAGTAGTGCTTTGAAAAATTTCCAGCGCCAAATTATCTTCACAGCCTATGGTAGTGATTTTTCTTGTCTGCATGTGTGAAAGACGAGGTGTAGAGAGGGATAGAACCCAGTGGAACAAATGTAGAGTAGACATAGAAAAATTGTGAGTGGGACTGACTTTTCCAAACTACACATATACACTTCCTGGAAAAACTGTATGTATCTCTTCTGTCCATCTCTTTGAAAACTGTTACACGAAATAAAAGACATGACTGTTTGGAGTGTGTTATGTGATATACAAAGGAATAGGATGAAGCAGACAAAGGTCTAACCTTGAGGTTAAATTGAAATTCAGGAAGTTCAAAGACTGAATATATTACAGTGAGTTTCATTATTTTTTTTCTTTACCGACATTAGTGTAGTTAACTTCAGTATATCTCTAAATTTTTTTTTTTCCAAATCTGTAGGAATTTCCGCAGGGTTCCAAAATAAGTATAGTAGCATATTTTAATGATAATGATAATAATAAAACAGCTAACATTTATTATGCTAAGAATGTTACTTTAAATATGAAAAGGCAATAAATATGTTTGCTATCAGAAGTGTTTAAGAGGTTGATTATTTAATGTTCTGGGACATATTTTCTGTGCATGATTATAAGGTTCATATATACAATTCCATCATAAACACAAATTGTCTCATACAGAAAGTATATTCAGAAACATGACCCCGCATTAAATCAGAGGCTGTGTGTCTAATACTATTTTTAAAGTTCTTTTCTCATTAGAAAATACTAGTAGTGGAAAAATTGTGGTGATAAAACATGATGAAATATAATAAGATGCATTATGTTCATATAATATTACAAATTCTCACAGTAAATACATTAACATTTCACTCACTGGGATATTATTAAGCACTCCAAACTATTTTGTACTTGCTATAGAAATAGAAAGTTATCAAAATAAGAACTGAAATGGTCAAAACAGAAGCCATGAAGTAAATATCCAGAGCTCATATGTTGGGACAGTGTCTTTAGTCTCACTATGAGTAGTTTGTTCTTATTTTAGACAAAATTTTTACAAAATATTTATGTTATATTTCATAACATATACCTTCCTTCATAGAAGATGCATTCCAATACACCTTTAAGATCTATTTCAAAACTGTCTGCTTTAAATTCTTCCTTTAACCACTGATGCTGAGCACTTCAATCCTGTCTTGGGCCACCCCACGTTGTCAAAGTCAGTAACACAAGCTATATCGACCATAGAATAAAATCCCAATAGTTGCAATTAGCACACACAATTGTAATTGTTTGTTTATATCTCTACTTTTTCCTCACCTGAATGCTCTTTGAATACTGAGAACATGTTTTATTTTTCTTTGAATCCCTAGCACTTAGCACAGTCACTAATACATTGTACAGCCTTGATTAATATTTGCTGAAATA
>CM052454.1:6937215-6956032 GCA_028533085.1 Varecia variegata | reverse complement strand
GGCATGCGCCACCATGCCCGGCTAATTTTTTTTTCTATATATATATTTTTAGTTGGCCAGATAATTTCTTTCTATTTTTAGTAGAGACGGGGTCTCGCTCTTGCTCAGGCTGGTCTCGAACTCCTGAGCTCAAACAATCCGCCCGCCTCGGCCTCCCAAGTGCTAGGATTACAGGCGTGAGCCACCGCGCCCGGCCCCTTTCTTATTTTATATAAACATGCCCATCTCAACGACCTTGTTTTCTTGATCCAGAACAGAAAATGTGAATACAATGAAACCATTGGTTTTAGTGTAGATATATATGTATATATGTGTGTATATTAATATATGCACATATGTATGTATATTTATATACACACATATAACAGTTAAAAAAATGTCTGATGTGCAGTGAGAGAACAACATCACCATTACAGATATTTGAATATGATTTGAGCAATGACAGAACAAAAATCTGTAGGATGAAAGGTTCTGGGAAATAATATTTAATGGGTAGTGAATTACTATGATTTAAAAAAAAATAATCAGTGCTTTCTAGAAATTATGAAATAGAGCTGAGGCAAACTTGTAAGAGATGACCAAGACGGAGAAATAGGAGGCAGGGATGAAGTAGGAGAAGAGAGTGGGCTGTCTGTGGCCACTCGAGTCTGCACACCTTTTTCCTTCCAGCTCCCTGGATTACACGCACTCCTCTGATTTTCACTGAGTCTCGTCTATTCCTTCTTCAAACTTATCTTTGATTCTAATCTTTTCTCTTCAATCTTTTTGAGAATATTCTCACTGCTTGCCAGCTATAATACTATAATAGGCGTGCAAATGGCTTCCTTCAATTAAGCTCTCTCTGCTTCTAACACCTCAGACTCCTCAAATACTCTTCTGTGAAGACCTTCCTCTCCCCAGAGCCCCACAAAGCTGGTGTAGGATGCTGAGTAAGGACCTTAGCTCCAACCTGAGTCCTAGCTCTACTTGTTATTAGTTGTGTGACTTTGGCAAAATACTTAACTCTGAAGCTTAGTTTCTTCAAATTTATAAAATGCAATGCACAGAGTTTTAGTGTTCAGCTTAGTCTGTGCTTAATAACTAGAAGCTATTAATGCTCTAGTGTATCATGTTCAATTTTAGCTTTTCCACCTATATGCCTCTACCAATATTGTCTCCAGTCAAGTTGTTCTTTCTCAGCACCCTTTCGACATACAATGACTGATTCCATTTCTGTGAATTCCTCATGTTTTCCTGAGTTTTTTCCATGCATCTGTCCCCATACGCAAATTCTATTTATCCTTGAATTTTCCTAGCTCAAGTCTAGCAAAATCTTTTTTATTCCACCCTTCATGATTTCCTTTACATTTCAGCACGTATTTGCGTATACTGTATAGTTTAACGTATAATTTCATATTGCTTAATGTTGACTTATGTGTCTTGATAATATCATCTCTGCTCTCAGAGCTCAGGGTTAGTCTATATTTTATGCCTCTAAAGAGCAACCAGTTAATTATTTCACCTCTGGTTGTAAGTACCTTTGTGAGAGATTCTTTTAGCCAACTGAATGCAGATCTTAAGCCAGTTGTTGACCAATCCTAGGGCCACTAAGTGGGCAATCAATGGGGTTGCTTTTTTCCTGTTCCTGAAAAGATGATCAAAATGCTTGGAAAGTACCCCATTCTGGTTGGAGAATTAAAGGATTATGGCTCTAATCTTTCAAGTTCAAGGAATTTTTTTTTATCTTCCTTGTAGGAATGAAAGCATAAAAATTCTTACAGCAGAGAGTTGGAAAAAAAGGTAGACAGGTGCTGTGTTAGTTTTCTTTTTGTTTTTAGGTTTTGAAAAATTCATTGTATGAAAAATTGGAGAAATCAGGAAAGAAAAAATTATAAGAAAAAACATAAAACTTTTTAAAATATCAAGCAAGCTAAAAGCATAGATATTTATTTGGGTATAAATAAATAGGATGATCTTTGACCAAAAAGTTAGGTGGATTTTTTATTCATGCATCAAATATTTACGCAATGCTTATTCCATGCTAGTGTGAACCAAAATACAATCTTAAGCCCTGCCAGTGGACTGAATGGACTTCCTCTTGGTCAAGGGGACCCCAGAAAAACCTTGGCAGCCTTGAGAAGGGAGGTCAAACACACATCTCCTCATGCTGCTTCTGTTGTGGAGTTACTCTTTGTTATAAGAAACTAAGTCATTAACAAGCCTAAGGCCATGCAAGACAAAACTTAAACCACAACTGCAGGCCATCAGTTTACTTAACAGTTCATTTTAGTTTCGGTGAATGTCCAGTGATTTGTCTCTAATTAACAGACATCCTTATCTTAAGTTAAAACATTCCAAGCCTTTAGACAATGCTTCATTTCTTTAACCAATTACAAGTCAAAGAATCTTTAAACCTACCTATAACCTGTAAGCACTGCCCCCGCCCAAAAGGTACCACTTTTCTGGGCCAAACCAATGTCCATTCTCCACTTATTGACTTAGGATCTTATATATAATTCCTGTCTCTATGAATGTATAAAACCAAACTGCAACTCAGCTGCCACAGGCACATTTTCTCAGAACCTCTTGAAAACATGTGCTCCAGGCTGTCAGTCACACGTACTCGGCTCAGAATGAACCTCTTTCATTTATTTCACAGAGCTTGGGTTTTTTCCATTAACACTGGACACGAAGATAGGCATTAAGAGATGTCCAGGCATACGCCTGGACTCAAGGAGCTGACAAACATGAGGCAGGACCCAAGAGGCAAAGTGTAAAAAGCATTAAGACAGAGGGAAGTCAAAGGATCTAATGTTCTTTTTTGAATTCAAGTAAAAATACAAAGTAAGGCACTAGATATTCTAACAGATATCTATTTTATCTATTATCTAACAGATAAAATACATTTTTAAGGGGAAAATAAAGACTGTAATGAAGGAGCTTAAAACTAGTTAAATAAATGAATAAAATAAATGAAGAAAAATGAATTGGTCTATTCATAGACCAATAATGACAGTATTAATATATCATAAATCAAGGATTATGATTATTCTACTGTACGAGAGAGAGAAAGAGAGAGAGAGAGAGAGAGAATCACTATGTTCATTTGAAACACAACTTGTTAAAAGCATGCATCACTCATGTGAAAAGCAGCATGGCAGAGTAGTTAAGAGCCTTAATTTTCAGAGCCTAACTGCCTGGGGTTTGAATCTCAGCTCTAATACTGAATAGCTCTGTGAACTTGGACAAGTGACTTTACCTCATTATGTCTCAGTGTCTGTACCTGTAAGGTGAGATTACTAACAGTACTCACCTCATAGGTTGCCATGTGTCAGAACTCAGAATCTAGCACATAAGAAGTACTACATAAGTTTCATATTATTCTTATATGCTTTTAGAAGTAATATAAGGGAAGACAGAATGCACAATGACCAGAAGACCAGACATAGAATCAGAAAGTTTGAAATTTTTCCAGTTTTACTGCTTTTTTTGCGATTCTGAGTAAGTCATTAATTCCTTTGGACTACTTTTGTCCCTGGTAAAAAGGGAAGAACTATTATTAATTCCATTTCTAAAAATTCTGAAGTTCTGTGATTGGGTTGAGAAAATGTTTATGCATCTGTGTCACTATTATAAATGCAAGCACAATTATTCTCCATGCAACTTGAAACATGTCATTGTTTTTGTGTCCCTTAGTATTTCCATATCTAAATTTTAGGAAATAGAAGCCAATAGAAAAAAAGTGACTCCTTTATTTATGAAATATAAAATTAAAATCATGAATTAATTTTTCATTTTGGGCACCCACTAATATTTGAGAACAGAGCTGAGTTCATACTAAATGCTCAGTAGGTTTTTTTTTTTGGTTATCTTTTTAGCTTTCCTAACAGCTAAGATTCTGAGATTACTAATAGCACAAGAAAATCAATCTGTAAAATCCAGTTTTCTGCTACTCTTAAATGTCTTTAATGAAACAACATTTGACTACTTTTTTTTTTAACTAAAAAAACTATTACAAGACAAGGACCACGTAAAACAGTTGATGAGCAAATAACGTTAGGTAGAGAACTCATTGTGAACCATCACCCACCACAAATACACACACATCTGATGAGAAAAATAAAGACTTTAACTTCTGCTGCCAAGCTACCTAGTTTTTGTGCAGACCAAGGACACAAAAACTCTTCTGGCCAGTTCTATGGTCTTATCTATTGTAGCACTTTGGTTCTTCAAAGTCATTCCTGTGTGTGTCCACTCACATACAATTGTACAAAAGAGTCTATCACTACATCTCCTAAGCTGAACAGGGTGCTTGCCAAAGCGCTGGCCCATCCACTCAATGTATTCACCTGCAGCATAGTAGTCATGCACTAATATGCAAAGCTATAATAAACAAATACGCCTCATCTCACATGATTGGTGTGAAGTGTCAATGAAATATATTAGCATATAAGATATCTAGCATTTGACAGATAAATGTTGTTACTGTATCACTATATATTGTTTACTTTAAATATCAGTACTCATTACATATTACTTTGATATAAGGTACTTTGTGTTATAGGCATATAGTCACCTGAACACTAATTAATATTGAATTTTTAATCACCCAGAATACTGTCATTTTCATTGAAAATAATCACAATAGCAATCAGTGATTTAGTTTAATTAAAGGCCCAGGATGTTGATGTATCTTAAAATCCCCAAAGTGTACTACAATGGTTAAATTTGACGATCTTTATAATTTTTAAAATTAGTTAACAAAAAAGAGAAGATCTAGTTTTCCAAATGGCTATAACAAAAAGGAGTGAGTGCAAATATTTTCTGAATTTATGGAGAGATTTTGGGTAATAAATCAATGTGGCATATGTGCATAAAGAGACGAGTTGGCACCTTGCCAACTGCCAGATCATGCTTCTTTCCTGGCTCTCCCTTCCTCCAGATGTCCGGGGAACCAGGACACAGGGTGTCATTATTAAGGAACTCCATAGAAAGGGACAATTTATGTTGCCAACATCTATAATGTACATCATACAAATGAAAAGTAATACTCAATGCTTAATATTACTTTTTGGTAGTTCACTAGACTGCATTTGCTCAGAATTAAAATCTCTAATAGGTAAATCACCACAGGGATAATCAGAAATGGAACACTCATGTGATTTAGTAAACATTTCTTTAATCGCTATTATGTTCATGCATTTTTTGTGTAAAAGACTCAGAAATCAGGTCTGGAAACAAAGACCATCTTTAGTAATGAAAAAGCTAATTAACCACAACTAAGAAATAATCAATAATTCTTTCTCAACCATCTGGGTAATGTTAAGGATTCACTAAATGTCTCTGCTGGTCTTTCACCATGAAACCCTGTACGCCCTTTCATTCTACTATGCTTTTGCATCCTCACCTCGAAATTGAAAGCAATGGCGTGCATCTTCCCTTGGAAGTTTCTCTTCTTTTTGTTCCTTCCTCCTCATTACCTCTCGCCCAGTTCTAGACCAGGCCATCATTATCTCATGCCTGCAGGTTTGCTCTAGTCTTTGCCAATTCTATTTCATCCTTTATATCAAAACTAGATTAACCTTGCCTTAAATGCTATTTTTGTCATTTTACTCCTGGACTCCCAAATAGACATTGGGCTTTTGTAAGATGGTTATGGCCTACAATATGAATTCTAAACTTTAAATTTCCTCTCAAATTAGCTAAGGTCCTTATTGTTTCTCAACACATTCTACTCTGTTACTTAAATTCTGTGGTCTTTATTATTTCTCCAAGAATTATCTATTTTTTTTTCAGCCTACCTATTTTCTACTAATCCTTCAAGGTCAAGTTAAAGGCTAACTTTCTCTTGGAGAGCTTTCACTCATGTTTCCTTTCCTTAACTCTTTATTCTGTATGCCGTTCAATTTTTTTTCAATACCTCAACTATACAATTTAATACAATATAAATAAGCAATGCTGATATTACATGCATATGTATACATACATATCGGCATACATCTATGGAAATGTCTGCATGGTTTACTGTTTAGTGTGCGTGGGTCCTGTATCTCCCACAAGACAGAAAGCGCTTTGCAGATAGATTCTCTATGATATAATTGATTTTTGAAGTTTGTTCCCCTTAAAATCTGCTCATCAATAAATGTGATTTGATTGATTCATCATTTATTTATACCTTAATATTTTGCTTCCCAGCTTATGCATGTGTGTTTTGCTTTTGTTTTATACTTAGAATTTGCATAGAGCCAGAAGGCATCACTGATAGATTCTGTTATTCTTTACAATTATTTACTCTCTCCTTCCCTTTTCTGTGGAGTACATTTACCTATCCCACCCCACTGATTTTGGGCTTGGCCTTGAGACTTGCTTTGGTTAGTGGTCTGGGGGCAGATGGAATACATGCCACATCCAAGCAAGAAGCACAGGAGGACCTGCAGGTTTCTGCCAGCCTCTTTTGCAACTGCTCTTTGCAATGAGAATAGCACGTCCCAGATAGGGCTGCTTCTTCAACCCGGGCCCTGGAATGAGAAGCTGCATACAGCAGGCCTGCAGCTGACCCACAGCTTGTAGCAGGAACATAGCCAAATCACAGCCAGCTCTCGTGTTTCACAAATGAGAAATAACTTATTTTAAGTTACTGATACACTGGAGTTGTTTGCCAAGCAGAAAAGCTGACTAATATGGGACCTTAGAATTAAGCTAACCCTCTCTTTTTGCAGATTAAAAAGAGAGGTCTAGATTTTTACAGTTAGCTAGTGGAAGAGTTGTGACATTAATTGTAAATTATTGATTTTGAGTTCTTTTTCTAAACATGAAATGCCTGGCTTTTGTTATCCTCAAATTTGGAGAAATACAATTCAAATAGTTTGAAATTTGGGGTCTATCTGGAACTGCCCTCATGGTCTGTCATTAGCTTTTAGAGAATACGTAGAAGAAAATCTAGAAAATAATATCAGTATCAAATGGAAAATAATTCTACCTGGAAGATATTAATTTCTCTTAGGTCCAAACTTGTTTGGTAGTAGGTAGAATGAAATGCAGTGATCTTTGTGAATTTCTTTCAGGCCCAAGTCTTTTATATACACTACTAATCTAAAATTACGTTTTAAAACCTTCCTTCTTAAACCACACCCTTATAATAGCAACTTCTTATTTGGGAATGGATATAATGTCTTCCTAAGCTGTCTCTTTGATTTCCATGACTAAATCTCATACATATTTTGATGCCAAGTAGAAGACTCAAAAATTCTTACCCTTTTTCCTTTGCAAAATTCAGATGAAAACATTTCTATTATTATGTGCTTTAGTACATCAGAACTTTAGCTTGGTCCTGAAGTTTATTTTATACTTTAGTGTTCTTAGAAATGAATTAGTTTTCCTAGCTGAATGACATTTACTCTCTAGAAAGTCATACTAAACTGTTTAATTTAGTTCTAATAGAAATTACTAACACACTTAGTTTTCCGTATCAAAATTTTGAGAGTAATACCAGTTACATGCAGCAGTATTTTCCCCCCTATTTAAAACATAATACTTCAGTACATGTTTTAGGAAATGAATGTCTTACTGAACAACCTCTTATAACTACTTTTTCTATTGTTTATTATACTTATCCTAACAAAGAAAACAAAATGTAATAAACCAAATTGGGTAACCAAGTAGATTTTGTTCAAATTTTCTGCCCTTACTTGGGCCATACCAAAATCTTACCTTTGTGAAAAAACATCCCGGTAAGGACTGCCATGTTGCAATGCAATTCCGTATCCCCGGTCAGCAACGGTATTCCCAATGGTATAAAAGGAACAGTCTGGATCATTGATAGCCACATATTCCAATACAGCTGCATCCCATACAAAAGCATAATTTCCATATTTCACCTGTGAAAATATGGAGACCAAGAAAGGATTTAAGGTTAGAATTTTAAACATAGGATAAGAAACATTACATAGGCATATATTTAATTGTGTGAAAAATAATAAAACATACAGTCATCCCTTGGCATGTGTGAGGGCTTGGTTTCAGGACCCCCACGTATACCAAAATCCAGGGAAGCTTAAGTCCTTTATATAAAATGGTGTAGCTTTTGCATATCATCTACACACATCTTCCAGTATACTTAAATCAACTCCACACTACTTATAATGCCTAACACAATATGAATGCTATATAAATAGTTGTTATACTGTGTTGTTTTTATTTGCATTTTTTAAATTGCTTTTTTCTTTTTGTAATATGTTTGATCTGCAGTTAGTTGAATCTTTGGTTGCAGAACCTGCGGATACAGAGAGCTGACTGTGTATTTCTAGGTAAACTCCTGTTCTGAATGAGAATTTGCATTTTGGTGAATCTACAGTTCTTTTCTCCTGGGAACATGAAGAAAAGTGGGACGTTAGCTATGCTACTAGGCAACACTGCTTGTGGTAAAATGACCCCTGAGTGGTGAATGTCATTTGGACTATAAGAACAAAAAATACATGAAAGGAAGCCACGTCTTTGAGTTTCTCTGAGTTTGGTGATTCTTGAATCTTGGCCTGTTCCTCCTTGGGACCCTGAAAGCTATGTTTTTGGAGTTGTTACAAGAGCTATTGACCCTTTAGGTTTATCAGGCCTGTGAGCCAGGCAGGCATCTGCGCTCACCCGCTGTAGGTATTATTTCCTTGTACGTGACCCACATTTTAAATGAATGCTGCAAGTATAACTCACGTGGGAGACAAATGACCAATGTTGCCTTGCTAACAAGCTGTATTTTCTGTCCTATGTTCTTCTGACTTAATTTGTTGTCAAGTGTGGCCTATGCATATCTTGCAGTTGGACTTGGAAGGGAACTCGCTGGGGGGCTTTGCAATGAGGAAAAAAATAATTTTACTACCTTCCCCATCATCATGTAAGGAGTATAACTTTATTCTGGGTCATTTACAATATTTTTTGGTGATTATTTTTTTCCCCCAGTAATCACTCATATCCTAAGCCACTAATTTACAAAAAAAGAATCCTAAACATCTTAAAGTTTATTTAGAACATTATTATATGTAAAAATAGAACTTAATGACTTCAAAAAATAAGTAGAACTAATAATTAAACCTAAACGTTTGTTTATATTAAAACGATAATGTAGCATTATTAAACAAGGAAAAGCAACACTGGTTCAGTACTAGAACAGTTACTGGGATAATATATCTTACAAATGAGGCTTTATAAAAATTTTAAATGATCTTTCAACAGATGTCAGAAAGACATCTGACAAGATTTAAAACAGTTATCTACCTATTACCTACCTATTGGTAAACCAGGGAGAAAAAAAATCTTTGATGAGATATAGAATACTTCAATAAGCAGTAAATCTATTAAAAGCTGAAATTCTAATGGTGTTACCATTAAAGTGAAGAAAATGATGCCCACTGTTACTCCTAAAACTTAGCACTATGTTGTAATATTATCCTATGCAAGAAGCCAGGAAACAAAAATATGATTATAATCTGCTAGGAAAAAATTTTCATCAGGTAGAGACAAAAATTGTATTTGATACCATATTTAAGAAGCATGAATCAACTAAAAAATATTAGAAAAATTAATATTTCAACAAATAGATTGGGTATAAATGGATATCTAAAAATAATTTAATTTTCTATTAATACATAAATAAAAGATGATAAATAGTTTAAGTAAAAATATCCATTTACACTAAATATGAATACCTAGGAATTAATTTAACAATAAATGAGTAGGGACTATGTGAAGAACACTTTCACGCCTGACTGAAGAAGACTTGAACTCATTTCTGGATAGACATAACGTATTTCCAAAAGCAGAGATGCACAATTATGAAAGAAATTTCAATTTTCCTGAGATTATCTGATACTTAATGCAATTACAAATGAAATGCTTAAAGTATATTGTAGGACTTCTTAAGATCTTTGCAAATTTAATTAGAAGAAAACAGATAAGAATAGCAAAGAAATTCTGAAAAGGCAAAACAATGATTGGAGACTTGGAATATCAAGTAATAAGACATGTTAAAGCTTAAAAATAAAATAGCGCAGAACATATTTGAGTACAGAAAATCAGTGAAACAGAAAAAAAGACTGCTATTTATAAAAGTACATAAATGTCATATGTACGCTATATTACAAAGACCATAATTCAAATCAGTGTCGAAAATATGAAATATTCAAAAAATAAGACTGAGACAGGTGACTATTTCACAAATGTCAATATTAGACCACTATGTTAACACTATATAAAATAAATTCCTGTAGTATAATATTAATTAAATATAATTAAAAAACCCAGGTTAAGAAAAAGCAAAACTAGGAGAACACATAAGGCTGTATTTTTCTGATATTGGAAAAAGAATAGGCTATATAAACATAAAACTAAAGAATAAAATATAAAAGAAAGATTTGATACATTTAACTGCTGCCTTTTTAATAAATTTCTTAGGCTAATAACTTTTAGGCCAACATTAGATACAGTTTTGCATGAAATATTGAATGGTTTAAAATCTTCAGACCAGTTTGCTACGTTTAGTGGATATTTATTACATCTTTTATTGGGGGTGAACTGCAGCCAAACCATGAGTCATTAAAGACAAAAGTACTCTCCCTGAAGAAATCATCGAATGCAAGTACTACTCATGGAGTGCCTGTTGTATACTAGGCACTATGTTAGGTATTTATCCATCAGTGCCCTTGAAAATGTGAGGCTCAGACCACCACCGTCAGAATTACTAGGGGATTCTTGTGTTAGAAATGTACATTTCAGATCCGATCCCAAACTACTGCATTGGAATGTTGGGTGTTCAAGGCCTGGGAGCATGCATTTTAACAATTATGACAGCTATGTACATCACTTTTTGAATGCTAATGTTGCAGGTGATAAAAAATGAATAATATAATTATGAACAACTTTACATACATGCAGCTTGATATAATTAGAAAAACTGACAGATTCTTGGAGTGTTAACAGTGTGTGAGAGGGAAAAATACTTGGGTAGGTCTCCCCTGCATTGAGTACTCAATGGCAGTTATCCCATAGTCTTCCTCCCTTTCGCTAAGCCTTTGTACTAGTAATCAACTTTCAGATGTGCTTTTAGCTTTTTAAGTCTAATCTACAGTGAGGAGAGATAGGAGTGACCCTGAACCTTCCTGTAACAACCGACTTTGATTTTTGCTCTTGTCTTCTGTTTGAAACAGCCACTTTGGCACCTGGATTCCCTGGCAGCTTCTTTACAAACCTCAAGGGACCTCCCCGGTGGGGGACACATTGCTTTGCTATTGTAAGTATTCTAGCATTGTTGTTACTGCTTTGTGGAGTGTAGAGCTCTATTTAAATGTATGATAATATTATCATCATCATTATATATGCTGTTTCCAGCAATTCTAATGTTATAAAGCATTATGAATGAATTTTTAAAAGAGAATCATTAAAACAGTGTGATTATAGCCTGTAGCAATGGCAGTGAAATGTTGCATAGTAACCCAAACTATTTTTGCTTTTAAAAATCTCCCTGGCCTTTTTCATCAACTAAAACATATAATCACTGTCCTTTGGATGGTTTTTAACCATCATATTAAAACTCTCTAGAAAATAGTCATCAACAAAGTCTAAAGTCACTTTTCAACAGAATAATAATTGAAGAACTGGTCTAGGAGATTTTCAATCCATCTGACCAGGTGATGGAAGTTTCTTAATATTTTTCAACTAGCCCTGTTCTTGAGGTCATGCTTGGAAAAGTAGCCGAAGAGCATGCCATTGATTGACTCACCAATGGATCCATGTCGGCAGAATGCTTCATACTAGGTTTCAAGTCAACATACTCTAGGCCCCATTATGAGGAAAGGAAAAGAATCCAAAGTGGTATCTTCCTCCAATATCATCAATCTCTGGACCCCAAAGCAGAGATACTGGGATACTACGGTGATTGACGAACACTGGTAACCAGTGATGCTAAGCACCTGTGTCCTCTAAATTGGCATCTGCCTTAATTGGCCAATTGCCTGTGATGAATTTGTCACTCCTGAGATAACTCTGGGAGCTAGGTTTTGTTCCATTTCTCATTATTTCTACAACAATATTCCTTTAAGTTCAATTTTACTAACATCATTATGCATTAATTATAAGATCCTGATAGTAATTATATATATGAGGGATATAAAGACTTAGGTTCCTAATATCAAACTGCTTACAACTCAGTAGTGGAGGTCAGTCAATCACTAAATTGTTGTAACCCAAAGTATAGTATGGTAACTGTTCTAAGAATAATTTCTGTTGCAAGTGGTTTAAAGGAAAATTAATTTTTATTGAGGAGATTCAGGACGGCCTGCTCAAATATTCTGGTCACTGAAATAGTTGTAGAAGAAAATCCCAAATATTTAAGTTCCTTATCTATAGTGCCTAACCAATTAAACATAGATGTCCTTTGGAGACCATTTCTTACTCATACGCACTCTTCTAACCCACTAATTTCTTGTAATTTTCCATCTGTCAGGTGAAGAACTTAAACATTCCATGTTATATTTCTCATATATTTGCATTTTTTGCTAAGTGAAGGATGGGAAAATGTATTTTCAAAACCTAAACCTGTGTTTCTCAATGTGCTATGGATTACGGGACATTTCACTTCGTAGACTGTTCTTATCCTGAATTCCTATTCTGAAATGTCCATCACCAGCTGATGCTGAGAGTACTTTTCTAATGAATTAATTAGGCATCAGCCTCCTGTAATAACGACAGAAGCCCTTGCCACAAACAGACTTATCAGAACTTGTTATCTCACCAACCTTGATTTGAACTGGGAGAACCGTATTCTTTCTCACATGAATATTTGATTTAACAAATTTCTTAAAAGCTCACTTCAAAATCTATAGCTAGTGAGAAATAGCAATGATGACCTTTTCTTAAAAAAAATTCAGTGGGAGCGATTATGGAAAAATGGCATTTAAACCCAAAGAGTAAAATAAGATTTTCCCTTGCTGTAGAAAAAAATATCCTCCCTCTGCCCTCCATTTCTTCCTTAGAATAATAGACAACATTTATGAAGCATTTTTTTAACTCTTAAAAATGCCTTTTACAGTGGGTCCTGGGTGATCTTTGAGATTCCAGAGCCTGGACATTCTGGGCGAACTGCCTCCCAGAGAAAGGGGAGAGAGGGTCAGAGATGACTAGAGTGCTAGCTTTTCTCCATACAGTCTCTTCCCCCCCCTTCCCCTTCCCCTGGCTGCTGAGAGAGACAATTGAGCCACCACACTGAGGCTTCCACAGAGAGTGGGGCTCAGGCCATTCCTCTTGGGGTCCTGCAGCGGATGAGGGGTGCTCAGACTGTGAGCTCCCTGCTCGCCAGCCCCATCTGAGCAGGGCACACCCTGAGGCAGAGGGACATCAATCCTGCTCGGAGACCCTGTGGGTGACTCAGGGCCAGCACGCTTCTCGCTGACATGGTGAAGGATTGATCTCCTTAGTTTCGGGAGGCACAGGAGCCCGAGTGGGCAGATGGGGGGGAGAGTAGAGTGCAGTGTGGGTCCCAGCTTGCAGGAAACCCCGTCCCCCGGGGGAGGGCTGCACTCCCAGCTGAGGCTGGGATCCTGGGCGGGAACCTCCGGGCCCACAGCACAGTCTGGGGGAGCTCCGCTGGCCTGGGCACCTGGCTGCCAGCAGACGCCGGGAGGACACTGCAGACGCCAGTCTGGGAGTCTCAGACAGACCCGCCTCCACAAGCGGACCTTCTGATTGAGTGGGGCCAATCCAGCCCCTCCCTGGTGGCTCTGCCCAGAAGGTGGGAGCAGACCTTTGACCCCTGCCGAAACAGCTACCTTGCCAGCTTCTGTGGCGCTCAAGGGCAGGCTCACCTACTCCGTCCAGCCACACTCCCCCACCCTCCCCTGCTATGGCAGAGAATAAGAACTCACCCACAAGTTCCAGGGCCCCACACACCACCTGGGGCCCTCGAGTGCTTCTCCTGAGGGACTGAAGCCGGTCACAAGGCCCAGAAACAGCACGGCAGGTTGTTCCTTTGGTAAGTGCCTCCTACTGCCAGGGAGGTCATTTTCACGCCCTTCACGGCATTTTACGACACAAGGCTCTGCGGAGCGCTTCAGGCTCACGCGGCCTAACTCCCGTGAGAATGGCTTTTAGCAAAACGCCCCCAGACAACGGAGGCTGGCGTGGATGCGGAATGAGAGGAACACTTATATCCTGTTGGTGGGACTGAAAACTAGTTCAACTAAAACTAAAAGCAGACCTACCATTCGATCCAGCAATCCCACTACTGGGTATTCAACCAAAGGAAAAAAAAGACATTTTATCAAAAAGACACCTGCACTTGAATGTTTATAGCAGCACAATTCACAGTCATGAAGATGTGGAAACAACCCAAGTGCCCATGAATACATGAGAGGGTTAATAAAATGTGATGTGTGTATACCATGGAGTATTACTTAGCCATAAAAAATGGTGAACTAATACCTTAGAAGGATTGGAGACCATCCTGCTAAGTGAAGTATCACAAGAATGGAAAAACAAACACCACATGTACTCACTGTTAAATTGGAACTAAATGATCAACACTCATGTGTACATACAGTAGTAACATTCAATGGAAATCAAGCAGGTGAGAGAGGAGAGGAGGGGTTCTGTAAATTCATACCTAACAGGTACTATGCACACTATTTGGGTGATGGACACACTTACAATTTTAAATCAAACTGTATAAAAGTAATTCATGTAACCAAAATGTACCCCTGTAATATTCTGAAATTTAAAAAATAATCAATTTCTAGGATATTTTCCATAGGAATACAAAAACATGTGAGATATGATAGCCTTTACTTATAAGGCATAGACCACCTAGTTTGAGAAATAACATTTATGTAAATAAACAATGCAATGTAGCTGCAAAAAGAATGAGACTTCCTTAATGTTATGGGATCACATGACTAAGATTAAAGAATTGAGATTTAAGAAAAGGTTGCTTATTTGTCAAAATCATTGGAATAAATGAATATTTGGTTTATATGATTCCAGACTCCTGAGGGCTGTTGATTTTATAACCATTTTTATCTAAGAATGTCTCACTCTCAGCATGAAAACAAAAGCAGAGCTTTTTAAAATTAACACAAAGGCTGAAGGATAGAAATCTATGTGTTTTTTTTTTTCCCGCTCACTAGTAAAAATTAGAAGGCCTGAGAATAGTATGAGAGAAATAAATTCTAACTTTGCACACTAAGCTGTTAACTTCTTTACAATTTTAACTAATGGTCAATGGGGGATAAAGTGATTGTGCATTACAGGTGCAAAGAGTTATGATTAACCCAGAATCGATCTACAGTGGTCCCTATAATTCATTGCCCACATAAGTCCTTAAGATGGGATGGCTTTAATATTTATGACATATGGTTCTAGGTGGTGGCCTCTCTCACTTTGGGCAAATTAATAATTTAGCAGCATTCATCAATTCTTCTGAACTTATGCAGCACAATAAATCATGATCAAGTTCAAATTTAAGTGCTTAAGACTGACTTTTAAAATATATATGGTTTTGTTTACTGCTGCCTTGTTGATCTACCATATTTTATCTGCTATTATGCTGAAATTTGAATTTGTGCTTTGAGATAGTCATCATAGGGCACAAACTTTCATAAAGAAGATATGAATATATTTAAAATAAATCAATATAAACTTTAAAAAATATGTTTTTTAAGCTAGAAAAGAAGCAGTATGCCTACCTCTAAATCTTATCCCTTGCCTGTCTTTTATGAGGCTGTTGGAATTCTAAATATTTTTTAAGGTTTTTGAAAGCATTCTGAGAATAGTTCAGTTGTCACTAACTGAACACAGCTTCTTCCCCTCCACTGATAATTTTGTCTTGAAACAAATGGCTGCTGGGGTCTAGAAAACAAAAGACTAGAAAAGCTGTGGTTCTGGGTAATCGTGTAGGGGAAAGGAACTGGCAATTCCCGTCCTTAGGCTGAGTGAGTATCTGGGAAAACCAGAGGAAGCTTTGGGAAAGGCAACAAAGAAACTAAGTTTGGGATATACTTGGTTTACAGAGATCTGTGGACTTGCTCAAGTCCTCCAGACTCCTTCCTAGATATTTGTCCGATGAATAGATGTGTTTTGTTGCCCTCAAACTGGTCAGGGAGCAGTTGATGGGTGGGCACAGACTTCCTAGTTCTGCAGCCTGGGACAGACCAGAAGATTGGAGAACCCACAGCTTATTCCATGCACCTCCGGAGGGCAATCTGTGAGTTCCCTTGTTTGTTCTGGCCCGCAAGGACAGAGGAGATTTCACCTTCTACAGTTAGCAAGATTGCCAAACCCTAAAGTAATTCAACACCTAGACCTGCGTTTCCATGAGCTCACAAAGAAAGGTGACAATCCATATAGTGAGCACCACAGTCAGAAAGAAAAATTAGTTAGAACAAGTAGAACACATTCCAGGAGAAAGCAGTGTGGAAGATTATAACTTTGCTTTTTTTAAATTTTTTTTTAGAGATGGGATCTAGCTCTGTCACCCAGGCTGGAGTGCAATGAGGCAATCATAGCTCACTGCAACCTTGAACTCTTGGGCTCAAGTGATCCTCCTGCCTCAGTCTCCTGAGTAGCTGGGTCTACAGACGTGTGTCACCACACTCTGCTAGTTATTTTACTTTTTGTAGAGACAGGGTCTTGCTATATTGCTCAGCTTGATCTTGAACTCCTGGCCTCAAGCGAGCCTCCCCCTCCGCCTCCCAAAGTGCTGGGATTACAGGCATGAGTCACCACGTCCAGCCTGGAAGATAATAATTTTAACAGAAAAATAAAAAGGGCACTTAACCGAATTCAAGGGAGTTTGAAAAGATCTATAAGGCTACAAACAAACCAATCCCAATTTCTCAACCTAAAAACTAAACAGATGAATTGAAGGAGAAAATGCTCATAAATGTAAGCTCAAATGGTAGAGCTAGGGTGACAACCATCCTGGTTTTCCTGGGGTGTCTCAGTCATAGCACAAAAGCCCCATGTCATGAGAAACCTTTCAGGGAGGCAAAAAGTCCCAAGTTTTTGGGAGAAGGTTGGGAGGTAACTGCAAAACTCACACCTCAAAATACTGGGTTTAAAGCAATCCTTTGTTTGGTAGCAGATGGCTATGGCATAGATTACCTGCCCTCCACAATTGCTGTCACTGTTTTTCAAGATTGCTGATAGTGGCAACTGTGATTGGCTGTTCACAATAATGAATCATCCCTTGTTGCGTCAGTGTGAGTGCTGAGACTCAAGGGTATTGTAATCATGAGTGTTAACAGTCTTTGCCTGTGGATTGACTATTTTCTTGTTACTGAGATGATGTTTATTTAATTTTTAACATTGTGAATACTATTTATTTTTTCCCAAGAGTTTAGATAATAAAAATGAGAATGATTATAATACTAATGCTGGCATGACCCAGACAACACCAACAATAAGTCTAAATGACTTCGTTATCTTATTACAGATGGAAGGGCACAAATAACTGGATTAGGGACGTGAAAAACCAAAACAGCCTACTGCACAATACGTGGAAAAGAATTTGGGATTCAATATGGTGGAGAAGAGGATGTGAACACACATATAGAGACTGAATCTCACAAGTTTCAGATAAGACAGGGAATACTTCTCAATCAATCAAGAGTTTTTGTGTCTCCCAAATGACACAATGCGCAGTTGAAAATAGTGTCCATTGAGTTTGGCCATACCAGACGAGCAAACATACATTATTGTACTGTTCCCCTGATAGTTCTATAAAAGTGAGTGAAGCTACTTTTCCCTATTATGTGTTGTAAATAAAAAGGGCTGTGGGAAAACAAAAGGAGGAAATTTTGATAACAGATATGTTGGTCCTTACTGTGTAGAGCTGATTCTTTCAGATCTTACTTGAATGATCATGTTTTCTACAATGAAGTATGTCTCAAATAATTGCAACAAAAAATGATACCTCTAGCCCTTAGGTACTTTAATTTTAAAAATAAAGCTTTAAATCATCTTGATTTCTGTGAAGATTTTAATAAAACTGCAGAAAACAAAAGACGTCTACTGATATGTTCTCCAAATACAAACTGGAATTTGATTATCTATCTGCATATTCTGCAGACATTGTAAAGTCTGAAGAATATGACTACTTCAGAATCAAAACCAGAAACAAAACCCCAAAAACCCTGCCACTTTGCCAAAACAGAGCAGCCAAGTTAGACAGAAGTTCTCAGTTTCTTTACTTAAACTGTAACCTCTTTGGAATATAGCACTGATTTCACAAAAGTCAATTTACCTTTGTGCTTTAAAACCATTTTCCTAAGAAAGAAAGATTTAATGTATAATGACATCAATGTAAAATACTTCAGAGTATTTAAAAATGATGAACATCTTAGATATATTTAGCCTATATGATGAAATGATAGATGAGAAGATTATGATTAACAAAAAGTATTTATAATGAAAGCAAGCTTATAGAATCAAAGCATATGGATATCTTTTTGGAGAACTAGACACTATTTCTATAAGATTAAAAGCTTGCTATTACTAATAATTAAACTCCTAGGTATTGCATACTCCAAGACTTGTCGAGAGCACATTTAGCTTGATGTCATCACATTGGAATGACACCAGAATCAATGTTATGTGGGCTTGATAAAGACTTGGAAGTCTATTTTTTTCTTCTTCTAGATACAATGGAAGCAAGAGTTACAAGTCTAAACACATTTTATGTTTGACTGTATGTAGTTTACCGCTACATAAAACAAAAGAAGAATGTCTGAAAAATTGTAGGCAATTCAGAGAAGCATTATTGGAAAAGGAAGAGTAAAATTATTCTACTGTATTGGGACAGAAA
>CM052454.1:6894446-6936715 GCA_028533085.1 Varecia variegata | reverse complement strand
GTACTGTATGATATTAATGTGCGTTAATGGATGGGGAAACATTTATATCACAATGAATGTCTGCAAAACGCTCCAATTGTAAAAAAAAGTCAATTTTTTTGTAAATGTGCTTTGGTTTGTTCACTTAAAAACACTATCATCCTCTCCCTTTTCCCTCGCTCTCCCTTCTTTTTGTATTCTTTAGGCAGTAGTTTCTCTTTGGAAAAAATCACCTCAGCCATTACCATACAACGTACAAGTGCAACTCTACAAGTCCTTGATCACATTTTTTATTTGTTCACACTTTTCATGAAGGTAGTTTCATACTACTTACATGTTAATGTTTTCATTTCCAAATTGAAAGACTTCTGAATCGTTTCTAGACTAACCACAAAGTAATAGCAAAGGTTAAATCAGGATTATTATCTTCAGACTTGGGGGTCATCCCCGGGTTTACCCAGTTTTGCAGAAGGAATGATTATCCAATAACCGCTTTTACTGATATGCAAAATGTGTCTTACTATAATTCTTTTCAAGAAAGCCACACCTACTTCACTGCAGTTTCCCTTTCTTTTGGAAGTTTGGCAATCATCAATTTAACAGATGTTAGTCAGCTCATGGGTTGATGTAAAATCACCAAGGGAGGATGCGAACAGTGAGACTGGAGGGTTCAGGATAGAGTCCTAGCACACACGGACAATTTAAGCAAGGGAAATTTTATTTATTTATTCAGTAACTAAAATTGGATAGTCCATGTATCAATATATTCCTTGACTCATAATTACATTATATTTGCTTTCAAAAAGAGGAAAAACTCAAAACTAGAAAATAATAGCTCAATTAATAAAAGAAAGGAACACTCCCTCATATCAAAGAGTAGTATTTTGAACAAGTGGGGGATAACATGAGAAAAAAGGAAAAAATTTTTAAAAGTTCTCCTTAAATTAAATGCTCACCAAAAAGAATTGTTAGTGTATTTACTGAGTCTGTCAACACCCTCAAATACCTCTTCTATTTAAGGACCAATCCAAGATGTTCATTTTCTTTATTTCTAGTTTTATTTACCAACTAGCATGGTAACAATATTATGCTCTTTTTTGTTTGTTGGTTTGTTTACTTTCAAAGTTACCTTCTAAAGTCAGAGCCTTTAGAGCTAGCTCTTCTTTCTAAAACATGTTTCAAGGTAAGTTCCTTTAGTAAGTCAAGGAATTCCTGATTGTATTTCACTCAGAAACAATTGTGTTTTTATAAAACTGTTTTTGTTTCATTTGTGATCTAAGACCAGAATCCTAAAACCCTTTCCAATTTAATACAGGGCATTTTTTTTAATGACTCTAGAAATGTTTCAGCATTTTCCATCTGCTTCTTGTGGTTCCCAAATGCAATAATAGCACTGTTTACAGATATCTTATTTGTTGGTTGGTTTGCTTTCTCTTTTTATCATTATTAAAACTTTTGAAGTTCTAGTTGTTGGTGTTACTGTTGTAGTTTGCAAAACCCTTGAAGGCTATGCATTAGTTGTCACAACTGCTAGTGCATGAGCTGGGAGATGAATTCAAAAATGAGAACTGAAGAATGGTTGTGTCTGGGAAACAGCCTGGGATAGAATGGACCTGTTGATGGGAACACTGGAAAATTCGAAGAGAGTGGGATATTTTGTTATTTATGTCTGATTTTGACCTCTGCCATTTACTAGGTATGTAATGCTGGCCAAGTTACTGAACCTTGTTGAACTTCTTTTTCACGTATACGATAGGAATAATAGAACTACCTGATAGGATTGTTGTAGGGATTGAATGTTTGTAAAGTATCAGACACTATGCCAAGAATATAGCAAAAAAGCATTCAATGAGAATCATTATTATTTTTCTTCCTTTTATTATTACTTACCATTGAAAGAATTCCTAAAAACTGGGTCAATATTGATAACAATAGGAAAAAGTCCACAGCATTGAAGAATAAGGTGGCTACTTATGTGTTATTTTTTTTTTAAGCAGGAAGAAGTGTAAGAACACTAACTAGCAAGTTAATTACAAAGAATAATTGCTTCACACATTTCTGTATCTGTAGTGAGCTGAATAGTGCTCTGCCCAAAATTCATGTCTACCTGGAACTTCAGAGTATGACTTTATGTGGAAATAGAGTCTTTGAGGTTGTAATTAAGGTAAGGACGGCAGTGAGGATTAGGATGGATCCTAAATTCAATGACGGCACACTCATAAGAGACAGAAAAGGATGCACAGAGACATATAGAAGAAGGTGATATGAAGATAGAGGCAGAGATTGGAGCGAGGCTGCCACAAAGCCATCTGGTGGATGCGTAGAGCCACCAGAAGTTGGAAGAGGCAAGACAGGATTCTTTCTTAGAGCCTTCAGAGGGAGCATGGCCCTGCCAGCACTATGATTTCAAACTTCTGGCCACCAGGACTGTGGGAGAATAAATCCCTGTTATTTTAAGCCACTGGGATTATGGTGATTTGCTATGGCAGCCCGAGGAAACTAATAGAATGTCATATAAAACTTTTTGTGTTTGAGAGGGGGGTCGTTTGTTCTCTCTCACCCTTTAAAGGACCTAAGGAATCTTTTATTCTCACAATCTGAATATTACCTCACAATTTCATTGCTTTTAAATTTTATTCTCCTTATTTTTTTCTAGAAAAAACCAACTACATGACAAGTAAGGTCTCCATTATAAAAGTGGAATATGAGAGAGGTAAATACATTTTTTTAAGCATCAGAAATTTTAAGTATTTATTTTAGGCAAATGTCTGAAAACATAGCTACTTATTTTACTTCTGATAAATCCAAACTTAAAACTTAAAACTAAGGCAAATTCTAGTGAGGAACAAATTAAAACAATTCTTTTTAGTTAAGTGGGCCAGTGTGATAGGCAGAATAATGTGCCCCCCCCAAAAAAGTATGTCTACGTCTTAATCCCTGCAATCTGTCAGTATGCTAACTTACATGACAAAAGGAATTTTGCAAATATGATTGAGTTAAGGATTTTGAGATGAGATTATCTGGGAATATCCAGTTGGTCCTAATGTGATCACAAGGGTCCTTTTAAAAGGGAGTCAGGAGGGTCAGAAACAGAGAGATTGGAAGATGCCATGTTGCTGGCTTTGAGGATGGAAGAAAAGGCTGTGAGCCAAGGAATGTAGGTGGCTCATGGAGGATGAAAAAGAATGGGCTCTAAGAACCTCCAGGAACAAAACAACCCTGCTGGCACCTTAATTTAGCCAATAAGACCCATTTGGAACTTTTGATCCACAGAACATATATATGACAGTAAATTTGTGTTGTTTTAAGCCACCGGTTGTGATAATTTGTTAGAGCAGCAAGAGGAAACCAGTAACAAATACATGTAGCACAAAAATACACAGAGAATTTGTGTATCATGAAAAATTTCAACCACATATCTTATTTTTCTTAAAGGGTTGACATTTCTATCTTCATTGGCAATGAACAAAAGAGAACATGATGATCACTTTAAAACAGGAATTCCTGTGGACCTCACAAGTACTGCTCAGTTTAATTCATGAGCTGAATGTCATCACATAAAATGAGTCACTAATGCAGGATGGATAGAGAAGGATAGATCAGTGAAATCGTCCTGGGCTAGTTAGTAGATGTAGAATTTGTGCTATCGCTAGCAGGTTATAGGCTCAGGATAAGTCAATTCACTTCCCTAGGTGTCAGTTTGCTCATTTAGACATGACTAGGTTGGGCATTTGGTCCTTTCCAGTTTAAACAAACTCGACAACAAACAGTAAGAGTTAACAGCAACCCTCTTAATGCTGTAACACTTGGCTTTTATAACATTAACAACTTAATAATGAAATATTTTTTATTCCCAGATTGACTATAACATATGAATATTTATGGATATAAAAGCTGTATAGCTTAAAGATTAACTGGCTGACTTGAACATGGAGGCCCTGGATATGCCTTGAGTTCTGGTTTATTCTATATATAACTCATTTCCTACTTTCCTCACTGAGGCTTTCTGATGATAAGCCATTTGTAGCAATCCCTTTTCTAAGGCGACTTATAATGAATAATAAAAGATGCTCCTCTTAGTTCTACCACTCAGAAAATCCCAACGATCTTAAAAGCTCTTTGCCAGGAACAGGGGAAGAACAGGGAACTTTCTGCTTTCCTCACTGCCAGTTTTCTGATAGTTAACCATTTAATGCTTTACAGAGTATTTTAAAAATATGCTAAGGAAAGTGGTGATGTTCATTTAAAATATCGCATATGACACGTAAAAGAGAAAAATGCCTTGAGCATTTATGCCTCGTGCAATAAAACAGTTATCCAGGCTCTTGACAACAAAAGTCTTTCATAGCTGTCTTGTAAGGTGTGCTCCACGCTGCAGTCAGTTACAGATTTACGTGGCTGAAATACACGTCTGCAAAACATTCAGAAGGAAACAATTATTGTGCCATCAGTGGATGCTACTGCGTCATCCCATCAGAATGTCTTTCCCCCTCCCCTATTTTTATGATGAGAAACTGGGGAAAAGAGCAAAAATAATAGTTCATTTGGCACAGTTTAATGAAAGCTTCCTACCACTTTCTGCATGTTCAGTCAACTTGTGATAAAGCCGCGTTATGTCTCATTCTAGAAGTTCTAGAGACTGTGCCGAGCAAACCTTGGCAGCACTTCACTGAAAAATCTCACCCCCACACTCCAGAGAAGGAATGCATGGATTAACATTCATCGAAGTCACTGGCACTCATTCTCTTGTACATTCAGTGTACATCTCAGTTATATTATGTGCCTTCTACAAAATTTTAAGAAAAGGAAGAAATCCAGATGAAATATCAGAGACATAAGCTCAGTCCATTCTCCAAAGTAGTTGTTGGAGAGCCTTGATGACCAAGGGCATAGATCAGAGCGTTGGAGAGGATCTGAAAGATGCACGCACATCCTTTTGGCCACTTAGCCTTATTTTTCTCATGATCATTCCGTCTTTGGTCTGATAAAGATGTGACAAGGCTAAAGGAAATGAAGGCAGGATGGAGTTGGAACGCCTGAGAGGAATGTTAAGCAAACTGTGTGACGTTGAGTTCCTTTTGGATCAAACGTAGTCTAAGGGAGACTGGTGTGGGCAAAGGTCGCTTGAATGTATCCGAAGCAGCTACAGATTGACTGAGAACTTAATAGACTCAAGGTCGGGGTCCCTCACTTGTCTGGCCAAATTAGGATATTTTAGTTGCTATCAGTTAAGACCACTGTGCATTTCAACACTGACTTCCTCTTCTACCACACTTCCCCTTGATCAGGTGGAAATGGAATAGCCTTAGATACTTTTTGCCTCAGGATAAAAAATACCTGACTTGAGTATATTTTAAATAAGTTTAGGAGGAAAACCTGAGATGATTTACAATCATTTCTACACATGGTTAAGTTGCAGGCGTCAGGCCTGCCATACTCCTACGACCTATGGGCCGATACATCAAGTTTCCTGACTAAAAGGTGCAGGGTTAGAGGTTGTACATGGGCGATAATGTATCCTCTGGTGCTCAACATTGTAACTACGTGAGCAGTAGAGGAGAAAAACAGTTTGAAATGTTCAGAGCCAAAAGCTAGCCTGGTAAAATATTCTTCTAAATCTGACAGTGCATATATGAAATAAACTTATTTGTTAGAGGATTTCCCAAATTTTACAACAATCCAAAAAATTTACATGTCATAACAATAATGAGCTATGAGGCTGAAAGAAACTATTTCACACTGTCAATAATAAAAAAAATTGATTTTGATCACTATGTTAGTGGAAAGATTGAGTTATCTTTCTAATTGCTCTCCAGAAATATAAAATCTTTCACAAAGAGGAGATCAATGAGTATACAGACAGAAAATTATAGGGAAAAACTATTACAGAAGAGTGACAGTTAATTAAAACAATGCAAGGTTATTTTCACAGATTTTGTGATACCTATGGTGTTTATTGGCTTTCTTAAATTTGTGATGTGATGTGATCTCTTTTCTCATTCTAAGTAAACATTCATTTTGTATCTAATTCTGAATTTGTAATTTTATATTCTTTTTAAAAAGAATTATTCCCTCTCTTTAACTGTATAAACATTAGGTGCCACAAAACCTGGAACTGCTCCTAAGATAAGGCAATCAAAATTGCTCAGTGGTCTAAAAAATATCATAGCCATCTCTCAAAATACTTATTTTTCTTCCTCAGGCAACCATTTTTAAAAGATACACATCTGATGAATGGGGAATGCTCTCTCAGCAGCTGTAAGACAGTCCTGCGAAGGCAAGACGAGCCTTCCCCTGCATGTTGATGGCGGGGTGGGATGTCACTGTTAGTGTTGCCATGGTAGTTAAGATGAAATCACAGGAAAGCAGATAAAACATCATTAGGTGTAGCAGCAGACCTTCTCTCTGCGATGAAGAAAGCTCTCAAACAGCAGCCGGCCCTGAATCAAACCTGCTGCACGGATATCCAGAGAGCAAGTACAAGAAAAATGCCATCTCCTTGCAGATCTTAATCTGCCTTTGTAATTTTCTTGGCACAAACACTTGCTTCTAAATAATTGTGCCCATTTTATTGTTATTACCAATCACATTTTCTTCGTAAAGTCAAAACAGAAAACAATATGACCTGAGTTAAGTAGATATTAAATGCAAATTTGTTTCCTAATGCTGTTAGGCTTTTCCAGAAAGCTGACAAAATTGCTTGCACATGTTATAAAGCACAGGAGCCCTGATGACCTGTGCCTTTTTTTTTTTTTTTTTTTTTTTTGAGACAGAGTCTCCCTCTGTTGCCTGGGCTAGAGTGCCATGGCGTCAGCCTAGCTCACAGCAACCTCAAACTCCTGGGCTCAAGCAATCCTCCTGCCTCAGCCTCCTGAATAGCTGGGACTACAGGCATGTGCCACCATGCCCAGCTAATTTTTTTTATATATATATATATTTTTAGCTGGCCAGATAATTTGTTTCTATTTTTAGTAGAGACAGGGTCTCGCTCTTGCTCAGGCCGGTCTCGAACTCCTGACCTTGAGCGATCCACCTGCCTCGGCTTCCCAGAGTGCTAGGATTTGCCTTTTCATTTTGTAAAGGGACTACAGAAGACTTGAGGGACACACATTTTGTTCATGCTCACTTTAAGTTCCATGAGGGCAGAGACTGTTTTTTTTTTTTTCTTACCATTTTATTTTCAGTAACTCCTGTGGTCTGGTGCATAGCAGAAGTCACATGAATATTTGTTCAATGAATAAACATGCATCAAATTAGGCTTTATGTAATTTCTTTCCTCCACTAAATTAGCAAACATTTATTTACAAACAGCATTTCAAATAGAGCTTGATATATGCATGACAATGTATTTTCAACATTTTTCCTTAATATTCTAAATCCTGACTGAATTTTGGGGAATATTATTATCCTATTTTACCTTTGGTTAGCTTACACTTTTCTCTTTTACTTTTTACAGTGATCCCTTAATAATTGTGAGGTTTTTTTTTTTTAGCAACTTCCTTTGATTTAAAGGTGCTTTCTCTTCTATAAATGTTTTCATAACAACTTCTTGACATGCCCAATCCCCTTACAAAGCACATGTATTTATTAGGAAATCTGTGACTGTTGTATGCATATTCATTCATATTTCTGTCTGTCTGGCACACAGATATTTGTGGGCTTTGCACAACCCTGTGTAGCCACATAAGTGTATACATTCAACAAATGCTTGATAAAGAAAGAAACAGTACAGACTCTTTGTCAAATCAAATGGGTAAAAAATATATTCGGGGGAGAAAGACACACCATTTTCTGATCTGTATAATCCTTCCTGTTGTATTAAAAACATGGGCCTAGGCAATTTGAATATACTTCTAAACTATTTTTCCTAGATCGATACTTAGAGTATTGAAACAAAACAATACTTCCATTTAATCATTTTTCTTCTCTTTCATGTTTCCATTTCTAGGGAAATTGTGTTCCTTTCTTTTCTTGAGCTTTTTCCACCTGATCCCCTGTTCACCAACCAGTATATGAATCACCTGAATATACTTTGAACACTAAATGTTCTTTTTCTTCTGGAAAACATGTATCTTTAAAGAAAATGCTTGGATTAAGAGGAAAAAAACCACAAAAGAAAATGCACATATATAAAATGACTAGCAATACAGACTCATTAAAATGTCAAGAAAGGCAAGTATGTTTGCAAACTACATGTGGGCAACACGTACCTCACATGGGCAATATTCTCTATACTTGAAAAATATATGGAGAATTTAATAGCTCCTAATGTAAAAATGCAAAGTAATACTTTTAAGTTTTTTAAATATGTATGAAACTTTTATAAGATCAAAAGTTAGTTAAAATAGTGTTTGCAAAATAAACATATCAAATATTTCAACGTTTCAATTGTCCTGACCCTCACTAAAGTGACATTTTGTGGTCTAATCCTGTCAATCTTTTCCCAAAGAGAAGCTATATTCTTTTGTCAGCAGACTTGGGTTTTAGGTGTGAAGAGGAGAGTAGTGGAGTGAATTAGAGGGTACCACTGTTGTGGCCTAGAAGGCAGTAAAATTCATTGAGTGGAAAAGAGAGAATGTGAGTAGAAAATCGATTGCTACTGATGCTACCAGCTATATCCCTTGCTCAAAAGGAAGTATGTTAAATTCTAGAGGGTTGCATAGTGGCAGGGATAACTGGAATGTAATTCAGAGAGTGCCTGGTTCCAAGGTACACTTTAAAGTTTTCACATGGAAGCAATGTCAAAATATTCTTGTTCAATCTGTATGATGGGATGTTACAGGACATTGAAATCTACAAAGCAGTTTCAATAAATGTCACTAGCTTCTCATTTATAACATCTTAGCATAACTACCTGAATACATATTTAAATAAGACTGCCGAAACTAAAAAAGGTTAGGGATATAACCAAAATAATTTCTTCCTTTTTGGGAAAACTAATGTACAAAAATATCAAAGTCTTAACTAAATTGTCAGAATGTGATGCTAAAATATAGACTTGATTTTACTTTATCTATAAATGGTTCTCAAAATTTGGGGGGCTGTAAAATATTTCTATAATAATTACTCAAGAAATCTATCACTTCATGAGGTATTGGAGAGGAGCCCAAAGATGAGAAATCAGACATAAATTAAGCAAGTGCACCAGACTATCATTATATCAGTAAAATATTATAGTGCTAACATTAAAAATTTGTTCTGGACCAGGCACTGTTGCTTTTCCTCTAATATTAACTAATTCAATTCTTATAGCAATCACATTATTATCCCCTTTTTGCAGATGAGGAAACTATTATTAAAGCTCAGAGAGGTCAAATAATTTGCCCAGGACCACATGGCTAAATGGCAGATGTGGGAAGGATTTGGACCTAGTCTACAAAGCCACAAAGCTTAAATATTCTAATACATCATAAACACTAGATTTGAGAATTTGACTATAAAGTAACACTAGAGCATTGTCACTGCCACCAAAAAACTTATCATCTTCTTGGAACAGGTAGACATATACACATGAACCCAGAAGACAATGAATGCAATGAAATATGCCTTTTGATATTCCTGTCGTTGTGTAGTCACCTCACACATCAACTGTGGGATTAGCTCAGTGACTTGCTTTGGCTGATAAAACATTAAAAAGCATGATGCAAGCTGAGGCTTGAGTTTCTCTTGGAACATGCTTTCTTGGATCCATGAACCAACATGTAAAAAGGTCTGGCTATCCTGCCACAGAAAATATGTGGTAGTAGAGAGAAATATCCAACTAGATCCCAGATATTCCAGCCAAGTCAAATAAGGCACATGCCAAGTGAGTGAAGAAGCCATCCTTAGACACCATCTGAGCAGAAGAACCACCCAGCTCATCCCAGCCAAGACTTTATAGAGTTGTGAGAAATAATAAATCATTATTGTTTTAGCTCACTAACTTTTTGTGATTTATTATACAGCCATACAGCCTCAGATAACTGAGACATTGGTAAAGCATTTTAAAGTTTGTAATTTTCCAAACTTTTCTTACTTAATTTACAACACAACCCCAAAACCATTTTAATAAGAAGGAAATTGAAACTCAGAAACTTGAACTGACTTGCCCAGGGTCATATACTGAATGAAGAGAAAAATTCATATTTAACACAGGGGTTCTGGTATGTGTTTGTCTGCAATTTTCAGTACAAGAAGGATAAGTGTTACTGGAAGACATCAGTGTGGGATGGGCTTAGCTGAAGGAAGTACAATTTGATTTGAGCGTTGGAGAAAAGGTAGACATTGAATAGGAACGGTCAACATAAGTTCCTATCCAAAATCCTTATTCCGTACATAAGCTGAAGTGGGAAATATAAATTTAGAAGTGAAATGATACCATTTCGTATTCCTATCCTCTACCAATTATTATAGTGCCCTTAATTGAGTACCTACTACATTCAAAGAAACTCCCTGTGATTTCTCTAATTCTTGCAACAGTGCTGAAATTGTTTCATATTTTACAAATAAACCTGCAGTGGTACAGGGCCACATGAAGGTTGCAAAGCTCCCAAAGGAATGTGCATTTGTTAAGAAGCAGACATATTCCAATTTAGCATACTAGAGATATACTAAGAGGTTAGCATGCTAGCCTTTAGAAGTCATATAAAGGGGGACCTGGATATACTTCAGAAGAATGGAAAAGTCTAGCAGCAGCAATATTGAAAGATAGTCTGTGCCTTACGAAGCAGGATCTGGCAGAAAGAATCCCATAGATGTCTCGCTGCTCATCTTTCAAGTTATTCTGGATCCCTAAATAGATTCACAGCTATCCTGTAGCAATCTTGCTTGCAGCTGTCCAAATTGTCGGTAGCATTTTTATGTAGATAAAGAGAGGATACGGTCATGTTGCATTAGATCAGTTTCAGTCTTTCTTGTTTCATAAGATCATATACATTAACATATCTAGCACTGTGCCAGGCACATAATGGACACCCTCCTAGTGCTAATTTTCTGTCTCTTGTTTCAAATAGAAGGAAAATAAGCAAAAGTATCTCAAATTTCCAATGTAACTCAAAGTATTTTAAAAAGAGTGGTACAATAGGGGCCTGGTGATAAAAGATAATGAGCTATGTGCAAAGTCAGACAGGTAGCAAAGAAAGATAAAAACACAAAGTTAACTGAACACATTTCTGCCTTATAATAGCAGGTCCGCCAGTTATGTGATTTATTTATTCATTCTCTATCTCTCTTTCCCCTTTTCTCTCTTTCCACGTGTATCCCAGGAGGTGCCAAGCACTGTTCTAGGTACATGGTATACATCAGGGAACAAAACTGATGAAGTGCCAGGCTCTGGTGGAGCTTATAACATAGAGGGGAATAACATAATACCCATGTGTCTTGCAGTTAAATTAAGCATTAGAACTCACAAATCTTTAAAATTTGTACAGTGTTACATTTCTGAGAAAATAAGTGAAAAGCTCCAATCTAGTAAAAGCATGTCCTTTGGGCTGCTGTTATCTCAGGGCCCAATGGGGAAGCCCTCTCCCCATACTCTGACCTGGGAAAGAATTGTATGGATGGGAGCAAACTCAGCTGCAGGTGTGGTGCTGCCTGAGATGTAGCCATGGAAACTCAGGTGATGAGCAATTGAATCCTATTTTCAAGTCTCTCCTCTGCTGAAATAAGTCTATCTATCATATTTACCATACATATTTGTTAAAATGGTTTCAATTTTTGGATCTAGCTAAATTAAGACTTTTATATATAAATCCATACATGTTATCAATCAAAAGGCTGACAAGCTCATTATTATTTAATACTCTGTATTCAAATAGGAAGGATGTAACATTTAAAAAGTGGAGAAGAAAGGACAAAATCATAATATAATAAGGTCTCTAAAATTATATTAAATTATACAGATGTCTAAAAAGAGAAGAAAATGATTGAAAAATGGATTTCTACCTGAAATGGAACAATGAAACTCAGAACACATTACGGAAATGCTAGAGCATATGCTCACACATCTAAATTAACTTTATCTTAGGTCACCTTGATAGGCTAGATGACCTGTTTCACATACTGCCTTCTAAATGATTCTAATTCTTTGAAAGCGTGAATTTCAATTTTTTAATTTTTGTATGAACCATATGTATAAAATATAATAGTTCAAGAGTTTTGCTGATGCCTTTATACCATTCTCTAAAATTTGACACATGGATAAGTTCTGAATAAAATGAAAACATCCCATTTCATAGACTATGTCAGATGATCTTTCAGGCACTGTCACCTAACCTTTTACTAGAGGGGAAGTCCAACCAGCAACCATCAGTTTCTCACTTGCTTCTGACATTTAATTCATTTAAAATTAAAATTTGTACAGTGATACAATCCTTTAAAAAATCTTTCTGTATCCAAATATCGCCAAATCTTTTCTGCCATTAATTCTGATCCATCTTTTTGTCCTCTCACCAGTGATCTAGAAGGTTAACAGGGCTGGACAGTAGAATCCTTAACCTATTATATATTTCTGACAATGTGTTTGCTGCCTCCTTTTCACAAATTTATCTATCCCTTTTCTGTAACATACTGAGTCATTCCTTTTACTTTCCATTTTATACCTTTTCATATTGAGCTATGCATTACGATGTATTGCTCTTCCCATTAAACACTAGTTTTAAAAGGAAGTCTTTTCAAATTGACTTAAACTTTTCTTCTCTAGTAAGTTTATGATAAGCAAAATTTTACTACAGATGATGAGATGTTGCTGCACTTTGCTAGTCTGAATGATTAACCTGAAACCCTCATGAATTTTTCAATTAAAGGCTTTAACATCTCAGGTTGGAGCTAAAAAGGGCACAACTCTTTCTACACTGTATCTGAAATACATGTGCAAGTTCACTTTAATGTAAAGCTGGACTACTCAAAGGAAAGTTAGCTTTCAATGGAAGAAAACCACTGTGTCTGGAGAAATGTTTATATAATTTATGTAATATTGTGCATAATTACATATACTATATAAATCATATGTTTTTCTTCCACAAACTTCACAAGGAAGATGACGCCAAGAAAACAGGTTGTTGTATTGATTGTGAGAGATGAGATCGCGAGGTGCAACCTGGAAGCAAGGGACACTTTGTGTTCCTCTGCCTTTCAGGGCCTTCAACCCTGCCATCTGCTCAAATAATCCTTCTGCATTTGATTTCTATTTTCTATTCAGCATACTGAAAATACACTAAATAGTAGCACTAACTAATTCCTAGTCTTCTTTCAGAGCTCAGCTTGAACTTCTTCAAAGAAGCCTATCTTGGGGTTCCAGATAGTATTATTCTCTCTCTCCTCTCTTTCTCTCTCCCTCTCTCTTTTAATAAATAGCTGTTAAAAGAATGGAAAAAGTGAATGAATAAGGAGTGAATGAATGGATGAATGAAAGACAGAAGGAGAGGGAAGCATATATACATATAAGAATGTGAGAGAATAAACATATCAGATTTAAATTTATAAGTGACGTATATATTACATGCATTGGTGGAAAATGATCATACTTCTTTCTCTTCTTATAAACGAACCATCAGTGTTTTTACAATGTTGGCATGATCTAAAGAGCTTAGAACACAGATCCCTAGATCGCACCCCTAGATATTCTGATCCAGAAGGTCTGCAGGGAGAAGGGGGAGAAGGTGACAAGAGAGTATTTCCAAAAAGCTCCCAGAGCTGCTGCTGCTGCTCTGCTCACCACACCTCACAGCACCTGAGGAAGGAAGATACTTCTGCAGATATTTAAAAAATATATTTCTCATGATCTAACCTTGAAAGTTGAGATCAGAAGTATAAAACATGTATTAAATTTTTTAAAAGTCAGGTTTACTGAAGTATAATTTATACGAGATAAAACTCACTTTTTAAAATCACAGTTTCATGGGTTTTGAAAAGTGTGTATACATTCATATAATCACGAGAACAATCAGTAGAGAGGAAATTTCCATCACCCTCAAAATTTCCCTCATTTCCTTGCAGTTAATCCCCTCCCCCACTCCTGCTTCCTGGAAACTACTGATTTGTCCCTGTGATTTTACTTTTTCTAGAATGTCCTATATAAATGAAATTATAGAGGATGTAGCCTTTTGAGTCTAGGCTTCTTTCACTTAATTTAATGCTGTTGAGATTCATCTGCAATACTGCATGTTGTATGTATAAATAATTTGTTTCTTTTCACTGCTGAGTAATGTTCTGTTATAGTGCCACAATTTGCTTTTCATTCTCTAAATAATGGATTTTTGGATTCTTTCCAGTTTTTGGCTATTGTGAATAAAATTGCTATGAATATCTGCATAAGGTCTTTGTGTGATATCAAATTTTGAATAGAAATCTTTTTCTAAAATGTTTTTATTCACTTAAAAAAAATATCCAGTATTAGGCAGCAAATATGTTTTATTTCAGATGCATCAAGAATTACAATGTAATGTGACTGGTCAGCAGGGTTGAGCCAGAATGATACTCCCTAAAGTAGGAAGAAGCAGTTGAGTGAATATTAGTTCCATCCTCTCTCTTCTGCTTGAATGTTAAGATAAAATAAATCATTGACAAAAAAGCTCCGATTTATTCAACAAATACACATACCTAACAAATACACCAATAGTAACTCAAACCTCATAACAACTCTATAAATGAAGTATTTATGTATTTCCACATATCATATGAGGAAATTGAGGCATAGATTTGTGAAATAACTTGCCCAAGTCACAGAGCTAATAAGTGGCAAGTCCAAGATCTGAACCCAGGCTGTCTTGCTCTGGAACCCATGTCCTTAGGCCCTCTGTTATGTTACCATCTATATATCTGCTATTCAATCATTGGAGAAAATGCACTGGAAAGAAGTAGGTTCAACTCTGAAAATCAGAAATTATGAGAGGTGCTCTAAGAATTCTGTGTCCTGGTCATAGATCAGGGCTACTGCAAGTAGTTCTAAATTCATCCTATTGCAGAGTTTTAAGCCTTTTCCTTTGACGCACTCTCTCAGGAACAATAAGGAACAAATTCACTGAGCTGAGGTCCTGCAGGAGCTATCAAGATAACCTCTAGTGTCAGCCACGCCCATCCTGAGAAGCAGCATTCCTGAACCAAGGAGAACAGCCAAGTCTGAGGACAGAGCTGGGGACTCTGGGTGCCCTGGGAAATGGGTGCTATTTTTTTTTTTTTTTTTGAGACAGAGTCTCGCTTTGTTGCCCGGGCTGGAGTGAGTGCCCTGGCGTCAGCCTAGCTCACAGCAACCTCAAAATCCTGGGCTCAAGCGATCCTCCTGCCTCAGCCTCCCAAGTAGCTGGGACTACAGGCATGCGCCACCATGCCCGGCTAATTTTTTCTATATATATTTTTAGTTGGCCAGATAATTTCTTTCTACTTTTAGTAGAGACGGGGTCTCACTCTTGCTCAGGCTGGTCTCGAACTCCTGACCTTGAGCGATCCACCGGCCTCGGCCTCCCAGAGTGCCAGGATGACAGGCGTGAGCCACCGCGTCCGGCCAATGGGTGCTATTTTTATCATGTCCTTTAGAACAGCGGTCCCGAAGCTTTTTGGCACCAGGAATCAATTTCACGGAAGACAATTTTTCCAGGGACTGGGTGGAGGGTGGGGAGGCAGAACTCAGGCGGTGATGCCAGGGATGGGGAGTGGCTGTAAACACAGATGAAGCTTCCCTAGCTCATCCGCTGCTGTGCGGGGAGGTGAGGGGGCTTCCCCTTTCCTAAGCTTCTCCACATTTAGGGGTGGGGTGTGGGGGAGGGGGGCTGGGGGTGGAGGATGGAGATCCGCTGCTGGTTCCTGACAGGCCACAGGTAGGTACCAGTCCACAGCCCGGGGGGTGAGGGGGGGGTTGGGGACCACAGCTTTAGAGTACAGAGCTAGTAAATTAGTTTTAAATTTGTTTAAATTTAAAATAATTTTTAAATTTGTTGTGAAAAGACCCTTGTTGAGTTGAACCACACTGCTGAACTAGAGAAATTTCTAGCTATGTTATTGAAAGTAGCAACAGATAACCTACAGAGATAAATTAATGTTTCTCAGTTGTATCATGGCACATGTGAATAGGTTGTTTGGTTACAGGAGCAAAAAAATTGACCATCAAATGAGGCAATAAAATAAAAGCAGTTGAGATGCTCAAAGGCTCTTGTGTCAACATCAAAGGTACTACAGGTTGGTAGGATCTACTCACAGGTCATAAAGAGGTGTCATTTTACACAGTATCACTTACAACAAATATCTATTAATCAAAACCTATCGAAATTTCTAGAGCAATTTGTTAACTTGCGGAGATATATAATTCGATCAAGGCAAATTGAGAAACATGTTTAACCAATAAGAAACACAAATGGGACCGTTATTTATCCCCTTTGCCCCCGAAGTGTGTTTCCTCTTTCTCTGAGGGACAGAGGTAAGTAAGGTATATCTTCTCTCCCTTGATGAGTCTGTGTCAAGAACTCTTAACTGAGTTCTTGCCGGTTTATCGTGGTTGGGAGGGATGTACGCCATATCCAGGCTGGCTCCTAACCCTGCTGAACCACCCAAATCTTTCTGCCTCTGCTTCTTCCCACCCTCCCTACACCCTCACCCCAGCCAGGTATAGGAATATGATAGAGGACTCTGGTGTCCCAGAAAACAGAAATCACCTGAAGGAAAAAAGCCTGGTTCCCTGAATGACTGTGTGAAGCATTTATTTACTTGATGGTATTACATAGCTGCTCATAGGTAAATTGATTCCTAAGAATTTTTAGACTCTAAATGTCAAAAATCTTAAACTCATACCGAGATAGTGATACCAGTGAAGAAAGAAGATAGATCTACACTAAGATTTATAGTAGTAATAATCACTTGCTTAAAAAGTTTCTTCTTCTTTTCTGCATGTGAATTATAATTTTTATGGAATAATTTGTTTACTCATCAGCTCTTCCCTATTGATTTTGTTGGAGATTGATTCATTCTCAAATTAGGTTTGCATCTAGAACTTATGTCCTTTTATTTTTTAATAAAATAAATTTGTTTATACATCAGAGGTAAGAAAAGATGGATCACATTTTGCTACATGAAAATTTAAACTTGTGCCCACTAAACATGTAGATTTTTTAACTGAAATTTTTATAAATAATTTAGATTTATATACAGTTGTAGGAAATAATACGGATACCTTGTACACTTTGTCTAGTTTCCCCTGATAGTGACATTTTGCAAAACTATAGAACAATATTCACAACCAGAATATTGCTATTGATGAAATCCACCAATTTTATTCAGATTTCCTCAGTTTTACTTGTACACTTGTGTGTGTGTCGGTGTATTAAGTTCTATGCCATTTTATTATCTGTAGTAGATTTTGCTTAAGGAATGACTTGTTTCTTAATGATATTAATAATCTTTATTGCTGTTGTTTTACTTTGAGGGATCTTTTATGAAATAACTCTTCTTAGTAAGAGAATATTTTTATAAAGTTCTACAATTCAACTAATTCAACAGTTCAGCAATTGCAATGAGATATGTTTATATTCATTAGTATTTCCACTTATGTATCTTTATTGTAAAAGCTATATAATATTTCTCTTTGTAAAATGTGTTTAATATGTATTCTTAGCCTAATAAGGTAGAATATTTATTTGAATTAAATATTTTTATGGGATGCTAAAATCTAGATCATCAGGTGAGCAATCACAAATTGGTTCAGATATAAATTGAGCAAACAGTGGCATATGTTGGTAATTTGGTGTTGTATTTTCCTGAAATTCTACTGTTTCAGAAACCCTTTTCCATCTCCACCCTGCACCCCTAATCCTCTCAGCAAAAGCCGCATCTCTCTTGCGCAGAGAGACACTGATTTATAAAACCAGTGTTTTCAAGCCAGACAACTGTAGTGTCTACTTCTAGTACATACAAAGCCGAATGGCAGGTTAAATAAAGAGAAGATGCTCCAAAAGAGTATACTCATTATTCTTTAGCCTGGGGGTACCATCCACTTATTAAAAAGCAGATTTTGAGCTTTTGTGTGCTGTCAACCTGTTAAGACAATCAAGTCCATGCTACTGTCAATTCCCTTGCCAAATGTCATACTACTTTTGAGTAGTATCTAAGTTGACTGCTAGAAAGTTCACTCAGTACAACCTTAACTTTATTTCGTACCTAAATTCTTCCTTGTCTAAAGAAGACCACTCAACCTGTGGAATAAGCCTTTCAAGTCAAGAGCATTTGAGAAATAGGAAAGGAAAAGAAAACAATGGAAACAAAAAAAAAAGACATGCATTAGACAGATTACAGCACAGTGTTCCTTTTGCCCCTTAAAGAATGTCAATCTTGCAAAGTCAAGTCAGGAAAGTTCAGACTTTGATCAATTTTTATGGAACAGTTTCAAATTTAGAGATTTTTAAAAAATTCTTTCTCTAGGATTTGATTATCTGGCTTAATACATTTTCTGTCTTTTATATTAATTTCTAAAAGGACAGTAGGGGAGTAGGCCAGGTTTCTACATATTTAGTAACCACTGCAAAATGTTATGTAGGATTTATTTTCTTGGTGGTAGCAGGCCTCAGAAAACTTTCCTCAACATGAACTTAACCTCTTTTTTTCATTGTTTGCTTATTTCATGGATTTGAAATCAGTGTCATATTGTTAAAATGTAGCATTTTTAGCCATATTTGTTCATATTGTAAGAAACTTAAACAGTAAATTTGATCAAACTAAAATCTTATAAATAAAAATAAATTCATACAATCCAACAAAACGAACAGCTTTTCTTCATGGCACATTTTCCTTCAAATGTATAAGCTAATCTATGTACCAAGACACTGAACAGACAGTAAAAGAAGCCTCCAGAGAGCTTTATGGCCACTTTTCTCTCTAGATATGACTTTGTTTTGTAGGAATGAGGGTTTTTTTTTTTTTTTTAACATACCATTGTTACGCTTCATTCAATTCATAATAAATTGTAGGGTTTCTCTTAGAACTCAAATACAATTTTTAAGAAATAAAGCTACATGATAAATATTTTCAGCACTAGGATTTGGGGTCCAGTTTTATTTTTAGTACAGATCTATATGATATATTCAGAAAAGATAAGCTTGTTTACTTTGTCTTTATGGTTGAATGTTTACTTTCATAAGAGACATTAGACATAACTCATGACTAAAATGAGAAAATGAATTGGTACAATATATTCAAGAGAAAGAAACAGGTTTAAGAGGGAACCAGTAGTGCATGTCAACAAGATATACACCATTTAGAGAGCTAAGAAACAGCATAGACCCACCTGGGAATATATAAAGGATGTTAGAAATGGAAACTATGCTGTTTTACAAATATCCAATAGACTGCTTAGACAGATGGTGATAGAAAGGAGGCTTTTTCTAACATAGATTTAAAAACTTGCACATATTCACCTAAGTCCAACAATTTTTTAATGATTCAATATATTTCATCATAAATACCAAGTTTTATTTGATTAGTCTCTTATGGTTAGACATTTACATTATTTACATTTTTTACTACTATCAAAATAATACCCAACACAATACTGAAAGAGAAGAACAAAGTTGGAAGACTCACACTACCTGACTTGAAGGCTTACTAAAAAGCTACAGCAATCAAGAAAGTGTGCTATTGGAAAAACAATGGACACACAGATCAATGGAACAGAAAAGAAAGCCCAGATATAGACCCACATAAATATAGTCAACTGATCTTTGACAAAAGAGCAAAGGCAATACAATGGGGAAAAGGTAGTTTTTTGAACAAATGGTGCTAAAACAACTGGATATCCACATGGGGAAAAAAAAAAGAAAAGGAATCTAGATACAGACCTTATACCCTTCACAGAAATTAACTTAAAATGGATCACACACAGATATAAATGTAAAATGCAAAACTATAAAACTCCTAGAAGATAACATAGGAGAAAATCTAGATGAATTTGGGTTTGGCCATGACTTTTTAGATATGACACCAAAGGCATGATCCAAGAAAGAAAGAATTGATAAGCCAGACTTAGTTAAATTAAAAACTTCTGCTTTCTGAAAGGCACTGTCAAAAGAATGAAAAGACAAGACACAGACTGAGAGAAAATATTTGCAAAATATATATCTGATAAAGGATTGTTTTCCAAGACTAAGTCATTTCCCCAGGTAAACAGCAGAGTCTGCATTCAAATTCAGGAAGTCTGGCTCAAGATCAAATCCTTAACCACTATAGTGCCTCACTGTATGTGCTAGCTAATGTTTTGTTGGATGACTAAATATAAAATTTTAATGAAATAGTATGCTAAAAAGTATATACATCTCAAATATTCAGGGGAGTGCATGCATATAATAAGTATGCAATAAATAATTTATTATTATTATTCTGTACTGGTTAAGAACATTTATAGAATATGATGTTTAGTTCTATTTAAGAACTATTTGACATATTAAAATATACCTATTAAACAGTGCCTAGAATGATGAAAGTTCTAGAAATTACATCACTTGATAAAAGGTTTGTAAAGCTTGGGAATATTAGGATAGTGAAAAGGCTTAATGTAGGCTCCTAATAATCTTGAAATGTCTGAATGCCCCCAAAGGGGAGAACAAAGGCATGTGAATGCAAGTTATATGGAAGTGTATTTTTCATATTTGTAAGCATGATTTTTTCACAAATATTGCTTGCTGGTCAGAGGGTTATGGACAGCTTTCTAAAATAGTGATCTCTGTAAATATCTAAGCATCCTCTGTTTCATATCAGTGGAAGCTCCCTGACATTCTGCTCTAGGAATGTCTACTTTTGTAGTCTTTACCTTAGATCTACCAGATTTTTAACATACTTTGTCATCAGAGGTGTGTTTGTATCTTTCTTTTCTTTATAAAATGTACAAAAATCTTTTTGGATTTAAAAACCTCAGACAAAGGCAACTAACGCAGTGGCCCCCAATCTTTTTGGCACCAGGGATTGGTTTCATAGAAGACAATTTTTCCACGGACGGGGGTGGGGAGAGATGGTTTTAGGATGATTCAAGCGCATTACATTTATTGTGCAGTCAAACCTCTCTGCTAATCATAATTTGTATTTGCAGCCATTCCCCAGTACTAGCATCACCGCCTCAGCTCCTCCTCAGATCATCAGGGATTAGATTCTCATAAGGAGCGTGCAACCTAGATCCCTCACATGCACAGTTTACAGTAGGGTTTGTGCTCCTATGAGAATCTAATGGTGCAGCTGATCTGACAGGAGGCAGAGCTCAGGTAGTGAATCCAGTGATGGGAGCAGCTGTAAATACAGATGAAGCTTCAATTACTAGCCTGCTTCTCACCTCCTGCTGTGCGGCAGGGTTGGGGACCACAGAACTAAAGGATAAGTAAAGAAAGGAAACTAACAAGCTAGGTGTTTTTCTCCTTCTATTCTCAAAACAGTCTATGTTATTCTGATTTCATACATAAAGTTCAGGGAAATTGAATTATTTAGTCAGGTCATTTGAAGAGTAAGAGGCAGAGGTATTGTTTGACCACAGGTCAGTCTGGTTCAAAACCTGTGCTCACTCTACCACATTGCGTTATTTTTTGTTGTTGTTGTTCCAGAAGAAACAAAACAATAAAAAAATTACTCATCATTTTTACTGAATGCCATTGTAGGTTCAAGATAGAATGGACACATTTTGGTTTCCCAAATTATATTAATTAATTTGCTTGGCAGAAAACTTCCCTCCCCTTTATGAACAAGAACTTCAACAATCCAGTGTAATAAAACATTCCTTTGAATTAATAAAAAAATACTGTGGAGTTTTATGCACATGTTCATCCTCAGTCAAATTTCTTGTCATGGTGTAGGTCTCATCAATGGGCACTGGACATTGATTTCACAAATCTGCTAGTTTAAATTTGAATTTCAAACATTTCTCTTATAATTATACTTCAGTGTATGAAGTATGCCATATGACATGCAATGAATATGCTTCAACCACACAACCTCAAGTGTTTGCAAGTGTGTTTTAATTGATAATGTCAATAATAATGGTCAATTCTGTTTGTTGATTCTTACAACATGTTCTATATCTCCAAATTCTTGTGCCTTTACCTTTACATGCTTAAAGCTACTGTAATCATTTTATCAAACTGTATTCTCTTCATCATGATTTTTAGTGTAAGTAAATGGAAGCACAACTTTTCCTCTTCCTTGCATGAGTTGTCTATTCTTTTTTTTTTTTCTAATAAAAATATTGTGATTTTAGTTTGACATGTTTTGGTGAGATGATAGCTCAATTATTCTCCAAGGTGCCCAAGTGTATTTGATTGAGAGAAAAATATGTTTTTAATATTGCATTGTTTAATCTATTGATTTTGGTTGATCTTTTTATTCAATAAAAGGATATTTTAAAAGTTCATATGAATTTCAAGGGACTTGACATTTTATATTTATAATAACTTATTCCATCTACATAGATTTTGTGAGAAATATATTTTATCCTTTTTACTTCTCTATATCAAGAAATTAAGGTCACAATCCAGATCTGGTGCCTTAGTGATGTGATTTACTGTTGAGCACAGTGATTAGTAAGAAGCAAATGAAGGCTATGTTTCAATACATTAGTACTATTATATCTGTCTAAAGGAATATTAGCAATGAGGTAGAATATATGCCACAAAATGGACATGCTGTGAGTTTAGAAATGGAATTCAATGCATTAATAAAATTGGATAATTTTGCCTTTTTAAAAAAAATATCATTATGACCAGGACAGTCAATCTTATTGAGAACCATGGTATATAACGGCACAGAACTTTTCTGATTATGACTTCGATTATTTTACATACTATTACTGTCTTACATTTATTGAGTGCTGTTCTCAAGTAGCTCAAAATAGTACCACATATAATATCTCTCCCATAATGAATATACCCTTGCACAAAGGAACTGCTATATGCGACTCTATCTCATATATAAGAAACTGAAATGTGAAAAATGTAAAAGCTTTGTTCAAAGTCAAGAAAGAAATTTACCTTTAGAATTGGAAATCAACTTCACGTGATATGGTTCCCCGTCCAGTGCTATTTCCATTCAAGTGCCTCCAGTTTTAAAACATTTTCTAATACATACTTCTTGTGGGTCAGCTCATTCTTTGGATAAGTCATTTTTTTCTTTAAAAAGTTTCTGCTACGCTAATATGTTTAAGTCTTGAAATTGCCACCAATTTTCAAAATGAAGAAAGCTTTCTCTTTTCTCAAAATGAATTTAGTAATTTCTGCATTTAGAAATAACATTCCTGTTCAAGTTACTGGGTCCTGATGTGGAATTTCAGACAGTTCTACTATGGCTGCCTAAAAGACAAGCTTCCACACAGGTCAGGAGTGTGGCTCAGAGGTCAGACCGTAGGGGTTTGAATCTCAGATCCACCACTTTCTGGCGATGGGACTCAGCATGTCCCATGGCTGTTCCAAACCACTTTCATAACTGGGCAACGGAAGTGCTTAATACTTAAGAGTTTTGTGAATGCTATGAAAGGTAACACGTACATACCATTTAACATGTGGCCTAAGAGAGAGTAAACACAAAAGAAGGCATGTTATCACTGTATCACATTTACTGAGACACATCTCCTTAACAGCATGTTTCAGAGGAATGGTCAATCTATGAATTCTACAACACTTGGCCACTTAGTGAAAGCAAATCATTTAAGAAATCCAAATACATTTTTAAAAATTGGTCAAAATTTATAGGGTTAAATGTAATGCCAAGTTAAAAATACTTTTAAGTATATGATTGGGGAATATTAACACTTTTTAAAAACTTCCATCCTCAGGATCTTAGATGAAAGCAGGTAGAGGCTGACTCCTGCACTCCACCCCAGGAAAAAAATCACATGAGCAATAATATTTACCCAGGATAGAAATCACCAATCTATCATAGGAATTGTATACCTATACCCAGGGTCTGGCTCAGAGTGTGACATGGAGAAGGTGCTCAATGAATGTGTTGAGTGGATGGATGGGTGGATGGTATAAAGGAGTGAGTGAATATTCTCTTGGGGGTGCCATTTCATGAATGGCACCATAAGATTGAAATATACCATTTTAGATGTGATGCTGAGCATATTTTAAGAATCAGACAGCCACCCACAAAGGAGTGTCATGATAGTAGATGTCCGGGGTCAGATAGCCATGAGTTTAAATAACAAGTCTACCACTTATTTAATCTCTCTGGGCCTAAGTCTTTCTTAATTTCTAAAATGAAGGTAATGTTTAGGACTAAATTTGAGAATATATGTGATATGGCAGGCACATAGCATATCTGCTAAATAATTGGTAATTATTATCAAAATGAATAATTTATGGTATTTCACAAGATATTATAAATACGGAACACTTTCCATATTTGGATTTATACTTATTCATTTTAAATGCTAGTCCTGTGTTATATTTTTACAAATTATTTCTCAAACAGTTCAAAAGAGTTCCATATCACTTCTCCCATACATTTCACAATATTTGAAAACAAGTATCATTAGTTTTATTTTACTAATGAGGAAAACAGAAATTCTATTTTCCCAGTGGTTACAAAACGAATTTCTGGTAGAGCTGATCTTAGAACTCAGGCAGTCTACGTCTAGTTTGGCGTGCTTTCCTCTGAAATGAGTCTAGCATGAAAACATCATGATCGCATTTGGGGTAACAGAGAGATAGAGAGTGCATAAAAAGAATAAAGCAGAGCCTAGATATGCAGAAGTCAGCAGATGAAAGTCCTACTCATAATTGCTGAAGAATGTAAAAGGCATGCTTATACTTCTTAACCTGGTTATGTTTTTGCAATTTGACTCTTATAACAGCATCTGCATAACTTGTCCTGCTGGTAATAAAACACTTTCTGTTTGAAGGTCACTCAAAGGCCGTGTCGGTCTAGGTGCTGAGACTCGGATGCTGTGTTGTCATAAGTTTCCGGGCTCCTTGAGATCCAGTGACTGCCTCTCTCTGTCTCTCTCTCTCTCACTGTCTTACTCCCAGTCCAGTTGATATTAGCACAAGCTGAAGCTACTGTCTACTGAGACATGAATACATTCTATTTTATTGTCAACTGGCTGAATTGAATAAACAAACATTTTCAGTAATTTTATTTTCACTCACTCATGCTGACAACCTAGTTTACGCCAATACCTTGGATAATATTTTTTTTCTTCTTGTTTCTTCAGGGCTTTATGTATAATGTGTTAATGCATGGTAATCAGTGAGAAATAATTGAAAAATTCTTCCAATGACTATTTAAGGCTTTTTGCCTCTGCTGGCATTTTAGAAAAATTTATTAAAAAAAAAAACACCCCAGCTTTTAAAATGTCTTTGTTAAGCTCTGCAGCAGAGTATTTAGGTTTATTTTCTTCTCTCCTTCCTCTCCCCTTACACCAAAGCTGCAGATATTACTTTGCCCCCAAGTGTCTGAGAGTTGAAAAGCTTATAATCAGTTATATACCATCCATATTCTATTGGAGCTTTAGGAAATGCTGGAAGTGTGCTTTTTATTTCATTAAAATAATATTTCTTCTGTTCCGTTTCCAACAGAGACCCCAGGGATGGGATGCAGCGAGAATCAGTGACCTGTAATTAGGAGACCACGTGAATTTTGGAAAATTCCCAATATCAAGGCTTTATATGAATCGTAGGAATGAGTGTGTAACACCTCCAAATTGTTGGCTTTTAATCTGAGTGATGGCTTTGATGACCTCCGAGCTCCCATAGCCAGGGTCTATACAAGCAGAGTGTCAGGAGGCAAGATGGCTAGGACCACTGCTTCTAGGAAAGCAGAAGATGCTGGGCAGAGATGGATTTAAATTGTGCCGGAAGAAGGAGAGTGGTTGAGACAGGACAGTAGAGGAAGAAGGTCAGGTCTTTCTGCTTCCCCACAGCTTTGAATACGGAGGCAGAGGCTGAGACGCCCGAGACGCCCTGGGCTTCTCCGGTCTTCCGAACATTCCAGCTGGGCCCTCCTCTTCTCGGGCAGGTGATGCCTCCAACCCTCCTCAGATTTCTTTTTTCAGCACCTTCCTTTGGAGAAAGTGAAGCTAAAAGAAACCACAGCTCCTCCTGTCTTAGTGACTTCATGATCCCACCCCTGCCGGCTCCTTTCTTCTCTTTTTACTTCCAGTGGGAAAAGGCAGAAACAATGAAAGTGAACTTGCTTATTCCATGGCATGGTTACACTGCAAATTTGTGCCTTAAGACTGGCCACTGAGCCTATTTGTTTTGTCAACACCATCAGAATTGGTGACTATTTGTGGGAGTTATTGCTAGCTCCGGTAATTTCCTCCACATTTACTCTGTCTGTCAGTAGAATCCAAGAGAAGAATTACTGAAACAAAGGAGAAAAGGCCTTTTTGCTGGGGTAAGTCATCAAATTCTGAATACAAGATGGTACAATATTTCACTCAAGAAATATTTATTGAGCACCACCAGGCGTTTCTGTAGGTGCTAGAAACACAGCAATGACTACAACAGAGAGACACACAAGGTCCCTGAAGATCCCTCATTTCTCATTCTCTGCCCCAGTCTAGGGAGAGGACACAGACAATCTGAAGTCAAAATAAAACTAAGTTAACTGGAGATAGTGGTGAGTGAACCGAAGGAATTAGAGGGTTAGTGACCCGGGCTGGGTGGGCAGAGTGAGGAAACACTGGAGCCTAAACAGCAAGCAGGAATAATACGGGCAGTATTCCCCTGGTTCAGTTTAGGAAAATGTAATATTCCCAGGAAATTCACATGAAATGGTCCTTTGGAATCTCTCATAACCTATTGCACATAAAGTCTTTGCAAAGAGAAGTCAAAATGATGGAAAGTCTCAAATTAAGGGTGATTTTGAGTCACAAACCATTATTTTCTGATTATGCATTACTGGTGTCATGAAATTTCCTGTCATTCAGTCTTCCCGACCAAGTGTCACATTGTACAGCAACTCCGAAACAGCATTGCATGAAAACTTTCCTTACAGTGGCTTTAGAAAAATGAGAGATAAAGCTTATAAAGCTGTCCAAGCAAGACCAGGTATAAACGACATGAAAATCTGTAAATGGCTACAAAGTGTTTGAAAAATGTATCAGATATTTTTCTGGCAAGGTTTGTACGATGAAGTGGGACTAGGATAGAGAGAGAATTCTTACTCTCACACTGGAGTTCTATTTATTTTTTTCTTTCCCTGAAAAATGAGAGCCACAGCTTGCATTTGAAGAGAAAAAACCCCAAGAGTCACTTAACTCTCACTGTCTCCAAGGCAAGACTAGAATACACTTGTACCCTAAAAGTGTTGGATCTTTACAATTTAAGAGCTATCTTGTGGGGTGTGTTGCTGGGAACCATTATAGTCATTTATAATTCTACAGCTCTCAAGAAAATTTCTGAACACTTTGAACAAAAAGCACACTGACACTCTGGGATTTACTGTTTGTGTGTACTAAATGCCTTTTGGGGAAATATCTCTGGAATTTCATTGTCTTCCTTATGCCTTTTAAAATCTAATATACTTCAGTTTCACTGAATTAGGCTAAATTTCCTCCATGGTGGCTCTCAATGACATTTCCTCCAGTTAGGTAAACACATCCCTTTTCTCTGCCAAACTGTCATGTTCTTTTTCACTTGAGTTTGGGGAACTTTAAATGATGTTAGGTGTAGCATGTTTATCCTTTCTCAAAGTAACTGCAAATTCCAATAGAGAATTTTTAGTGATAAAAATGCTAATAAGTTTATGGCATAAGGCTTCACTTTCTTCACCAGTGAAATGCAGAAGTTGATATTTAATGAACCAAAATTTCTACAGTTCAGTGAAAGGCAAAGCTATAAGTGACTTATAAAAATAGCATTCATAAAAGGAGCTGGAAAGAGAGGGGAGCTTTTGCTGTTTCCTTGGCATTTGCAGGACATGGCTGCAGCTGGACTTCTGCCTAGACAGACTGTGTGTCTTCCATTTTGCAGGTATAAATTATGAAGCCCCCTGGCCTATGCCCTGAGCTTCCGCTCTGAGCCTAAAGCTTCCTTTCCGGAATGTAAAATGAAGATCTCTTACATCTCTTCTCCATCTCACCGTATTTCAGCTTCTCTGTTCCATTATTAACCTTATTTTGCCAATGGACAAAGCTCAATCCAGTTTTTCTTTATAACCTGAGTGCTCTTCTCTCTCTCTTCTTATGCCTGGCTGATTCTCAGAGCTACCAATTATCTTTTTCTTTCCTAGAGTTTAGATATGAGCCACCATTCAACTCTTACCACACACCAAAAGTCTCCAGTGTCAAAGTGGCTAAAGCAATCAGAAAAGGAAAAACAACTTGAAAGAAACAGAAGATGCATGGAGAAGAAAATGTTAAAGGCCGATCAAAGCAACAGAGACAACAACAGAAGAACTATCCTTATATATTTAATGAGTTAAGAGACATTGCAGTAATGAAATACTAGATTCTATAGGAAATACAACATTCAGAGAACCATAGAAGAACTGTTGAAGGTAAAAAATATGATAGGAGAAATAAAAATAGGCATTTTGGAAGATAAGTATAGATAATTTCTAAGGGAAAAATGCACACAAAGATTGAATAAATAATCTAAATGAAACTGATCAACTCATAAGATCCCAAATATGAATACCAGAAATTCCAGAAAGAAAATAAAAACACAGAAAATAGAGGTGAGGAATTCGTCAGAAAAGTAATTAAAAAAACTTCCAGAACTGAAGAACATGAGTTTGCAGACAGAAAGGGCCTAACAGGTGCAAAGCAAAAAGGACTGAAATAAGTATATCAATAAAATTTTCACAGGAGACCATGAAGAGATACCACAAATCTTCAGAGCACTAATGAAGGCAGACATCAAGGTTCAGAAGTCAGATATATTTCAGATTATATAATAGAAATACTGGAAGTCATGGAACAATGCATTCAGAATTCTGAAGGAAGAAAGGATTCTTCCAATCATCCTGCAAATTAGATGTAAATGGGATAAGGATATCTTCAGAAATACAGGTCTCAAATTTTATCTCCAATTCATTTTTCCTAAGACGATTGTTAGATGCTGTGTATTACCAAATCTACAGAGTAAATCAAGAAGGGAGAGCATGAAATACAGGAAACAAGAGATCTAATATGCTGAGGGAAAACAGAATAATGGTGAAGGAATATTTTGTGAAGACATCTTTTACCATATTGGTAGAAATAAACAGAATACTGGGCACATTTGGACATCTTGAAAGGAGATTTTAAAGAAAAATTGCCAGGTTGAATAAGCGCTAAGTGCATAGAAATTAAACATATGATTGCAAATTAGAACAACCTTTATGGAAAACAGTATGGAGATTCCACAGAGGACTAAAAGTAAATCTACCATTTGATCCAGCAATCCCACTACACGGGTATCTACCTAACGGAAAAGAAGTAATTTTATCAAAAAGACAACTGCACCTAAATGTTTAATGCAGCACAATTCACAAATGCAAAAATGTGGAATGAGCCCAAGTATCCATCAGTTCATGAGTGGATTAACAAAATGTGTTATATACATAGACCATAGAATACTACTCAGCCATAAAAAAGGATGAATTAATGCTTTTGCAATAATTTGGATGGAACCGGAGACCATTATCCTAAGTGAAGTATCTCAAGAATGGAAAAACAAACAGCACATGTACTCACTATTAAGCTGGAACTAACTGATGAACACTCATAGGAAATCAAGCAGGGAGCGGGGGAGGGGAGGAGAAAAACATACCTAACGGATACAATGAACACTATTCTGGTGATGGGCACACTTACAGCTATGACTCAAGCATTACAAAACTGATCCACATAACAGAACATTTGTACCCTCTTAATAGTTTGAAATAAAAACAAAAAAGAAAAACCTAAAAAACTGATAAAAAAGAAATTGAATGTGTCAAAAAAGATAATTATTAAATCTAGTATAACAAGAGGTTGTGCGAGAGGGAAAAATAATTAAAGTTTGTTAAAATGGATCACCTGTGAATATAAATTTACAATATATTGATATGAGTAAAGTTATAATAAGGGGTTGAGTGGATGGGAAGGTTGTACATGTATGCTAGACACAGGAGAGGGAAGGAAACTAAAGTCCTGTGTTCCACAGCAGAAATAATAGTTAATGCCTAAAATAGAAAATCCAGAAATTTAGCTATGATTTTTAAAACTAAACTATTTATTTTGGATTAATTCTAGATTTATAAAAAAGTTGCAAAGGTAGCACAGAGTTCTCCTGAACTCTTTTCCTGAGTTTCCCTATCATTAATACTAATACCTTACATTACCATGGTATGTTTGTCAAAACCAAGAAACCATCGGTGGGATATTGCTATTAATTAAACCTCAGATTTTATTCAGATATCACCAGTTTTTCTGTCAATTTTTTTTTTCCTGTTCTAAGACCCCACCCAGGGCACTACATCACGTTTAGTTGTTATGTCTTGTTAGTTTCCTCTGGACTGTAATAGTTTCTCTATCTTGCCTTATTTTTCATGACTTTGACAGTTTTGAGGAGCACTGGTTAGGTATTTTGCAATATGTTCTCAATTTTGGTTTATCTGATGTTTTCTTCCTCACGATTAGCCTGGGTTTACGGGCTCTGGAACGAATGCCACGTGGTGGAATGGTCTCCTCATCACATCGTCTCAGGGCATGCATGGTGTTGCCACATGTCACCGATACCTTGCCTAAGGTGGTGTTTGTCAGATTTCTCCACTATTTTTACTGTTTCAGACACTTTTTTTTTGGAAACCAGTCAGTAAGTCCAGCCCACATTAAAGAGAGAATAGGAGAGGATAAAAAGCTCTCCAAGGGAGGTAGTGTCTACACATGTTATTCAAAATTCTCCTGAAAGGAATATTTGTTTCTTCTCCCCATTTATTTGGTTATTCAATCATTTATTTATATCACTATGGACTTACATGTTTATTTTATAGTTTGGGTTACAATCCTGTATTATATTATTTGTGCTTCTGAAATCATTCCAGTTTTGGCCATTGGAAGGTGCCTCCAGCTGGCCCCTGTGTCCCTTTGACATATGTTGCTTTCTTCTGTTATTTGAGCACTTCCTTACTTTCTGGCATGACAAAATTTTCCAGACTCATCATCTATTTTATCTGCTCCAGTCTGAACATCGGCAATTTCTTTAAGGATTCCTGGTTCCTTTTATTGGGGAATAGTATTTAGAGACCAGGATATGAGCATATAATTTTAAATAAATAAAAACTTTAAAAATTGAGAATATAGATAATTCTTAAAATATTTTATGTAACAATAAATAGTTATTTGTACAGTTTTATGTTCCAGAAATGTTTTAGTATAGAAACCCTTTAAGTAACTTAACCTAGAAATTTCTAATTTGTAAAAAATGTATTTAATAACTGCATTATGGAAATAAAAATAAGAATAAAGGAACATATATAATAAAAGGAAGAAATGAATATATACCGACATGAACCAAAGGTGTAAACAAAGGGGAAATATTTAGAATTAAAAGATAATTTAATGGGATAGTCTGTATTGTGCTTGGTTAATAGAGGTTAAGGATTAAACTTTTCTAATGAGAACTAAAAAACTAATGCAGAAATAAGATGTAACATTGACAGAAAGCATCAACTCTTCAAACATCTTTTTGCAATTTCCTTTCAACCAAATATAATTTGTAAATGAAATTGTGGTTTGCCTTTTAGCCAATTTAATCTCACAGGAACCCCAGGAGAAAATGAGAGAAACTGATACTCTAGATTTAATTCTGAAAATATTAAAATAAGAAAAGAATTATATTTTCCTCTGTCAATTCACATAGAACTTCATCTGTGCCTTTCTTTGATGGTAATTATCACTTTTCACCATGCATCATTGCCATTTGTTTACATGATTTGTCTTATTTTCTAGAAGGCAAAATTCCTTGAAGGCACAATCTGTGTTTTACTCATCTTAATATCTCTCTCAAAAACCTGCCCAATTCAAGGCACAAAATATGAGCTATGTAAATAATAAATGAATAAATCAACAGATTGCTTGGTGAGGTAGCAATGACAAGGGCCTGGAAGACAGAAATGTTGCCATTCATTAAGTTTTAATAACTAAGGAAAGATATGTTAGCATGAGTCATATAAACACTAGATCTTTCAGAAAAGCAAATTTTTTAATATCAGAAAATAGGTAAGCATAATCTCATGGTCAGAGATATAACCAAAAACGTGGAAATTTATGAGGATTCAGATTTTTCAAACTCTTGAGTGCTACATATAAAGGGGAAATCACAAAGAAGTTTGATTAAGGAAAAAATAGAGACATCAAAAATTACCAGTGTGAAGTATGACACCAAAGCACAGTGACAAAAGAAAAAAAACGATATATTGGACAACAAAATGAAAAACTTTTATGCTTCAAAGGATACTATTAATAAAGTGAAAAAAAACTACAGAATGGGAAAAATATTTGCAAATCATATATCCAATAAAGGATTGGCACCCAGAATATACAAAGAACTCTTAGAATTCAACAATTAAAAAAGATCATCCAATGTAAAAATGGGCAAAGAATTTCTCCAAATGGCCAACAAGCAAATAAGATGTTAAATATTATCACTTATTAGGGAAATGCAAATCACAACCACAATGAGATACCATTTCACATCCACTAGGATGGCTAAAATAACAAAGGCAAGACAATAACAACTGCTGGCTAGGATTTGAAGAAATTAGAGCCCTGCTACACTGCTGGTGGGATTGTCAAATGATGCAGCTGCTTTGGAAAACAGTTTGGCAGTTCTTCAAAATGTTAAACCTACAGTAACAATGTAACCCAGTGATTCTATTCCTGAGCATATGCCCAAGAAAACTGAAAACATAGGTCTTCACAAAAACTTGTACATAAATGTTTATAGGAGCATTATTCATAGTAGTCAAAAAGTGGAAACAACCCAAATGTCTCTCAACTGATAAACAGATAAACAAAATGTTTATTCCATGTAGTAGAATATTACACAGCAATAAAAAGGAATGAATTACTGAGCTATGCTACGATATGGATGAACCTTGAAAACATTATGCTAAGTGAAAGATGCTATCACAAATGGCCAATATTGTATCATATTACACTTATATAAAATGTCCAAAATAGGCAAATCTTTAAAGAATGAGGTAGACTAGTAGTTACCAGTAGTTACTAGTAGTTGAGGGTGAAGGAGGAGGGGCCAGGGGAAAGGGTGGAATGATGGCTAATGGGTTTCTTTTTGGGGTGATAAAAATGTTCTAAAATTAAGTAATGATGATGAATTACATATTTTAAAGGATTAATGTTATGGTAAGTGATTTATATCTAAATAAAGTTTTTATAAAAAATTACCAGTGTGTATCATAGATATCCACCCAAGAGAAATAAAAAAATGTTTCCACAAAGAGCCCCGTATGAGAATGTTTGCAAGTTTTATTCACAATATCCCCAAGCTGGAAATACCCCAGGTGTCCACGAACAGGAGAATGAATGGTGTATTCACACAATGGCAAGCTACTCAGTAATAAAAAGACATTAACTATGGACAGACAAAAACACGAGGGAATCTCAAAAATATCATGCCAAGTGCTATAATGGAATAATATGTGAAGTTCTAGAACAAGCAAAACTAATTTATGGTAATGTAAATGAGGTCAGTGTTGTTCCTTGGCACAGTCAGGGATTGATCTTTGGGGACCCAAGGACAGTTCCCAGGCCAGATCCCATACCCTGAGGACTCGATCATGTTGCTCCATAAATCCTAAACAAAAGGCAGGACTAACAAAACAAACATCCAACAAAACTGTGAGGTACCCAACGTTTCTCATTGACAGTGATCTCCACAACCCCATTTTCATTGACAATAACACATATCTTTCAGAATTTATTCCTGAATCCTTTCTCCTGTCTTTCTTCATTGAGACTTCTTGTTGCCCACAATCAGCTGGGGCTTGTTGCTGGGCTGATTTTATGCTGAAATTGTATCTCATTGCCTCACAGGCTTTGTCTCAGATGCCTGGAAATAAACCTGGTAAATTAATCCTACTACATTCTTGAGGCACAGAACCTGTCAGACACAGTTCTCATTTGACACATTAAAGCTAAATATATTTTTTGAGATATTCATTTAATCAGAAAAAAATCAGTCAACAAAAGATAGGTTAAAAAGAAAAACAAAATGAACAGCAATGACAATTTTACCTAAAATTAACGTTCTCTAGCAAACGTCCCAAGTAAAGATTTTTTAAAGTCTTATAATTATTTTTGCTAAAAAAAGAATATGTATTATAAAAGCCACTTTCTCAAAACTATATTTTTTGAACTCTAAAATTTAAGAATTGATAATATGATATACTTGACTATTTTGTCCAAATAATTTCTTTTTTTTTAATAGAAAAGGAAATCATAGAAGCTATTTGCCTTTTACCGATTGACTTTTGTTTGATAAAAGTCTGGATCTTGTGTTTTGGCCAAATTCATTTTCAACAAATACTTACTAAGAATCTTTTATCTTTTAGGCACTGTTATAAGGGCTTGGGATATATCAGTGAGTGAAAAAGGCAAAAATTCCTGCCCTCATGGACCTTACATTCTAGTGCAGGAAAACAGTTAATAAAGCAAATAGTAAATGATATATTAGAAAGTGATATATGCTATGCGAAAAGAATAAAAGCAGAGAAGGAATATATAAATGCTAATGTAGGAGGGGTATTGCCTTTAAAAATAGGGTAGTTAGGAAACGTCTGGTCTTAGTGAGAAGATGACAACGAGCTAAGACTCAGAGATGGTGAGGGAGCAAGCCATGAAGCTATCTAGGAGAAGGACAGGCAGGAGGAAGAGAAATAGCTGGTGGAAAGGTCTTGAAAAGGAGGAGTGAGTGCTTGGTATGTTCAAGAAATAGCAAAGAAACCAGATAAGCAAAGTCAGAAAGGTCACGGGTGGGCAGGTGCAGGTCACCTTTGAACTTGCAGGCCATTGTAAGGATTTTGGGGGGAGGAAGCCACTGGATGATTTTGGGCAGAAGAACAACAGGTTCATTTATATTGCTGTATTGAAAATAGACTATGGCAAAGTAAAGCAGAATCAGGAAGACCAGGTAGAAGGCTGTTACAATGATCTAGGAACAAGGCAATAGTGGCTTGGACCAGGGAAATAGTGGTGAAGATGGTGATGATTTGTATGTGTTTTTAAATAAAGAACCTATAGGATCTGCTGATGGATTGGACATGAGGCATAAGAGAAAGAAGAGTCAAGCATGATTTCAAGGCTATGGGAATAAGAAAAATGCATTTGCTGCCAACCGAGAAAGAGAAAATAAAAGGTGGAGAAATTGTTGTGTTTTGGATATATTGTCTGAAACAGCTGGATGATGAATGGAGAATATCATGTGGGTTGATATTTTTGGCCAGTTGGATCATTCAATGGCTTTCACAGCACAGTCAACTTAAAAAAGGCACTCGTTGGTAGACAAACACACAATAAAACCCAAAAAGCAATCCTATGACTGTGAACAAGAATCCTGATTTTCAAACAGTATATTACCAAATAGTATGCAAAATATTGTGGACAGTTGTTAGGCATGCAGGCTGGAAAAATGAGATTTGGGTCATATATGATTGTGTATAGTACTGTGGAACAATTTCCAAAAACTAGCTAGATTGACAAACTAAATTAAATCGCCTAAAGCAGAAAAGGAATTTGTTTAAATCTTCATATAATTATTATATCCAAAGCCCCAAATGAAGAAATGGCAAGTAAGACTATCTCTGTTGCTGGAATTGCATAAATGTGTGCACGCTTCGTGTTAACATGATGAGGGAGAGTATTGATATTTTGAGTTAAAAAGTTGATAAAAGCTCCTTCCTTGCACTTGACAACTCGAGTGCAGTATTTCACTTGACTGTAATTCACAACTTTCCTGCAGGCTAAATATTTTATACACAGAGTTAAATATGCAAAGTATTAAATTCAATATATTCCTGACAGTATAATTTGAGGCAGAAATTTTCTATCACATTTACATACCACTAAGCAGATGGGGTATTCAAGCTTAAGGTACTAGCTGAGAATCAACAAACAAAGGAATATTGTTGGCCTTGTTTTTGGGGAAGGGAAAAGCAATAATTTGTGAGTATCTACTCTTTTCTGGCAGTCTTCTATGTTCTTTAAAAATAAACTTTGCATTTTCACACTACAGAGCCCTTAATTGTTAAAGGTAAAAAACCCCCAGAAACTCAGGGGATTAAAATATGTATATTCATTGAATTAGCCCAAGTTTGTTGATCCTAAATTCTTTTATTTTTGCCATATTTTAGCTTATATTTTTCCCCCTGTTAAGGTGAGTTACAAATTATGTGCTACATCTGGGGAAATTCACCCGGCAATTTCTCAGGCCCGTGACTGGGCCTTATGAATAATTAGTGGGAATCTCAGATTCTAGCTCCATTTTATCTTCCTTGAAAGCCCAAACAACGTAAGTTCTAGTCAAATATATTATCATGGACTCTTGAAGAAATATTTAAGAAAGCATAGGCTGGAAATTGTTGGAGATTAACAGGTAAATTCTCCTAAAATGTGCCACAAAATTTATAACTAGTTCTCATAAGGAAAAAATAAGTATAAATATGGAAAAAATAAAAAGAATTCAGAATCAGCCTTCCTGGGCTAATACAATGAACATAATAATATAGTGCAATATGCAGGAATAAAATATTCAATCTGGTGACAGTCTCCATCTGTACACAAGCATGTGTCATTGATTTACACCAATACTGGCAGAATCTTTCATCATATTTGTTTTGGGTTTTCTATTATCAATGTAATATAATATTTTAAACTTAAAGATTAAGAGTACTCAATAAAGGCTCTTAGTCTATGTGCCTTCACGCATTTCATTTTCCCTATTTTCCTTTCTTTTTTCTTTCCAATGTTGTTTTCTGCCTCCTTCTCATGGCCTAGTCTAGGATAAGGTAAGTAAAGCACGTTCATTGTGTGCAAAATTGAAGGGTGTATCAAACTCAGCAACCAAGATAAATAATATTTTAATGCAATATTTTTAGAAAAAATAAAAATGCAACAATCCATGGTAAAATAGCAAAGTTCTAAATAAAGACTGAATTTGCCAGCACCACGTGGAGCCATATCAGTGCCTAGGGCAAAAGGGAAGATAAACAATGCTGATCCTATCTCTATATGGTGATTACTGAGGTTTTATGGTGCCCCCCCCCAAATTGTGCAGCTGAGGTGAGTGCCAAACTCTCTTGACTCCAGCCTTGGCCCTGCTCTGTTTCCCCTGCCTTGTTCTCCAACTTCCCAGATAAAAAGTAGAAAACGAGTACATACAGCTGATGACTCTACCAGACTTAAAACATATATTTCCATATGTTAATCTTTCCTAATCCATGTTATAGGTCTCAGTTACATAAACACATGAGACTGAGATCATTTAAACTAAGTTGAAAAAGTACTGAGACCTATTTTACTTATAAATTATTTTACTGAGAGTCTATAAAGATAGTGAATAAGTTGTACCATTCAGAGTATAAGAAAAATACATAAATACCCAGTGTCTTTAAGAGGAACACTCTGTAAGAACTCAGGCTTAGAAATTTGGGAGTCTGAATTCATGAATAATCTTATGTTGATGTCTATTAAAGAAGGTTTTCGTCACTCAAGTTGGAAAGAAAGACTAAGTAAGAACCAAGCTGGAAACTGTACAGGTACAGGGATAAACTGATGAATCAGGTATGGATCCTCACCCAAAGTTGTGTACAATCTAGATGGATAACAGCAAGCACAAACAATTATAACATTAAAAAGAAACCATATATGTGTTGGATAAATTATCAAAGAGTTTAATGGAGGAAGAAAATATTTTAGGGAAAAATCTGGAATGACTTCATAGTAAATGGAGATAGTCCTGGAAAATGAAGAGCCAATGAACCAAAAAAGGTGGCAGTGGGAGCAGTGGGCTCCTGATGACGGGAGAGAACTGAGCAACACCTGATACGTGAGAATATTGAGGAATATAAGAGAAAGCCAGTAACTTGGTTTCACAGTCATAGAAGCATGTGAAAGGGAAAAGAAGACACCAAATTAATGCCTCGCACAGAATTGGTGTTAGTGAACACCATATTTTGAATGAAAATAATGAATGAGTAAATGAAGACTGAAAGAAAGGACAATGCCAAATTGTAGAAACCTTTGAATGCGAGGATAAACAATTTGCACTTGAGATAAAGTGGAACATTTAAAGGCTTTTGAGCAAAGATGGATCACTTTTAGTACCATGCTACGGGAAGATTAATTTGCAGGAGGGGACCAATTAGTTAGTTATTTCTATCGTCTAGGAGGGTAGTAATAATGACATGAATTACTAAATTGGAAGTAGATACAGAAAGGAGGGAATAAATGGGAGCGGTGCTACAGAGGCAGGATTGATAGCTGAAGCAATTAATTGGTTCTGGTAAGAAAGATGAAGGCAATGAAAATGACTCCTCAATTTCATCCATTCACTGGATGATAGGGAGGGCATTAGTGCTTTTAACAGAAATAAAAAACACAGAAAGATAAGCATCAACTTGCAAGAAAGGTGATCAGCTCAGAGTTAGACATCCAGCTGGCAGGGGCACTGGCAGGGCATCCAGGTGGACATGTGTAGCAAGCAGATAAGTGTGGTTTTGTTCCTAAAAAGCAAAAGCTGTCAAAGCGGGGAAGCTACCCTTGCCACTTGATGTGCCCCTCACTTAACATCTACTTTTTGATCAACTGCAGGTAGGGAGCAAAGATAGGGAAGGTTGTGCTCCTCAGTGCTGAAACACTCAAGAAAATCGTACATATACATACATATGTACACCTGTTAGTATCGACTAGGATGATAAAAGATTTTAGATTACTTAGATGTACTCGAAGCTGTGGACTCCTAAAGTCTCTCGTTGGAAGGCGATAGAGTGAGTGGCTTGCTTGGACTAAAGTATAGCCTAGGCCACCGGTTCTCAAACTTTAGATGCATCAGAATCACTTGGAGACCTTGTTAATATATAATTTTCTGGCCCCACCCCAAGAGTCTCAGATGAGCTAGTCCTGGGGTGGGGGCTAAGACTTTACAGTCCTCACGGGGATATTATTCAGCCTTAAATGGAAGAACATTTGGACACATGCTACAACATGGACGAACATTATGCTAAGTGAGATAAGCCAGTCTTGAATGGACAAATACTGTATGATTCCACTTACATGAGGTACCTAAAATAGTCAAAGTCATAGAGACAGTAAGTAGAATGGTGGTTACCAGGGGTTTGGTGGGGGGATGGGGAATTATTGTTTAACGGGCATAGGATTTTAGTTTTGCAAGATGAAGAGTTCTGCAGATGGATAGCGGTGATGGTTGTACAACAATGTGAACGTACTTAATGCCACTAAACTGTTACACTTGAAAATGGTTAAGATGGTAAATTCTATGTTACATGTATTTTAGCACAATTTTAAAAAACAAAATAAATAAAATTAAGAATTTCAATAAAAATTTTTATGTTGAATGTTAAATATGGAAACTATTAATGTGATATGCTCAGATTATACAAACCAATTCCTTATGACATAAAAAGAGAAGCTCTATCTTCAATTATGGAGTTTTTAAAAACCTGTTTTGCCCTTTTGGATTCCAGTATTTAATGATATGTGTAATAGGAGAAATAAAGGGAAAAGGGAAGAGGCTGGTTATTTTCTACCAAATGGTTTTATATTTTAATATATTTATTGCCCCAAAACACTGTCAAGGCATTCAAATTTTATTTATTTTATTATCTCCTAGGCTGAGCCGGCGCCACACAGCAGAGCCCTAAAGGATTTTGCAAGACGTATTGATTTAAAATAAGGAAAATAATAGTTATGGCTATTTAACAAGAAAGGAGGAATTTGTAATCAGAAGCTGTAGTGCCTAAGATGACAATTAATCTGAGAAATACAAAAGCAGAAGGATACTCCAGTAATCGTGACATTTTTGTTTAGTTAGAGAGTTGAATTTAGCAGCTGAGAAGAGGAAAATTACAGAACACCAAGCACATAAGTCACAGAGGAGAGGAGACGGAGGGCCCTTTCGAAGATATGGAAGGAGACTCAGGGGCTGGGACCCACGGGATGCAAACAAACCAACATGGGTTCCTCATTCCACACTGAGGGAAGGAAAGACTAAAAATCCAAAGTATGTGTTAAAGGTCTACAGCTTAATGTAATGGAAAAAAATACATAGACATGAAGTCCAACATCTTGATTAGAAAATGTCCATAGAAAAATGTGTGTATCATCTACTAGGGAACTGAATTTTACAAAATTCTTGGTCTATATTAATAGTCTAAGGGATAAAAAAGAATAGCAAACAGTGAAGAACTTTGAGACATATTTACAAAACCATTTAGCTTTTCCCATTTTTCACAAAGTAAATGCTACCCTTTGAAAGTGCTGGCTGGCAAAAGAAATGTTGTCTTATGACGTATACACTGGGGCATGCGGATTTCTATTAGGACCTGGCCAAATGGCGTTTGCTTGCCATGACGTCTGCTTAACTGACTGTGGACATGTAGGTGGGCATTGGGCTGGCATGGAGCAGCCCAAAGGGGTAAGGGTGGATTAACTAAGAAGACAAGAGGCGGTTGTCAGTATGTTTTTAAAAATGGTATTAACATTTATAACACAATCAATAGAAAAGGGGCAAAAGTAAATAATTTGGCAATCTAGAGATGATGTGCAAAAGCCTATACAGATTTGAAAAAATATTCAACCTTATTAACAATCAGAAAAATGAAGACAAAAATCAGATGCTTTTCATTCATCATTTTGACCAAAATGAAAAAATAAAAGAGTAATACCATGTATTCTGGCAACTTCTGGCAAGAAAGTGGGAAAACAGGCATGCTATTCATTTACTGACAGAAGCAGAAATTGGTACATTTTTAGAGACTGCTTTGAGAATAGTTATTAAATTTGTAAATGCATGTACTCTTTAACCCGGAATCCCATTTTTAGGACTGTATTGAGAAGAAAAATAACATAAATATATAAAAATTTATGTTAATTATAGCTGTTTTCAGGAGAAAATATATGAAACATTCAACATGTTCATCAAAGGCAATGATTTGATAAATTATAGCGGTTCATGGGCTATTTTGAAGGTACAGGTATTAAAATAATGTACAGATTTTTATGCTAACCTGAAAGATGTTTTTGACATAGAAAACAAAAAAGATAAATGCAGGAAATATTTTATTTAAAAGAAAAGTCAAAGTGGAAATAAAAAAACTGAATGCATATGCCCATTTGCATATGTGCACCTATGTAAATACAGAAGAAAGTCATAACGATGCAGACCCTGCTATTAATGGAGGTTAAGCCTGCGGGTAAAATTGGATGGGTAGAGTGACCTGGTTTTTAAATTACGGTAGGATTATAATTTTTAATTTTTTATATCTTCCCAACAGAAATTTTTAAAAATGTATATACTTTTTCCAATTTGGAAAGTAACTTTGAGCAAGCACTAAGCCAAGGTAATGCACCATCTACTATATTTATTGGATAAAGAAGTTTGTGAATACAATGGAACTGCTGGGAAACAAAGATGCACCTATTTATTCTTTTTAATCCTGGGAAACTAGAAAGTTGGAATTCTTTTGGAGAAGTTTTTCGCTTGAGTGAGAGGATGTGTGTGACACTGGGACTAACAGCAGGGTCTCTGTTAGCGACTCCCAAAGGCTCCTCTGCAGTTTCTTGCAGTTCTCTCATGTGGTTATTAAGTAGTTTGAAACTAGTGTCCAAAGACTCACTGCACAATTGTTCTGGAAAAAAAATCTTAGAATTCATCAATTCCATTTCCATGATTTTAAAGATATGGAAGAAAACGGAAGTGGCTATACATGCTTTGCAATCCAGAAATTTATTTTCAAATGCTGTTAGTTATTCTTTTTACATCTTTCTGCCTAGTTAGTTAGAATTATGTGATTAATGTCAAATTAGCAAGTTGAGATGATACATGTTTCTCGTTTACTTAATTAAATCCTACTTATTCCAAGTTTAACATCACTGCTTTTAGGAAGCCTTCGCTGATCTGAACTAACCTCATTCTTCAGGCTGTGCCAGGTTTCCTTTGTCTGTTTTCTCACAACATCTTGTATAACTCTCTACAGGTAGCTACTGTTCTGCATTTTACTTAGCAGCCCCTGAATAAATGTTTGTTGATTATTAAAGGGACGAGTGAATGAATAGATGAACTATTAGAAGTGAACGTAATTAATTAAAAGAAGAACTGGAGCAGATCTGCCTTCCATCATGAATTCAATCACTA
>CM052454.1:6869510-6893946 GCA_028533085.1 Varecia variegata | reverse complement strand
TTGATGTAGCAATCCCACTACTGGGTATTTAACCAAAGCAAAAAAAGACATTCTATAAAAAAGACACCTGCACTCAATTGTTTATAGTAGCACAAGTCACAATTGCAAAGAAGTGGAAACAACCCAAGTGCCCATCAGGTCATGAGTGGATTAATAAAATGTGGTATATGTATACCAGGGAGTACTACTCAACCACAAAAAATGGTGAACTAATACCTCTTGTATTACCCTGGATGGAGCTAGAGCCCATTCTTCTATGTGAAGGAAGAGTCAAAAGAATGGAAAAACAAAACACCACATGTATTCACCATTACATTGGTCCTAATTGATCAACACTTATGTGCACATATGGAAATAACATTCACTGGGGATCGAGCAGGTGGGAGTGGGAAGGAGAGGATGGGTAAATCGACACCTAATGGGTGCGGTGCGCTATGTCTGAGGGATGAGCATGCTTATAGCTTTGACTTGGGCAGCGCAAAGGCAATTTATGTGACCAAAGCATTTGTATCCCCATAGTATTCTGAAATTTAAAACAAAGAGCTTACTCCTTTTAAAAGAACTATGCTCTCTGCTACTCACTCTTGCTGCCATCATCTACTGACTCTGCATCACTCCTCCAACAATGCTGGAAGAGTTTATCACTTGGCTGTCTGTCACTGTCTCAAATACTAGTTCTGGCTTTATTTTTGCTGATTTGATTATTCACATAGACATCTCTTTCCAGGACTTGGTTCTTATCATCTCCACCTCCTCTCTTCTAATTCTTTTATTTCCCCCTCCAATCTAATTCGAATTTCCTCTCTTTTTACTGTACTAGATCTTTTGAACAGGAAACTCAGACTGGTGGTCCAAATTACCCTGCTGTGGAAGATCAGGGAGAAAAAGTGTATGCCACCATTGCTGTTGTCATTGACATTCATTCATTCATTCCATAACTATTTACTAAATGCCAACAACAGTGATTTTCACTAGGCTAGTCACTAAAGATAATTTCAAGCAAAAAAATAGTTCTCTCACAGAGGTTGACAGGGCTTGCATTGCTTCTGTGTACATGTCTATAAAGTACAGCTCAGAATGAAAAATAGCTTTCAGTTTTTCACATAAACAAAGAAAGCCTTTCTAAGCCTTTTCTGTATAGTTCCTTCAAATGAAAATTATAAAGAAATAAGATGTAAATAAAGATTTGCATATTTGGAAATAGAAACAGACATTTGTAGGAAACTTATTTGTTGACAATATTAACTTTTGCTTCCAGATGGCTTCACACAATCACAACTAAAGATAAAGTTTTAATCTAAAAACAAATGCGGTATAGAAAATACCCGAGTCATTTGAAAGAATCAGATAACCTGAATGTTACTTGGAATAGGATTTATAAAAACCTATTTAGTCTTTGTGTTTGTAAGTCCTTAACCCTTTTATGAACAAAATACCAGCATGTGTTTTTTTATTTTAGCATTCACTTGGAAATTGATCTGTCAGACACACCACAGGGGACTTTGAATTCCCTCCACTGATGCAACCAGTCCCTGTAAAACCTCCTGAAATCAATAGAAAATATAATTTAACTAAAAACTCTATGTCAGCGTTAAAGAAAAAAAGTAATAAGCAAATCTCAATTTAGCAATTCCAACATGGAAGACAACATAGTACAGACTACTAAGGAAGAACCAGGGCCAGTACCTTTTGAATGCCTGCCTGGGACTCCAGAACATTGTTCTCTGATCCATTGCTTCGGTTGATCATCCGCCACATTTGGGAGTACATGCTGTCCCTCTCAAAAGGATTCAGTCCCTTCATGCGAACATGTTCATACACTGCAGAGTCCAGGACTGTGCCATAAGGGATGTCTGTTTGCTTGGAAAGGTCCTGGAGAGACCTTGATTATTGGGAGAGAAGAGAGACATAAGAGAGTAATTAATATTTTCAAATGGAGATAACGGTAAAGGAAGAAAAAGGCAATATATGTGAAGATGGATATCAAATTGCTTCTCTTATTTTTTTGTTTCTTAATATTAAGATCTAATGTATAAGGAAAACTGCTATTAGGGTATATGGCACTTATACAGCTTATGAGAAGACAAAATTATTATTGAAGGAAAGGTGAAAATTTTTACTGGTAATGCAATGCTTTCTTTGTAAACCTTCACTAGGAAAAAAACAAAAGTTTAGCAATCCCACCCAGGCAAATTTAACCAAAATTAAATTAGATTGCTAGATAGTCATATAATTTAGTAATTTGAAAAAATTTTCAATGTGTTGTAAGTATTATGCCTATGTTCCTTTAGGTGGCAAGGCTTAAATATTTTTATGAAATAATTATAATTTACATTTAAATCATTAAATGTAAAGACAACATGTTTTAAGGTCACGTGTATGCTTAAAAATTAGTATTTATGAAAGTAATTATATTTCAAGTGGCTACTACATACATGCCAGGCAACTGACATACATTATCCCCACAGAAATGCCTCACATTCAGAATTATTTGACCCATTTTACAGATGCGGAAACTTAGGTTGAGAGAATAAGTGACTTGATCAGTGTGGCACCGTCAGCGGGTGGTAGAGCCAGGAGTCAAATATGCATGTGTCTGCCCCAAAGGCCATAATGTTTCCACTGCAAGATGCTGATTCTTATTTCTATAATTCTTTTGCTATATTTGCTCTAGTGTGTGGTATGTGTGTGAGAGAGAGAGATTTTTATTTGTATTCAAAGAGAATAAATTTCATGCTTCTGGGAAGCTGGACATGTTTTTCAGCTTTCCCTGTTTCAGAATAATGCCTCAGGATTTTCCAATCAATTCTTGAGTTACAGATGGTAGCTGTCCCAGGTTATCCATACCTAAATTTGTGGTTGATTTCCTTAAATTAGAGTTTCTCAGTCATTGTATACTTTCTAACTTAAAGAACCAATTACCACTCCACTAGAACTCACTGAATTTGTGTGGGTACCCAACTCTAATGACTGACATTTAAGAAAAAATACTGTGTCTTTATCATACTGTTCCAAATCAGAGGCTGGCACGCTTAGCAACTTACTAACTTCTGGGAATGGGAGCAGATGCTTTCAAACACTATATCGTATTGTGAACAAGACTGAATGCTCACAGCACTGCACAACCACGAGCCATGAATCTCACGTAATGTATAGCCCTGACCTTTTGGTCTGTTGCTAGATGGAGTTTGCTAATGATTTCCTGAGGATCTTTACAACCAACACTAGCATTGGGCAAAGGTATGGGGAATACTCTTGCAGTTCACCGATTTCCATCATATGTAAAATTGTGTTGCAAACAATAAATTATGGACCGTCTTTGTTAGACAAGTATTTGTGCCAATTTCTAATGGTAATTTTCAGCAAAATTTAGCCTGAAGTTTATTGAGTTTTGTGTTGCTGATGTATACTATTTACTCCATGGAAACTACTATGATAACTCCTTTTTGCTCTGCTCATCTGCTGAATAAAATGATGCATTTAAAAAGTAATATTTGATGAGAAGAATTTTCTGGAATATTTTATAGCTAATGAACTAATTCTGCCATTGTAAAAGGTAAGCCAAAGTAATAGTACAAATGAATAATTGAGGGCAAAGGCAGGAATACAAGTGAGCTATGTGTAGCTGGGGTGCAAATTAATACCAGAGTGACAGGGCATTTACTCCCAGGATATATGGTAATTATATTGGTAATATTATAACAATAAGAATTTTGCTTCAAGAGAGCAATTTACTGCTGTTGCCAGTAGGAGCAGTGAAACTGTACTGCAAACATCAACACTGTAAACATATTTCCCACTGTTTAGTGGAGGATACTCTAAAGTGTTAACACAGGAATAAGAAACAAAACATATCTACACAGGTTATAACAGCAATCCTCGTTCATTCAGTTTCCATAAATACAATTCCAGGGTCAAGGCCAGGTAGTTGTAACGTAGAACCCGGAAGGTGTCTGGATGGAGAGGCCCATGTCAGCGTTCATTAGAAACCCTGCCAGTGCAAGACTGGCCATTTGCTAATAATACTTGGCAGTGCTGGCAATCAGTCTCAGTTATAGACTATCAGTAGGCTTCAATTTGGTGGATGTGAGATCACAATCTACAGTGAAATTTTTTTCATGTCTACATCTAAATATATAACTGCTTTGCCCAAATAGTCACACTAGTTAAACGCTGTTAAATAAACCACTGCTCCCTCTCAACCTTCCATGAAAATAAAATTGAAATCAAACGTTAGGATCTTTAATATAACCAGGTTTCTGTGATATAGCTTCACCTTAAATATTGTTTTACAATCCGAAAATATAGAGTTGTAATACAAACAGTTTAGTTGGTGGAAGCTTTTCTGTACACAATAAATTTTTAAAGGAATATCTTAATATATTGCCTATGTGAAGTTCCTGATGGTACAAAGAAGGCAGTTTGTTTTCAACACACTTCAAGTTCAGAATAGCAGCGCATTTTATAATTTAGAACAAAGGCATATTTCCTCTAGTAGTTTCTGATATCAAGTTCAGCTTATAAATTTGCCTTGAGACATGCTCACAATAAAAATTACAGCTTGTCTGATCAGCATCGTTCCATTATAGTACAACAGGATAGCACCAAAGATGACCAAACTAAAATGACTGAAGCAAAATAAAGTGCACACAAATAGCTTATTACAGAAAGGCCATTTTAGGAGCCCACTATAGAAAGGGAGTGACTATTACAAGTGATCATTTTGTTATTTTCATACTACGAAGATTTCAGAACAAGATCAGCAGAAATGCTGTGGCCCATATTCTGACCCCTGAAAGAAATACAGTAGATGATTCAATCAGTGGTAATCTTTAAAAAATTGTATCTGAAAGTCAAAATCTAAGTGGATATTTTTTAGACATGCTAATCATTATTTTAAAATGCAAACCAATCCTAGAATCATTAATGAGCACCTAAATAAACATTAATTGCCGTGGCAAATGTTGACATTTCTTTTTTAAGTGTAGTCAACGTTTTCTCAGGCCATGGAAGGAATGGGAAAATCTAGAGCGCTCTGAAGAAGAGTTATCTGAGAAAATAGTATTAGTAATATGGCCCATTTCTCTACTTAACCACATAAATCCATACTCACATAAAAGTCAGCAAATGCTCACTACAAGAATCTATCAAACCTGAGCCCTCCAGACCCACACTCTCGCTCATGCACACAGAGTGAAGAATGAGGTTTATAGCTAGAGTTGGTGAATGATAAAGCAATGTTTTGCTCTTCTAATCAGCCTTATTTTCTTAACGTCTTACTGAGATTATTCTTTTATTCTTCCTACTGGTCTCCTATCAGACTAGCATCAACCTGTGGGTACTAAACAATACTGAGAACTTATAGGTAAGTGATATTTAGTTATTTGCATAAATCATACATATACTGAGAAACTGTAACTTAGGGCAGTTCTGTGAAAACAAATTTTAAGAATTTTAGTGGCTTGAGATTGTTTTTAAACTCTTTCCCTCAGAAGAATAAACACTTAAAAGCTCTTCAAGCATTTAAAATTAATTTTGATATATGTGATAGTCTGATATTAGATATATCTGATAGCAATAGCTTTGACATTGAGTACATTAGATTTTAAAGTCAAGAAGATCTGTTATTTGTGAGTGGTGTGATGTTAGGGACCCCTGTGTGGCTTATTTTCTTCATCTATAAAATGGAAAGAATAAATGTCCTCCTCAAAGTGTTATAATGAGAGGACCTGTCACATCCACAGTTGATCAAGTTATCTGTTGTTTTTATATGAAGATTACTATTATAATAATTCCTCTTTCTATAATACCCCATTTAATGGTTTCTAATTTTTTTTGTGGAATTTTATTTCTTGGTAGGGTCAGATGACTCCTTATAAATATTGCTGAGGAAGAATTAATGCATTGGAGTAGAATAAATAATGTTTGATTTTTCCCTCCAAATAAGAGATTGCATGAATCTGTGATACTAAATGATCATACATGTCCTCATTGCAAACTGTTTGGGACATTCATATGACTTTATATTAATGAAACTATGTTACAAGGAATGTGTTGCTAAAAATACTTACATCTCCAAAACTGTCAACTAGTTTTAAAACAATCTAACGTGGAGCCCCTTTGCAGTGAACTTTGACTCACATTTCTGCCTAATTTCCTTTAATAAGAGAGCAGATATTACCCATATAAGTTTCAAATAACTCTCATAAACCTCTCTGTCCATCTCCATCTTCCTCTTCTTCCTCTCTTTTTTAAAAATAACAATAAAAAACACATTTAGCCTGGTTGTGTGGAATGCTTATCAACAAATGAGAAGAGCTGGGAGGCCGAGGTGGGAGGATCACTTAAGCTCAGGAGTTCGAGACCAGCCTGAGCAAGAGCGAGACCCCGTCTCTACTAAAAATAGAAAGAAATTAGCTGGACAACAACAAATATATAGAAAAATTAGCTGGGCATGGTGGCGCATGCCTGTAGTCCCAGCTACTCGGGAGGCTGAGGCAGGAGGATCACTTGAGCCCAGGAGTTTGAGGTTGCTGTGAGCTACCCAGGCAACAGAGCGAGACTCTGTCTCAAAACACACACACACACACCCCACAAATGACAAGAGTGACCTGCCAGCCTGGCTCTGGGGAATGAAAACACTAATCTGATCTTTTATGAATTGGAACAAGTCAACTCGAGTCATCACATCGGAGGGGATTTTTCTTCGGGGGAGAAAAATGGAACGTGGCTGATAGGACAGGCACTAGATGCTTCAGGCAAAGGTGCCACCCTTGGAAAAGAGACAAGTAGGAGTACATGACAAGCATCCTCCAACTCAGTTTAGGTGCCCACCCCCCCCCCGCCGGCTCTTTCCCCAGTTTTCGCCTCTAGACGTTCATTCCAACCCTTGCCAAAGGAAAGGCAGTCTTGCTGTCCCAAGAACCCATTAGCAGCCAGGTGAGGAGCCGCTTCTGTCCATGGACGTGACTTCGGCATTAATCTTTTTAAAATAAGAAACTAATATTATTGGGCTAAGGGAACACTCAACCCTTTTCTGAGCCTGCTTTTATTAAACAGGGGCGCCTCTCAGGCACCACAAATAGCTCTTACTGAGCTCTTCAGTATGGCCCAAACCATCTGCAAAATAAATTTCTCTTCTGACATCAAGGAGCCCTGTTTACCTGACCATATTCTCTTGATACCCTTTATATTTCATCAAACTTTACAAATTGTAGTTAAGGACTCCACAGTTGAGAGCGGTCCTGTGAAATGCAGAGAAAAGCTTTCCAGCATAAAAAGCAATCCAAAAATTTAACACTTAAAAAAGCAACTAATGTGCCAGCACAGTGAGAATTAGTGTCATTCAGACCCAAGAAGCAAGTGAAAGTGCTGGAAAATGGATTGGGGTGGTTGGATCCGTCAGGCCTGCCCTGAAAGGTACTACCCACAGCCGTGCACTGGGCAACCTCTTAGTTTCTGAAAGCATGAGTTTTGAAGGCATAAAGATTTGTATTTCAGTCTTTGGACAAATGATTTAAACTTCTCCAAATTGCAATGTCTTTCCCTATTGAACGGAGGGAAGTAGTATTTTTATATTAAGGTATCTGGAGGTTTGAATTAGATACTGCATGTAAGCCTTTTCCCTGTCTCTGCTTTCACCCTCTGCTAATCCATCCTCCACACCACAGTAAAGTGTTCTTTCTGATATGCAGATCTGATCCTATTGCTGCCTTATTTAAATATTTCCAAATACCCTACTGCCCTTAGAAAATAATTTAAACTCCTTAGCCTTCAAGATCCTTTAAAAATTTGGCTTACACCTTTTTTTATTTCCATTCTCAGAAACAACCCTTTGCCTCATTCATATTCACGGTCCAGGCCAAACGTAGCATTTCTTCATTCCTGGCTTTACACACTTCTATGTCTTGGTAGGTGTTATTTCAGCATAAGATGCTTCCTTGTCCACCTGGAGAGTTCCTTCCCTTCAAGATCAAACTCTACTGTCTCTTCAATGCTGTTCTAACACTTAGAATATGTTCACATTTTAGCATTGTGTTACGAAGTTTTGCTTCTTTGTCTACCTCATTGGAGTACACATTGCTGGTTCTAATGATTTTTTTCCAATTATTCTCTTTATTTTAATCAGTTCTAAGAAAACTGCCATTTTTATAGAATATGAAAAAAGAAAAGAAAAATCTCACAATTGGAAAGAGAACTTTTTGAAAAATATAATCGTCCTGTGCTTTCTTATATTTTTTTATTTCAAACTATTAAGAGGGTACAAATGTTTTTGGTTACATGGATCGCTTTTGTAATGCTTGAGTCAAGGCTATAAGTGTGCCCATCACCCAGGTAGTGTTCATTGTACCCATAGGGTAGGTTTTCATCGATTCCCTCCTCCCTTCTCCCCACTGCTCGATTTCCACTGAGTTTTACTTCCCTCTGTGCACATGTGTGCTCATCGGTTAGTTTCAATTTCATAGTGAGTACATGTGGTGTGTGTTTGTCCATTCTTTAGATACTTCACTTAAGATAATGGTCTCCAGTTCTATCCAGATTGTTGCAAAAAGTATTAATTCATTTTTTTATGGCTGAGTAATTAATACTCCATGGTATACATATACCACATTTTCAAAATCCACTCATGAATTGATGGAAACCTGGGTTGATTTCACATTTTTGCAATTGTGAATTGTGCTGCAATAAACATCCAAGTGCAGGTGTCTTTTTAAATTCATCTTTGAAACCCAGACCAGACCTAGCCCAGGGTTTGAAAATAGTCAACAATCAGTGAGGCTCATTTATTTTGGCTAGTCTTTACCAGAAAGATACTTTCATTTTGGACAGTAAACATTCCCATTACACTCTCATTGAATAATAAGGGAGTTTTTATTATATATTATCAGCCATTCTTTGGCTGACCAATCAGGGCCAGAAGTATTTTGAGTTAAAAACAAAAAACTGAAAGTCTTTTTTGATGTGATCTTTGGAAATTTCTTCTGTATCAAAATCAGCTGTGAAAGCTTTATTGAAAATTGCTTGCCAGAACAGTTTGCCACGTATGTAAAAGAAATAAATTTAGAGGCAAGGCAAATAAAAGTAAAATCTAAACAAACAGGACTGAAAAACAGTGTGTGGACAAGCTAAGGGTATTAGTCCATGATTCTGGTAGACACAGAACCTGGAACAAAGTGGAAAGTCTGTTCCTAAAAGAATCACTTATCTAAGCAGTGCAGAAAGCCAGAGGATGAGCAATGGTCGGTCGGAGTGATTTCTGACTGAAATACCATCAGCAAACTGAAAGGGGGAATAAAATTGCTCAACTCCCTCTGTTAACGGAAATGATTATAGATACATAAAGGAAGACATGATTTTAGTAGCTAAGGAAGAGATAAGCACCAGAACAAGGAGAGAATAGTCACCTTTGGTAATGTTGAGCATTATTACAGAAAATTAAATTTTAGGATTTTCTTTCCTGCCTGGATATCTGGATAAAGAGCGCAGAGGAGAGGACGTGGGCTGCACCCACAGACGAAGGAGCACCACCGAAAGGCTCCCACACCTTCCCATTTGTAGCAAAGCCAATGGCGCTTGGCCTTGGCAAAACCACCCTCCTCATTTCAGTAGCTCCTTCCTCTCAGGGAAGTTGCCCCAGTCACCTGCGACGTAAGTTTGTAAAGTCTGATGAACTATAAGGGTATCAAGAGTATAAGGTCAGGACTCCTGGATGTCAGAAGAGAAATTTGGTTGCAGATGGTGTGGTCCGTGCTTAAGAGCTCAGTAAGAGCTATTCGTAGCGCCTCAGAGGTGCCTCTAGTTAATGAAAGCAAGAAAGGGGCTGAATGTTCCCTTAGTTCCAAAGTACTAGGTTTCTTATTTTACAAATATAAGTGTCAAAGTCACATTAATGGAAGGAAAAGAGTTCTTTCATAGAATATTAGATTGCATAGCCTAAAAGTATGCCTGATGGTGAGAGGTAATTCAGGAGGAAGCCAGCCATGGCAATCTCTAATGGACAGAATTTACCAGCACTTGAAGTCCTTGTGTCTTCCTTCCTCTCATGATGCCAGAATGTTTCCCTCCTCAAGACAGCAGAAGCCTTTTGCAGAACAAGCTGCAGTTAGAGGCTAACAGGTAGAATGAGACCACCAAGGCAGAGGGTTAAGATTCCTTTTTCTTTTCCCTGACAGAGTTTCCCACGCAAGTCCTGCTAGATGCAGAGTGTGCAGTATAAGAGGAGCCATACGAGGACCAAGGAGGACTGGAGAGTGACGGAGGGCCAGCAGACGAGTGGCTCCATGTGAAATGCTCCAATAAGGCCGACTGGTTCAGCCTTTTCCAGCACCTCCATTCTGTCCCTCTCCCCGCTCCAGTCCCGAATCCTTCGTCTGCCACCAAGCCCTCAGGTCCTTCTGGTCTGAACTTCTTTACAGTGCTTATTTTATTTTTATTTGTAAGAACTATTTAGCCATCAGAATTTCAAGTGTGCTTGGTCGAGAAAAGGTGTGTGGCAATATTCATGGGAACAACACCTCTCTCTTCCAGAATACTGTCCCTCTGTCGTGGCTTACGAGTTTGTGGGGATTATAGCCCAACAGATGACACTAAAGTCTTTCCTGACAGACTTACGAATATTTCCTGCATTCTCTCCCTGCAAAAGTAGCCAGGGACACACCTGTCCACCATGTGGTATGGACAGGATTGTCACAGGTGAAACTGGAAGTTCCCGTAAGATAGATGCACTTGAGAAAGATGGATGTCATGAACTGCTTAGGGGAACATCCTCCCGCACCGGGCAGATCTGCACTTTCTATACAAATTGAAGAGTTGGTTCAGACTCGCGGATGCGGTAGGTTATTTTAGAGAATCTAAAGGAAGATGGGAACGCTCTGTTCTTGCAGCTGGTGGACATAATTAATACAAATGACGTTAAACTCTCTCCAAAATGACAATGTTATACAAATGCAAGAGATTAGCCATCTGACAATCTGACTGACTTGTCTGGCTTCTTGACCTGCATTATAAGTTAGAAGCTAATTTTGTCACACCATGAATCCTGAAATGCGCAGATACTGTATTTTTCCACTAGAAACCTCATGACCCTGACATTGCTGACAGAAGTATCATTTATGACCCTTTTCTCTATTTTAAAAGTCTTACTGGTTAAATAAATATTTAGCATCTATTAATATTTCATAAATAAATTATAAAGAAATATACATATATGTATATCATGAAAGGTTACTTTATGTATCATATTTAATATATGCATGTGACATATAATAACAAAGTATATATATTATGGTATGTAAACTATTAAAGCAAAACTCCATTATAAAAGGCCCTGGTATTCTGTGAATTTAATTACGCTGCAGTTTTCTCGTGCATAGTACAAAATGTGCAGTTTTTAAAAAATATATCATGAAAAAGATATAATAATTATTAATATTTACCTCAAGACACTAGGAAGAAATATGAAACTATTCTAAATTTGCATAACCAGCATTTTACTATGCCACATTGATTGTCAGCTGATTGTGAAATTTATGTTAAGATAATATCCTCAAATTATGCAATAGACTTCAATAGTGAAATAGTGGATTTCTATATTTCTATATCTTTGAAAATTCAGGAAGGACATTACTAATTCCTATGAATTTCCACTAGGATACCAAATTTCTAAATGGTGTTAAGAAAAAAGTCTAATACAATCATAACATCAGAGAGTTCAAAAAGTTACCAGAGGCATCACGTAATTTGATGAGGTAGGTTAAGGCACCATAAGCCAGCCCTCAAAACTGACTTTGTTTTCTTCAGAAGGTAGTTTAGTGACTTACAAAACTTAACTCCAGGAAGTACTTACTCATGTTTAACTCAAAACCCTCCAATTTCACAGAAAACATTCACTTTGTTCACAGGGGAAATGAACAGTAGCAGCTTACCACTCTAGCACAGTATGTCTTTATGGGATAAAACACTTCCTTCCTTTTCATTTTAATCCTTTAACCTTAACCTTGCTGAGTTACATACTAAATTCCATTAGTTGTTGTACATGGGATTGATAACTTTTTTAGACTGTTATTAACTAAGCCATCTTTTGTTCTTCTATTGTAGCTTTTGCATAATTTATGGACCTTATAATCAGTCCATGGTAGTCTTTAAGAGGCCTGAACAACTTTTATACTGCTAGGTGACTCTGGTCATTTTAAAAATAAACACTGATGCTATATTTTAAATTTGTAATTGACAGATATTTCATTCTGAAACTATCTTCATAGCCTAATTCTGAACTGGCATAGACATACACACATACACTCAGAGATTTTTTTCCATCTCTGTGTGAATTATCACATATTTATCCCTGTTAAACTTTGTCGTACTTCTAATCACCTTGTTTAATTTGTCAAGGTCCTTATAAATTCTTACAGTGTGATTCTAGTCAATAATCACCCCTACTCAATACAGAGTAATCTGCATATTTAATAAGCTTACTCCCTATTCCATACTTCAAATCAACACTGAAAATGTTAATTAGAATCAGGACCAATGCTGACTTATGGAAAAAACTTTATTCAATATACCCTCCAAGGCTGACATTGAACCATTGATCACTACCTTGTATATGTCTAACAAGCTGTGATACAATAATACATAATACTACTCCATGAAACAATGACCCAAATAAAATGCAGTGTGGATTCAAATGGGGAATCAATAGTAATTTGTAAGTTTTTCCCTGTAAGATTTTTTGAGGAGCTCAAAACATTAATCACATTATCAATTTTTTCATAGTGAATAAAAAAAGACTAGACAGAAAGAACTTACCAGAAATAACAGTAGGGCTAATTTAATAGTCTATTTAAAGACCCAATGAAAGTTTACCTTGAAAGTATAGTGGAAGGTCAGGTTTTAGTAAATATTCTAATGAATCTGACTAAAAACAAAAATACTGGCTCTTCATAACACAGAGCAGGGTGTCAAGTTTCTATTGACAACTTAAAATTTTCCAAGTGCAAAAGATATATTCCTTCTGTCCAGTGCAGTAGGTCTGTGAACGTCTCAAAAAATCATTATGTTTTTCTTAGAATGACTTAGAGAAATTATCTTCTATTCCCAATTAGGTGATATTTCCTTTTTGACTAATTTCAACTGAAGTTGATATTAAATGCGTATCCTGATGCCTGAGAGCCAAGCATTATTAGCAGCCACTTTGAGATTATAAATGCCCAAACTGTTTTGCTGATGTGCTCCCCTGCCCCAATTCAATAACAAATCTTGAGCATTCTGTAGCACCCCTCTCAGAAAATCATAATCTTCATCTAGGAAAAGCAGCCCAGCTGGTCAGCCGCAGACCTTGCTCCTCACCTTCCCCATCACTTGTCATTAGCTGAGGCATCTGGCGCTTTTCCAATCTCATCCATCCTTCGCATCAGGGCTTGAGAAACGGGGGCTGTGGTAGGGGTGTGTGTATGTGTGTGAGGAGTGGAGGAGAAAGCCATTAAAAATAAATTGAATATCTTGAGATGACAGGAGCTGTGGAGGAACTAAGAGGATCAGAGAACTAATGGGGTCACATAGGCACTTAGCAGAGGGTGGAGGTCAGCACACCAAGGTCGCTAGCCTGATGGAGAGGCCAAGGAAGGAAAGCTGGGACTGGAAATACAGAAAGAGTAAAAAGATAAGAAGCTATGGCAAAACGAGAGTTTCCTTTCAATTTTGCCTTTCAACCTAGGGTTTCTTTGATTAAGGTACTTATGCGAAGGCATTTTTATCAGTTATCTCAGATCTTGTTTAATAAGATGCCTCATTGGTATAGTTGATATAGAATTTTATAGTTGTAGGGACATGGAAAATAACTTCATTCAAACGGTGCAACAATTGTTTGTGCAGTGAGAGAAGAAACGATTACTCTTTTAAAAGATGAAAAACTGAAGTGTAAAATGGTTTAATAACTTGTCTTATTTTTTTGTAGTAGGAGGGAGACTTGAAGGCTTGAACCTAAGTCTTCAGTCTCCTTCAACAGTACGCTTTTGCCAAACAGCCCTGCCTTCCAATTCCAGTCTTGCTGATTTTCATCACTCCTCTTCCCACTTTAATTTTATAAATGCATGCTCCATACTCAATTTCCTTTTGAGAAACTCAACAGCATACTCCGAAATATAGGATTTTACCCTATCTATCCACTTGTGGTGTAGAATTCATTTATTCACCATACTTCAGGAAAAAAAGGAAAATAACAGGAAATAGGAGACGGTAATTTATATTCTTTTTTTTTTTTTGAGACAGAGTCTCACTCTGTTGCCTGGGCTAGAGTGCCGTGGTGTTAGCCTAGCTCACAGCAACCTCAAACTCCTGGGCTCAAGCGATCCTACTGCCTCAGCCTCCCAAGTAGCTGGGACTACAGGCGTGCACCACCATGCCCAGCTAATTTTTTCTATATATTTTTAGTTGTCCAGCTAGTTTCTTTCTATTTTTTAGTAGAGACGGGGTCTCGTTCTTGCTCAGGCTGGTCTCGAACTCCTGACCTCGAGCGATCCTCCCGCCTCGGCCTACCAGAGTACTAGGATTACAGGCGTGAGCCACCGCACCCAGCCGGCAATTTATATTCTTGAGTAGAGTATCTAACAAGTTTCTAGGTTTAAAAGATAGGATTGGTAAGAAACACAGAGAGAAAGAGAGAGAGAGAGAAAAAGGGAGAGATAGTAGAGGATTTTATTTGTTTAGAGTGATTCAGTTTGTTCAGAAGGAGATCATCTTAGGGACTGCGGAAGCTTATTAGCTTAGCCAAGTTTTTTGTCTTGGTGAGCTCAGTGCTAACAGTCTATGGAGATGCTATCAGTAATATAGCCCTGTTCCTGGGAGCCACAAATAAAGTGGGAGACAACTTTTAATTAAATGCTCACTGAAGGCTGGCTTTGAAAGACCAACATCCTTCTGAGAGTTTTTACTTTTTTTTGCCCAGAAAGAAAGACAAAATCCTGTCTATGACATCTAGATGGTTATACATTTGGAAAATAGCCATCACTGTGGTACTTAAGCGTTAGGACAAGTTAGCCATTTCAACACTGAACAATGCCAAGTGAGGAGATGAATGTCTTCCCCTGTGTGCGGTGCCTGTGTGTTCCAGAGCCAAGCCTACACAATTCTGCACTAAGATGGAACAAAAGAGCAGTGTGAATCCGGCTTAGCTCACTGCAGCCACCTTGATTTCGGCTGCTCCTAATAAAGTGTGCAACTCCCTGATGAGCGTTATGAACCAGGCTCCTACTAGAAGACTGAAGAGAGGGTGGGTAACGCTAAGGAAGCCTAGAGAGCATCCTGTTTTGGATTTTCTCTCTTATCCTGGAATAACAGCACAAAGAAATGGCTTTCATATTTCCTTCTGATGTTTTTTGTGGGATACATATACAAATCATGGAGCTCCATAGTCTCAGGACAGATTCTAAAAAATCTCTGTCTGGTTCATTCATTGAATGAATATTTATTTGTAACCAACCATATACTCAATAAAGTACTACGCAGGTACTGTGTTGGTACAAAGGTGATCAAACAGCTCTAAACAACATGCATTGTCATGGAGAGGGACTTACCCCACTCCTACCTGAACTGCCAGCAATGACCTGAGGACCAGCCCACCCCTCCACAAACATCCTCTAGCACGTGCCTGGACTACAATAACACTGGGCAACAAGGAGATACAGGACACAGCACATCCACCCCTCTCTGGCCTGGCAGGGCCTCTGGAGCAGTCCCCAAACACGCCATCTAGGGGACTGGGAACTGGAGATTACATAACCTAGTCCACCACGACTGGCACCTGAACACCTTCCCAAAGGGCTGAGTTTCAGTTGACCCAAATTGCCAGCAACGCCACGGTGGTTTTTCCAAAGGGCAGCAAACTTCTTCCTCTCTTCACTGAGCAACAGAGTTCCCAGCAGACGAGAACAGGTGTACCACAAGCTATCTGTTTTGGACTGAGGGAAGAGACCCCAGATGACCAGGAACCAGCATAAGGACTCTGGCAACAGGGAAAAACAGGCTATTTTGACATACCCGAAGGATCACACTAGCTCTCCGGCAATGGACCCCCACCTAAAGGAAATTGCTCAAACGACAGATATGGAATTCAAAATATGGACAACAAGTAAGATCAAGGGGATGGATGAGAAAGTTGAAAACCGACACAAAGAAACCAAAACAGGTAATTCAGGACATAAATGAAAAAGTCACTAAAGAGGTAGATAATCTAAGAAAAAATATAACCAAACTTCTGAAAATGAAAGAGTCATTTAGGGAATTTCAAAATATAATGGAAAGTTTTAACAAGCACTACACCAAGCAGAAGGAGGTGTTTCAGAGCTTGAAGACAAGGCTCCCCAACTAACCCAGTCAGTCAAAAATGAAGAAAAGAGAATCAAGAAAAATGAACAGTCTGTCTGAGAAATATGAAATTATGTAAAGCAAACAAATATAAGAATCGTAGGTATTCCTGAAGGAGAAGAATAAAAAGCAAAAAGCATGGAAAACCTATTTGAAGGAATAATGGAAAAAAACTTCCCTGGTATTGTTAGAAATTTAGACATCCAGATATAAGGTGGTCAGGAAATTCCTGGAATATTTATTGCAAATAGGACATCACCAAGGGAAAAAGTCAGCACTCTGGCCAAAGTCAAAATGAAGGAGAAAATTCTACAAGCTGGGAGATAAAAGCATCAAGTAACTTACAAAAGAAAACCTATCAGACTAACTGCAGACTTCTCAGTAGAAACTTTACAAGCTGGAAGGGTTTGATCTTTTTAAACAGAATAACTGCCAGCCAAGAGTTTGTATCCTGCAGAACTAAGTTTAATAAATGAAGGAGAAATAAAGTCTTTCCCAGACAAGCAAATACTAAAGGAATTTGTCACCACTAGATTACAATTCTAAGCCTGGCTAGTTCATGCTTTACCACGTGGCACTTAGGAAAAGAATTGCTCAATAATTTTTTTTCTTTTCCAAATGTAGACAAATGTGGGTGCAAAGATTCTGTTATCGGTATGCTATGGGAAAGGTGGTCTCTAGTGATAGGATATTCATGGATCTCTTTTTGTATCTACTTGGAAAGAAATGTTATCCCAGATTAGTTTGATTCAGTGTCAGCATTGACTCAATATTTTATTTAGTCCAACTTCAAGAATTATGGAGAATGACTCCATTTTACACAAAAATATGGTGGGATGTTGAGATCCCTTTGAGTAGACCTAAGTTTATTTACAGACCCGGGTAATGAAAAAACTCAAGTTTCATCACCAAAGATCACTTTGGCCCTAAAGTTATGAATGACTATAACTGTACAACTATGATTTCCCCGTAGCTATTTTTACTTTTATGTGAAATAAGTAGCGTTTTGAAAATTATATTACAACAAAGGCAAAGGGAGTTAATGTTGATGATGTTATTACCAAGTGCTTACTCTGAAAGTCCCTTCAAACGTTCACGTGCTGCATTTCACTGTTGCCATTTTCAGCCTGGTTACCGATAGGAAAAATACCTTCCCTTTTCTAGGTGTTTGAAGATAACTATGTGTTGTTATCTCTCAATGGGTATGAAAAGTCCAAATTGTCATTAAAGTCCTGTAGAAATGGCATTTTTTTCTTTAGAAACTGAACTGTGTATCTCAATTGCTGCCCAACTGTATTACAATCTGTCACATTACGTCACATCAAGCAACAGAACATAGTTATGTTGTGTTGCCCCCATCATTAAAAAAATATGAAATTAAACTTGTGGGTTATTTTTTCCAGAAAAAATTCACTTTCACAATTTTCATTATTGGCAAGTGCCAACTAAAAGGTTAGATAAGCATAGATACCTGATTCTGAAAAAGGAGTAAAATTCTGTAATGAGTATTCAACTTCCCAGGAATAAATCTATTGAATTATTCCTACCAAACTAGCAGAATTTCTATCAACTAACTGTCCAAAGAAAATGATTTTCCTCTCTGTCTTTCTTTCTCTCTCACTGACATTCTTCTAACCTCCTCTGTCCATCCTAGTTTGCACAGCAACTTTGAATTTTTGGAATAAAGATGTGGTTAGTATGTATTTGCCAATGGCATAACAAGATTGGACTGGAAAAAGGTGCATTGACATGCACTGCAGCTTCATTTAGTGATGAGCAAATCTCACGAATACACATGATTAAGGAGCATGACATTGAATGGCATGGTGAAAAAAAGTTTTTGTCTTTTCTAAGAAAAATTAGAGTTAGAATTTTCCAAGAAACCTTGGCATTAGTTACAAACGGAACTTTGAATGCTTCCAAGAAACACTGCAGGCAATCATGTTTACCAACAGAGCTGAGGCATGAATTTAGAAGATATCTTTAAATGTGGGGAGAGAATCTGGCTTCTTTTTTGGCTTTGATTCTCTCCTTCCAAAATTAGTCCAGTGGTAATATTAGAAGGAAGTGGAGATTTACTATACCCACTGATGACTTTTAATAATGCCAGTTGGCATTGGAAAGGAATAATTTTTTAAAAAATGAATGCTCAGTTACTTTGGGTTATGGAACTACACTTGAGGGAAACATCATGTGAAATTACAATCTTTTTCCATTAGGTTTCACTTTTAGAGAAATTTTATGGGTACAAAAATTTGAGAGAGGCTTCTGCTCCCACTGCTATTGCATGAAAGTTTAGATAAAAACTGACTCTGGCAAAGTTAGTAATAACTAAATAGCTCAGATTTGCGCACACACCATAATGTCTGCAACCTCAGAGAAATATCAGATCAACCAAAATAACTGTAGGAACCACCATTAGACAAGGAAAAGACTACAGTGGGTAAAGCTATGGATTGGTATCAGATTGACGTTGGTTAGACTCCCAGTTGTGGCATAATTGATTGTGTGATCTTAAGCATTTAACTTCCAAAATTCTGTTTCTTTATCTAAAAAATGGTAATAATAGTATTATCTGTATTATTAGGGTTATTTTGAGGAATAAATGAGATGATAGATGTAATATGCTGAACTTCTGGTTCATAATAAACTCTCAGTCGATGTTAGCCATAATTTTGTTTACTATTATGATTATTGTTGTTTTCTGTATAAGATAAGTTATTTTATTTAAAATTTTCATCATTTAATTATTTGAAAATGCTTCAAAGTCAGATGTGAATTACATAGATTTGTAGGTTTAAGTATACTGAAATGTGACAAGTTAAACATAATTGATAAGAAGTATGTTAATGAGATAAAATACTACATTTTAATTTTTAAAAACTAATTTGCCATTTGCAACAACATGGATGAACTTGGAGGACATTATGCTAGGTGAAATAAGCCAGACACAGAAAGACAAAAACTGTATGACATCAGTTATATCTAGAATCTAAAAAGTTGAACTCTCAGAAGCAGAGAGGTGGTTCTCAGGGGCTAGAGATGGTAAAAATGGGGAGGTGTTGGTTAAAGGGTACAAACTTTCATTTATAAGATGAATGAGTTTTAAGAATCTAATGCACAGCCTAGTTGGTGATGAATGTGTTAATTAATTTGATTATGATAATTATTATATAATATATGTATATCAAATAATAAAGTTATACACATTGAATATATTCAATATTTGACAATTAAAGTATTTTTCCTAATACAATTTCTATTGATTGGATCTTTCAAAAAGCCTTACTTTGAATCCAGATATCAATTATAGAGGTAATTAGTTCACGTTGGGAGGTATGCCTGCAGAATCCGCCCAACACAACGAGAAATTGTATTTCTAACTTTTGATACCCTTTTTTCTCAGACCAACTGAGAATTTGGAAAATGTCATCCTTTACATCCCTGTACTTAGCAATGGATAAGGCTATCACACATTCTTTCTAGTGTTATCTGAAAACAGAGGGCCGTTCAGAAGTTCAAGTGTGTGGGATGGGAATGTGGTGCAGTCAGAATATACTAGTAGCTTCAGGAATCAGACAGATTCAAGGTCTGGTCTTTGCTCAACCACTTATTAGCTGCACACTTTGGGAAAGTTACTGATCCTCTCGACCTCAGTTTCATTATTTATAAAATGAGTCATTGATAGTATGTATTTTCGAAGATGGTTATAAGTATTAAACCAGCTGATGTATTTACCACAAAATATGATACCCTGTAAGTGATAAGTGTTTATTATTATTTTCATAATTTTACTGGTTTCCTTGATCTTTTTACTGGGCTATTGCAATCATTTTTGGTATTGCTGAAAGTATAATGCTAATGGGGTGATCAGTTTAAATTTCCCCCAAATGGTACAAGTTTCACTGTGTACCATTTAGAATGTATGCCACACATCGAACTGGCCACAAGGGGAATAAGTTGGGAGAATATGAAGGTTCTGTGCCAAAAGAATAACTGGAAAACAATTTGAGGAGCATGATTTGATAAGAGGAATTAAAAACATTATTTTTATAAATGGATAAAATAATTGACTGCCTGTAAGCATTACTAGTTGAATTTTGGGGTTTCAATTTGTATACCAGGAAAATTGAAAAATAATATCCTACTTCTTTGTAGTTAATTAATTATTAATTTTATTTTTTAATATTATGGTATAATACTTTTGTGGCTACTAATGGACTTAATTAATCTATTTTTTAAAAGGCAAGAAGTAGTTTTATGTTTTCTTTTAAGAACAAGTTACATCCCTAAGGAATTCCCTGACACATCTATTTATTCTAATTTTGAATTGCCAGCTTTTTGAGAAATGAATGTTCAACTTTAGGAAAATTCAAACTGCCTTGTTCTTGGATGAATAAAACATTTTTAGGAAAATTTTCCTTAAACCAATATGTAGAACATTATGTTCCAATAAGGCAGAAATTGTATTGTGGTGCTGATCTTATAGCATGAATCTGCAAAAGCAAAACTGTATGGCGGATCAACGGCCTTTAGGCTCTAAGGATTCATGAAAATGGCATTTGTGAATGGAGGCACTGACTTAGGTAATTTTTAGGATTTAAGTAAATGCACCACAGTTAGTGAGCATTTCCCAGCATTGCAATTGCAGCCGCTAAGCAGAAGCAACTATGACATTTAACGTAACAAAGAAACATACCAGGATTTATCTATTGATTGTTATTCTTTTTCCTCCTCCTCATTCACCTATCTCTCGAACATCTTGCCTATTCAGCTATTTATTCTGACAGTGCATAATGGGCATTGTGAAGGCAAAGACTATTTTTTAGTATGGCTCCTTTTCACAATGTTACTCAGACATAGTCACTCTTCAGGGAGGTTAAAATTCCAAAGATATGTTATCCTTCCAGGAAAATGTGGGAAGCAACATTGAAATGATAGAAAAATTTTATTTTATAAAAAATTCTCTACCAATACTAAATTTTCAGAAGTTGGACTATCTAGTGATACTTTGCAGTATCAGTCAAACTAAGCTTTGTTCAAAGGGAAGTTGTAAATTTATTATAAGATAAGTATGCTTATTCTCAGAGAGCTTTGGCCATGCTTGTCATTTCTCCTGCTTTGTGGCTACTGGAATTTTTGTCTACTTACTGGATGGAGCTTTCAATGCGGGTAATAGTGAGGAAAGCAGCAAGGTTTGCTGTGTAAGACGAGATGACAATCAAAGCAAATAGCCACCACGCCCCCATCATCATTCGAGTAGCCAGAGTCGTGTATGGGACCTCCCCACCTGTGGAAATAAGTAGAGATTAAAAGAACATCAACAAGTATTTTTTGGGAATCTGAGGTCATACATGGTCAATACAAAATAAACTTTCAAGTAGTGAGACATCTTTCTACTTCACATCAGCAGAGATCTCTATATATTTTCATCACTTTGTATTTAATTCTCCTTTATGAGACTATGTGAGACCTAGCCAACAAGAAGCATGGCAAATATTTAGTATAAGATGTTTAAATGATAGTGCTTCTCCCTTCCTGTTCAATCCTCCTTTTATAAGCACAGATATACACGTTCTTTCCAATGGCTTGATTATTCATTAGTTAGGTGACAATACTGCTATGCTTATATTAATGTAACTTTTCTAGATTTCCAGTTAAATAAATATTATTGAAAGGATTTTTTGTGTTAAATTCTCTAGAAACACAGGTTGTTAACGATCTGGGGGTCATGCTTATGAGGACTGGCTTCAGCATCATCACGTTTGTTTTGTTTTACTTTTATAATCATTGACTAACCACTCTTAAAATCTTGTTGCAGAATCCTCTTTCCGATCTTTGGAGTGCTCCTGGGCTCAGTCCTTACCCTGCTCTGTTCTCTGTCCACGTTCCTACTGTGAGTAATCTCAACAAGTCCCCTGACTTTCTTTGAATATGATCTACAGTATGCTGTGATAACACTTAAATTTACATTTCTAGCCCTACTTTCTCTAGAGAGCAACAGATAAAAGCCTACATGATTTCCACTTGGAATCTAATATGTATCTCAACCTTACCACATCTAAAATAGAACTCTTTTTTCTACTCCCAAATTAACTCCCCTCCAACCCAGTCTACACCATGTCAGGGCATAGCACCACTATTTATTTCATTTCTTAGACCAAAAACTTTGGAATTTTCTAACATCCCCTCCAATTGAAAGTCCTGCCATCTTTACCTTCAAGTTACATCCCCAACCCTACCTCATCTCATCACTTCCACTGCTGACACACAGTTCCAAGCTAATATCTTTTTTGACTCTATCATTAAACCACTTGTAGGGTTTCTCTATTTACATTTGAGAGAGTACTATTCTTAAGTTTATCACCATAGTGCTCTTAAAAATGAAAATCAGATCAATGATATTCACCGGATCAAACTTTCCTGTGCCTTTCCATCACTCTTATAAAAAAAAAAAAAAAAAGTCCAAAATCTCTACCAAGGCCTACCAGGACCTACATTGATCTTAGGTCAACTATCTGATCTTATTTATTACAATTCTCTCAGTGATTTTCTTGAAATTTCTTCTGTGAAGCCATGCTAATATCTGCACCAGGACCTTTGCATTTGCAATTTGCTATGCCTGGAATTCTCTTTAACTTATAAATGCCTTCCTCATTCAAAATTTATTCAGGTTTCTTCTCAGAGGATACCTCTTGACAAAAATCTTTTAACAACACTCTGTATAAAATAACTTCTCACAACCCCATCCTGCCAATCTTTTTATCATTTTAAAATTTTAATTTTAATTTAAATTTTACTATATTTTATATATTTTTGTTTCTTTCCCTTATAATTTTTGATATACAAACAATTCCTGTCTCATATTAAGTGGATAAATATTTGTTGAAAGAATATATGCTGTGTTATAAACTGAATTCTGTCTCTCCTAAATTCATGTGTTGAAACTCTGACCCCCAATGTGACTGTATTTGGAGACAGGGCCTTTAAAGAGGCAATTAAGGTAAAAAAGGCATGAGAGTGGGACCCTAATGCAATATGATTGGTGTCCTTATATGAAGAGGAAGAGACACAAGCAAATGCACAGAGGAAAGGCCATGCAAAGACACCCCTGAAGGCAGCTATCTGCAAGCCAAGAAGAGAGTCCGTAGAAGAAACCAAACCTGTTGACACCCTGATCTTGGACTTCCAGGCTCCAATAACTATGAGGAAATCAATTTGTTAAGCTACCAAGTTTGTGGCATTTTGTTATGGCAATATCATCAGACTAATATACGCTGTATATGAAATATATATAGGCCTTCAAGAAATTAGGCTTATACTCACAATAGAAATAAATCAAAGAGATATAATACTATCTCCTCCTAGACATATCAATATGTGAATGACTTCATAGGATTCAGTTAACTATAATATCAGGCATATGTTTATTCCAATCACTAGTTCTCACAATGTAATATATCTAAATTTTAAATGTAGTACAAACACACTCTTTGGTTATGTTTAGAACTATTTTCCTGATATAATGTATTCAGAACAGGCTAACTCCTGATATCTGGAACACATTTTTCAAAAGCAGCTACAATGCATTTTAGATACTTTCTTCTTCAAAGCAAAAGAAATATTCACTCAGCTTTTAGAAGGTAAAAGCAAAGAAGATATTTATTTTTAAATCCACATAGGGATTTTCTGCCTAAAACAACTTAATTGAAAAAATAATAAAATGTGAATGATAGCTAAATACTGAAAGATGTTAATATGTCTGACAAAAGGTAGAACACTAGGTTCACTAAATTCATGACTGAAAAGGCCAGTTGGAGATTCCTTTCCATAAAGACTTTAGCTTTGATTAGAGCTGTTATCACCTATATGAAAGAATTCTTGAGTTTCTTCATCTGTGATATAAAATTTACAAATTGAATAGTTGAATTACTCTTGTAGAATCTAAATAAAATGCTATTTTATTGATATCTGCACTTAAAAATCAAATATTAAAAGCAATGGGAATCTTGACTTCCAATTTTGGTAATTGTGGATTAAGCCATGTGGAACAATCCTCCCACTGAAGGCAAAT
>CM052454.1:6782905-6869010 GCA_028533085.1 Varecia variegata | reverse complement strand
TGGAATATTTCTGATAACAGATTTGAAAACTGCTAAATTAAAAATTAATTATAATCAAATTAAATGGCTGCTTGGTTACACCACATAAACCTTATATGGTGATTTTAGTTTAACTTTTAAGTGCCAATTGCTGTAACTCATATTAGAACTAAATTGAATTTAACTACACACAAAAAACTAACACTTGGCAGCTTCCTACTTTCACAATGTTTTCATTACTCCAGCCCATATAAAATTCCCACTGTTTCTAATGAATTAGGGAACACAAAATAGCCCGCTGAATGTCAATCATGGGTTTCAGGTTTCCAGTTTATACAGTGAGCTACATTATATACAGCTTTACACCGTTGGACCTCAAGTAATAGTCAGAAATCTTGAGGTAAGTGCCACATTGAAATATAAACTCCCTTCAGTGCAACATTAAAAACATATAGATGAGCAGTACATACAGTGTTTACCATGATTTCCCACCACAAACTGATTAACTTTCCTGCCTCCAAGGATAGTAGCAGTGATATTTAGAAACTCTTGCTGTAAATTCCTTTCTCTAAGTTTCATTTAATAAAGGTTTGCTGTAAATTCCTTTCTCTAAGTTTCATTTAATAAAGGTTTTTCCCCCCCTCCTGCACTAATTGCTTTGTATTTAGTTCTACTGGACAAATAAATATACTATATATTAATAGTATATATGAATTGCACTAAATCTATTGAAAGTAGCTTGTTATACATGAACTTTATTGGATCAGACAGATAAATCTTCCAGAACATTAATTAGCAAAGTCCTTTTTTATGGGACTAGTTAATGCATCTTGAATTGGCAAGTCTGCTCTTTTAGAGATTATGAAATGACTCTGAAGATAAGAGATTTTTTATAAACAAGTTTCTAAATGTCTGAAATTGAGTGGTTCAGTTGGAAGGATTTATAGTGTATGTGGCTGGCTGTTTATTGAGATTTCCACTAATCCATAGGTCTTCATTTTACCATATTAGTTTTTAATAAAAGCAGCTTTAGTACAAAGCACAATGGGTCAGGGCTATGGTTTGAATGTGCCTTCCAAAACTCATGTTGAAATTTCATTGCCATTGTACTGCTATTAAAAGGTAGAATCTTTCAGAGGTGAATAGGCCATGAGAGCCCTGCCCTCATGAATGGATTAGTGTCATTATCATGGGAGTGAGTTTGTTATCATGAGAGTAGGTTGTTGTAAGAGTGAGTTGAGTTATCTCTCGCTCTCTGGTGCTCTGGTGCTCTTTTGCCCTTTCAACTTCTACCATGCAGCACAAAGGCTCTTGCCAGACACCAACACCTTTATATTGGTCTTCCCAGCCTCCAAAACTGTGAGCCAAATAAATTTCTTTTCTTATAAAGTACCCAGTCTATGATATTCTGGCACAGCAACATAAAACGGACTAATACAGTCAGCATGCCACGTATCTTCCTTAAATTTCCTGCCATTTTTATATGCAACAAAAAATGTATTTGCTTATTGCTTTTTCTGTTCCATTTTCCAACATCTATCAAAACTACCCTTGTAAATGTTGATGATAAAAACAAGACTATATCTTCAGAACATTGATAGAACAACTAAATTTCAAAAACTATGGAGGAATATATTCCAAACCCTTATTGGCTCCCAGAATATTTCCCTTCATGTGTATGGTTTCCACTAGTTAGTATTTTGCCAAAATCACACATATTTATTTAAGAGATGCCCCTAGAACTATCTTCAGCCTTTGTATTCATTCTTTTGTATCTATTCCATTTTGCTATTTTATAGGTCTTGTTAAAAAATAAAAAGAAGAGAAACCAAATGGTCTCATTCTTTCTTTCCTGGTTTGGCTTCAGATATGCTAGAAATGTCTTGTGTTATAAAAGAGTAAGTTCAAGATTTTGGTAAAAAATTTATGTACATAGTAGATATAATTTGCCTATTTGATATTACAAAATTAGAAAATATATTTTTTAAAATTTATTTTTTATTAAATTTTTTGATTGATACTTTGTGTTTTGTTTCTATTTTTAATATATCATCAAAAAAGAAAACAAAGAACCCTCAGTGCATGCTTTAAACAAGGAATATATAATGATTCTTTCAATATACCCAAATGCTACTTTCCAAAATGTCTCAAAAAATTATTATCTTTTCTTTTTTTGCTATTTTTCTTTTTACCTACTGATTTCACCGCAAGACTTGGCAATGAGGGCTGGGAAAGGCGCTGAAAGAGGAAATATTGTCTGGATGACTAGTCGTTTGTCAAACAGCATGAAGCAAGACTGCAGTTGAGTCAGAACCTGCCACTCTGTAGTGATGTATTAGCTTTTAATGTTTTAAAATAATTATAGTGAGGCCTAAGCCACTATATAAAACCACTATATAAATTCCAGTGCCATTAGCAACCCCATTTTTCAGAGATTCAATCAATCAGTGGTTCTGAGGAAAATTGCACCCATTTTGCCAATCCCAGAAGCATGAAAGTTCAAAGGGTAAGCAGCAGTTGTCAACAGGAATCAAAGTGAAATGGATCTCAAAGTGACATTTTTAATTTGGAATTTCTGATACTGATTCCTAAACTAGGTTTTACGTGTAAGTGCATCATTAGTTCCACAAGGTCAGAGAATGCCAATACATTTTCAATCAGTTTTAATGATAAAAGGGCCAGGAGTAAGTCTAAAATACATTTTTAAAGCTCCAAAATGCCATTTAAACCTAGCAACCTGTTCATCGCCATTCAAGATTAGTTTTAAATTAGAACTCATTTACTGAGCATACATTAGATTTATAATTTGATAGAGAAGGGAATCATTTAACCTTATAAATCTAGTCTTTCAAAAACAATATGAGGCTTCTCAATCTTGAATTTTCTCTTCTTTCACAATTTTCTGTTTTCCAGAGCTCTTATGTTTAAGTGCGTAGGAGGGCATTTTAAATAGCCAAAGGAAAAAATGGATTCTGCTCCGATTTTTTTCAACATATTATTTTGAATGGCAGATTTGAAAATGGCTAAAAGAATGAGATTTCAGGGCACTGGTGCTACTGGAAATTTATTGGAATAAAAAATGGACATTTTATTCAGTATATGGGTTTTATATATTTATATAAATTTTAGTAAGTCACACAGAAAGTTCTGTAACTGACATAAAATAATTCATATCATGAATAGTGATTTCCACAACATTGTTGACTGAGTAAGCACATGTGTATTAAACACAACTCATGGGTCTCTGTCTGTATGTGTGTGTTTGTGAATACAAATATGTAAAACTGAACACATTATGGAATTCCACATGGAGCTCAAATTATTTTATGTAAGGAATATCTTTTTCTTTTTAAATGTGCTATTTGGGTGTGGTTTCTAGATTCTTCCAGGAAGTTCTAAATGCGCCTTCAATTTAGAGCCTGTGGAGTCACTGACTCAGGGACTTGAGTTGAATCGATGAGCAATAGAAAAATCAGGAAACAAGGTAACATTGCAAGGCCGAAGTGGTAAATCAAATCCAGGGATGTAACAAGCAGGAAGTGGGGTCAGGGAGGAAGGGGATCAGGGTGATGTCGCAAAACAAAACAAAACAAAACACTTAGTAAACTCAGGCCAAAATCAGTGAGTAAGAGATTATAAAGCAAAGGTCAGGAAATAAAACATAGAAGCTTCTATTTGTTAAGTATCTACTAAGGCATTAGGCATTGTGTTCTGTGTTTTGTAAGCGTTTTCTTACTTAATCTTCACAACAGCCTTATGCTATGATTAGGAAGCATGATTGGGTTTCCTAAGCCAAGGCCAAGATCACAGAGAAGTAAGGAAATAAAATTCATGATCATGAATTGTGGTTCATGATATTTGAAATATGATATGTGAGGTTATCGCAGGCAAGGGAGAAAACCAGGCAGGGAGTGACACATGCCAGAGAACTTAGGAAGCCTCATGGGGTCTCTTCCTCCAAGGAAATGCATCATTTCTTCCACCAAGGATTCTGATTTATTATTGCCATTTCGTTTTCTCCCTCTCTTCTCCTCAATGACTAGAATGAATAGGTTTAGATCACAGGGTGCTAAACCAAAATTAGGACAGGGTCAAGCAAATAAAATAAACAGTGTAAGAGTTTATCTATAACAATCAATATAATTTACTAAGACCAAGATACTTAGATGGCACTAGAAATCAATGAACTTAAAACATAACCTATATAATAAGGAATAAAGAAACCTATCAAATAAGTAATAGAGAAACAATAGGTGAAGAGTGCTTTCCTCAGAATTGTTCTAGATGTTGACTGCAATTCTATAGGCCTATGGGATTACTCAACAAGTACATTTGTTGTTTCTCTATTTTAATGGTGAAGCATAAATTTTACTTTACTAATTAGAAAATTCTAAGTACCCATTATTGCAAATAAATAGCTATTATATTTTCTTTTTGAATTACTTTGGCAAATAACTTTTTTATGTAATTTTAGATATAATAGATTATATGCCAGTGAATAAAACTTTTAATGTATGAATTGTACATGCAAACAAAATGGTGAATTACATTTTTGTTTTTCTTTTCCCAAGAGACATTTATTCACCCTGCTCCTCTGCATAAGTTTATTGAAAAAAAAAAAAATGTTATTTTTTGCTTCTTCCTAGTTTCCCAGACTTAGAAATTTCTTCTATGAACATATGGCAATAGAGAAGAGACATAATACTTGAAAATTCAGGCTGCTATTCAAAAAATAGACATGTTGGGTAGTTTTTACATAAAGATACTATCTGAGGAAGTGTCATTAATATTTATTGTAGTCATAAGACTAAGTTCTCGTGCAATTTTCAGCAACTTTCCTTTTTCCATCTTACTTATATTGTGGTCGTCATAGTACATTCTAATTCTGAATGAACTTTTCAGACAGACAATTTAGAAAATATTTGACACATGTTGACAAATAATGCAATTCAAACTAATTATTGCATGATACAGAGCCTTCTTTGCAATTTAACAATTCTTTACAAAACCTTTTAATAATAATCTGCCTAATAATCTTTAGTGGCTCTAGAATAACTTGAAGATCATTTGATGTTTTATGTTTTGTTTTCTTTACAAATGAAATTAAAAAAATAAATTTGTAACAATTGGATGAGCTACTGTAGGTAAATTTTGATCAGATTCTTTTTTATTTTGTTCTCTCTTCTCTTTACATAATTATTGGATTCCCACCCCATTATCATTTTGAACAACACAGTCCTCCTTTATAGTTAGGTATATAAAAGTTTTGCTACTGTATTTTGGATTATTAGAATAGCCTTATAGCATCACATGGTAGCATTTTATACCCTTGTAAACTCCAGTCATACACATTTAAATGGTCAGGCTAAACTTCAGTTTCCTTTTTGTCTCTGCTCTTAACATTTAAATTATTAATATCAACAACAAATTTCAAGCTTTTTTGTCCAAATGATTTAGATATTTTTAAGGGTTGTAGAGTTGTCTTGCTTTACATCCAAACAATTTGTCCTGTTCGAGTATGTTTAAATATCTTCTAAATATCTAGTAAAATAGAAATGTAAATACAAATGCAATAATGTAAAGCTTAATTTTTAATGAAGTTAGTATTGTCTTTCTAAAGAAATCCTTTAAAATTCTATTGGAATTTATATAATTTTAATTATTAAAATGTGTACATATGAAGTATGATACAATGTTTGGCTGAAAGCATCAAGTCTTAGAAGGATACCTGTCATTTAAGAAGCTGCATATCTAGGATAATTTTTTAAGAAAATAACCATGTATGTGCACAAAGATTGAACACTGGAATAAGTTTCTTACAATTTTATAAATGTATAATAATGGGGAATTTGGCAAACAAATTATATACGTACATGCATGTGTGTAAGTAATACAGTCTTGTATGAACAGTGAATAACACTACAAAAAATAGCTAAAGGAATAATTGTTCAAGATGTATTGAGTGTTGGTTACTTAATTTTAACAGCATTGTGTAGCATATGAAACCACTGTTTTATATATTTATTAATATATTTTCTGTTTACTGACACCCACTGGGCACTAAGTCCTGTCCTGTATATTTCTAGCTCTTTCTCTCCTTCCTACCCTTCCTTCTGTTTTTGCGGTGGTAGTGGATGTTCTTTAGGCGTCACTCCTTCAGCTGTCCACCTCAACAGTCTCCTGACCTCCAAGCCATCCTTCACAATGTCTCCAAACAGCCTGGTTTTAAAACACAAATTAAACTGGGCCAGTTTTACGATGAAACCTGTTCGGTGAGTCTGTTTTCTCCAGCATAAAGCCCACGTTTCTTTGTCTCTTACATGAAGCTTTCTGCAATCTGGTCTCTACCATTTTCTCTGCTCTCATCTCCCACCTTTGTTCCATCCATGTGGGAAAATGGGATTCATACACTGCTTATCAAGCCAAACCTTGGAATTTCTGGAATATTTTTTCCTCATTTTTATCTTAGTTAGTTTACTTTTTGAACTCAGGGTATATAACTTGAGAATGTCTACCATGCTGATCATTTAGCTATTTGAATGGAATGCTGTTGTTGTTGCTTTAAATAAAGGAGCCGTATATTTAGTGATATTTCATATTTTTAATGTATAAGTATAAATTCTAATCTAACCCAAGCCTTTCACTGTGGTTAAAAGCTATACACTGGGCCAGGCACAGTGGCTCGTTTCTGTAATCCTAGCACTTTGGCAGGCCCAGGCAGGAGGGTCACTTGAGGCCAGGAGTTCAAGACCAGCCTGAGCAACATAGCAAGACCTTGTCTCTACAAAAAATAATTTTTTAAAAATTAGCTGGGTGTCGTGGTGCATGCCTGTAGTTCCAGCTACTTGGAAGGTAGAGTCCCAGCTACTTGGGAGGCTGAGGTAGGAGAACTGCTTGAGCCCAGGAGTTTGGGGCTGTAGTGAGCTATGATTGTGCCACTGCACTCACTCCAGCCTGGATGACAGAGCAAGACCCTATCTATAAAAAAGAAAAAAAGAAAAGAAAAGAAAAAAAGTTATACTCTGCCAGATCATTTGCTGATAAAATTCTAACTTTAATCAGCATAAATAAAATTTTAAATTTTGGAGAAGAAATAGCAATGCATAAAGTGATGAATAAGGAATACTTCTTAAACCGGAAAAAATATAACCTTGAGAATTTTTTCAAACAAGAATTTCCACATTTTACTGTGTTAAGGGGAAGTTTTCTAGCTAACACATCATGATGAGCGATTACACTCTAAATTGAAGATCAAAAGTACTAGCTCAGCCTTTTAAGTGTGAGCTTCATCTGAGTCTTCAAACCTCTCAGACTTGCTGCAGGATTCCTGTCATGACTTTGGTTTTTTTTTTCTTGTAACTTAGTCAACAGTGAAGTAAAAACAGGAAAAGCAAACTAGAAGGTGAGTTATGGAATGCAGCACTTTTGGCAGTGCTTATCTTATTTAGAGACAGTTTAAGGAGGATATGACTTTTTTCCCTCTCATAACCTATATCATAAGCAGCAGCACAGCCTCAGTCCCTTTGAGAGAGAATTATCAAAATACCATCTGCACAGGAGCAAATGAAAGGAGGAAAAGAGTTTTAATAACACTTAAAGTTTTATCAGTAAAGTTTGTTTAATTTTATTTCACTAATGCCAGATGTTCCCATATAAAAATTCAATGTATATTTTAAGAGGAATAATATCTTTATTCCATTAGGCTTTTCTTATTCCTTTACTTCCTTTGAATTCCCTGAGTTCAAATATTTTAAATTATATTGCTAACAGACTTGTAAAATAAATTGGACTCAGAAATGCACATCTAATAAACATTGTGTTTGTTTGTTTTAATGTCATTAAAAATTGAGCTGCATTTTACAATATCATAAAAGAAAATATTAAAAATTGCTATTTTAAATGAGAATAGTTTTTATTTAGCTGCTTCTTAACACTGAAAGAAATAAAGAATATAGTTTATATTAATAGATTTTTGTTTTTGAAAATCAGACACTTTTGCTTACTTTCTGCCACCTGCGCCTTACACAAGATTTATTTTCAACTTTGTCAATTAGTGTTACAAAGTATATTAAACTACAATGATAAACCATGAGGAGAAATTCCCCTAAAGGAGAAATAAAAAGATGTGGTGTGTATGTGTATGTGTGTGTGTATGTGTGTATGTTAATTTATAAACTCATAACATTTCATGATTATATTTGTTTGGTATATGAAATTATCTACACCTTGGATATAAACTGATGTAATTATTTACAATTTTCCTAGCTGATAAGCCACCTCTGTTCAATGATTTGAGGATTAAATTGCATTGCAGTCAAGTCTTGCAGTGAAACAAGTAAGCACAGCCAGCTTACAAGTTTGACCTCTGCAATTACTGTTCATTTTCTAAGCTTTCCTGGGTATAAATGCATGTTAAATTGCCTTTTAGTGCCGGGAATGATTTTCCCTTAGCCAAATTACTCTCTTTTGGTTCATCAGTTAGATGTGTATTGTATATAATTTAGTAGCACAGAAGTTACTCTTTCCAACTTAAAAGTGGCCATCCTGGACATCGTATGTGGCCAGCTTCAATATCTTACATTATTATAAAAAAATGTGTTTGTGCTACTAAACTGGGATTTCATGCTTATACTTTTTTATAAATTATTCAGGTCAACAAATATAATTTCCAACTTGCTTAACCTAATTTATGTCAGCGTTTGTAGAATGTCACTTGGGTCAATACTAGCTCAGAAGAAAAAAAAATGAAAAATCAATGAACATCAGGGTGAACATTTTAATTTTCGCTTTTTAACCTAAACCTTTTCCTGTATTTGGAGGATTGAATATTAAAGATTCATCTTAAAATATTTAGTTTTTTAGAAGTATCACTACTTTATACAACTATGTGCAACAACTAGAGGGGACCAATTGCACTATGTCGTGTGTCATCAGAAGATATGACCTCGACTTTCCTGTGGCTTAGGGATTAAACACAGCCCCAGTGGACGAACTGCACATCATTTTCTAAGGAAGGTGTTCTGGGCGATAATGCTGAGTTTACAGATTCCTACTGTGGCTGAAGCGAGTGTCTATTTAATCTTATACTCCAGATGGCCTTTTGTGACCAAATGACTGCAAATTTAAAAATCAAGAAATTTTTAAATTGAAAGAACTGGCCTTGACAAGGAAAATTGGAGGTAGAAAGTTATTGAATTTTTCTGTGAGAAAAGCGAAATAATCCACTACTATTATGAACGCTAGCAGATTTTACAGCTTTTTGGATAAAGGGGAGTATATATAAATTGTGATTAAATAAAAGTAAGGCAGATCATTAATTTTTTTACAGGAAGAATTTTCTAAAGAGAAGCTTATTTCTGGTGTCTTATGAATGGAGACCTTGTTTAACCCTACTCTGAAAGAAAGACACTTATTAGTGAATTGATTTGAGATAGGAAAAAAAATCTCACTATATAAATATTTCAAGTAAACAGCTAAATTATTTTTTTGCAAAATAGCAGTTATTCTTCCTAGATAGAAATCAGGAGGCTGACTGAAAAGGAAAAAAATAAACAGAGATTGCTGGTACTTTCGCTCTCTCTGTACCTTCTCTACCAGAGCACTGGGAAGATTTCTTGGAAGAGAATGGTCTTCTTCAGGAGCTGTCACACCACAAATAAAGCTGGGGATAATATGCATCTCTTGATGTACTGTTAACATGCTGTCTGAAATGGCTATCCACGCTTACCTGACCTGCAGGGTAGAACACAGCTTGGCTGGATCTTGGAGTTTAAGGACAATGGATGGATATATTTTGCAACCTCTCTCTCTACACACACACACACACACACACACACACACACACACACACCCCTAAGTAGATATACATTTGTATACCTATAAAATATAATCATGACTCATTTGGATACAAATCTACACTTTTTGAAACAAACATTAAATCCCCCAATATGCTGGAAGTTTTGAAAATAGAACAGCTATAGAAAAGTTTGTCAATGCCCTCCATAATAGTTGCATATATTTGTCTAAAGTTTTGTCCTTTGCTTAAAAGACTCCAGTGACTCTTCATTTCTCTCAGACTAAAAGCCAAGGTATACAAAGCTCAATTTCGTCTGAACCCATGGACCTCTCTGCTGTCGGATCCCACTAAGCTGTATGTCTGGCCTCTCTGAGCAGGCTTTATGCATTTTCCGTTCCCTACAACTGCACATCCTTCCTATAGGGATCGATGTAGCATACTCGCTTCTGTCTTTCAGGACATTGTTCAACATCAAATTCTCAAAGAAGCTTTACTGTAACAAATTGAAAATTGCAACAATTCCATATATATTTCCAATTCCCCTTACTCTGATTATTTTTTTTCTACAGCATCTGAGTTCTGATATATGTACTACTTAATTTATTTATTTATTTATTTATTTATTTATCATGCCTATTATTTGTTACCTGTCTCCCTCTACTAGAATATGAGCTCCATGAGGGCATGAATCTTTGTTTTTCTCATGAATGTAGCCCTAGGATCTTGAGTTGTTTCTGGCACATTGTAGACACCCAGTAAGTGTTGAATGATCTTTAATTTGGACCCAAAACACTTGGTTCTAAGATACATAAAATATGCTTTATCTGAAAAGAAATGCTTCTCTCAATTTATAAAACTGTACATAAAATTTGCTCAGTTGACTGAAGGAATATGTATCACAGAGGAATTCATATATATATATATATAATGGGGCTCTTACATATTCCTTAAGATGTCTAATGAATTTAGAAACAGTGATGCAATATGATTCTATAAATACAAATTGTTGTTTTCTCAGCAGAATAAACTTGTCTTCTGGAAAGGTAACAAAGACATTTCAATTATCACAAAATCTGTTATGACAATTAATATATGACAAATTTAACGTCGTCTTTGTTCAAGATAAAATTAAATAAAGGAAATTTATTCCCAATGTAAAAATTGATGTAGTTAATTAAGAGAAAATGTCAACAGGACTTAACATTGTCACAGGAGAATGGTTCCTGCTGCTAGATATATGTCAAGAGAAAGATAAATAAGGTGGAGTGATTTATCACGCAGTCCCCACTCCAGGCAGCACGTTTCTAGAGGATTACAGCACTCCTTGGGTGGTGAGGGAAGGCAGAGGACTAAAGACTGAGTGGCCTTAACCCTTTGAATAGTACAACAACAGCACAGAAAGGTGGTGCTTACAGGCAGTTTCTGCTGAGATAGCAAAACTACTTTTATATTTAGAAAGAAAGAAGAGACCCTAATGATAGCAAAAAGATTTTAAGTTAGAATAGAATGCTATCAACAATTATTCATGTCTTTGCAGATAACTATGTGGAGATATATTTTTTTCAAAATTTAAAAATCAACAAAATTAGGAATACCTTACTTAACATACAGATTTCTCAAAAAAAAAAAAAAAAAAACCCTTTCAGACAACAAATGACTATTGACTTAGGAACTTGGTTATTGTTCTCAGCAAATTTTTGGAAAAAATATCTAAAGGTTTTTATTCCTTTCCAAGAATTTTAGTAGTATAATTAAATTTATTTTGGAGTTGTTAATATAAATTAAATAATGTCAAAGAGGTTTTAATCCAGAATCAACCTTTTGAATACTGGCATGGCATGTTCCTGGCTTCTTACTGAACTCAGAATACTATCATGTACTTTGATTTTCTCAGAATAGAGTCACTGAAAAATTGTTTTCAGATCCAGTGTGTTATACTCAATTGTGGGAACAGACACTTAACCATATTATTTATAATTCCCTTATGTATTATATTGTATTTCATAGGTATTTATAATATGTTATATTTAACCATTCAGCAATTCTCTTAATTTTAAAGGAATTCTTTCAATGAAATAAAATTTTAGCACAGTATTTAATGTACATATTTGCATATAATTGATAAGATTTCTTTTAGTTTTATTAATATATCAAACAATTGAATAGTTATTAACATATTTAAGAATGATAAAATGTTTTTGTTTTTAATATTGATACTGTGAGTATACTAAAATAAAAAATCAAATATTATCATCATCATTTTAACCGGAAAAGGCCCATATGGTTCTAGACTGCCATTAGTTGCAGTTTGTGAACATTGCTTAGTTCAGAAAAATTAGCCTTTATATGATGTTTGTGCTTAATTTTGTGCTATTTTAATCACAAATCTCAGGACATAATTCTAAAAACAAAACACATACACACAGTTTTTTACAGGATATTAACTCCCAAAAGACTAAGTCTTTTTGAGCCCCAAAGGGCTTAACATATAAATTGGAAACATCTTGAATCAAAACTTGTAATTCCACTCAATTTGGATTCATTAATCTGTTGGGTTCCTGACCATGTTATGCTATAGCCTATCACAAATACATGTGGTAATTATGTGCTTATATAGGGGAAAATGTTTTTGTAGTTTTTCGTATCTAGTTGAATGACATAAAGTTATTATGACTTTGTTAGCATATGGTTTTTATTATAAACATTTTCATTAGCTAAATCAGTTTTCCTAATACATTTTCTTATGCTTGACTACAATATGTTTCTTTAAAATCGTGCTCATTTTCTGTGACGAATATATAAAGCATTAAACAATGCGTCTGATTCCATCTCTTGCCTTAGTCTGCAAAAACAGTGAGGAAATAATTATAATGTTGAGTACCTATTCTGTGTCATGAATGAAATCCTAATTTTTTTATATCCATGAACTCTTTTAATTTTTTTCAAATACCTGATGAAGTAGGTAATTATTATCTGGGGAACTGAGGCACCTAGAAATTAAGAAACTTGTCCAATGTCACATAGTTAGTAAGTGGTAAAAACAGAATTTAAAACTGAGTTGTCTAGAGGCAACACAAAGATATGAAATGACTGGTTTAATTAGATATTTGTATTATAGAATCATACAATTTCATAGCTAAAAGAAAATTTTAAAATAATCTGACACTCTTTAATTGATCAGGAAGCAAAGATCAAATGAGTTAATCGACCAATTCATTTCTTCCTTTGTTACTAGGAAAATCATCGATTGGCTGATATTCTGTGCTCTTCTCTTTGATAGATCACAACTTGGTACGTATTTGACTCAATTGCAGTGTGCCCAATAGCAGTGTGTCTGTAAATTCTATGCCCATCATGTCTTGTGCTTTCCTCTGCCTGATAGTTACATTCATGTTTATTAGTTTGTGTCACTTATATTAATATATTCTAAGTTCCACGAAGACCATGCTGTCTTATTCAGCTTTGTGATTAGTTAAATAATTCTTTCTTAATATCCAAGCAAGAATTACTTTACTTAAAATGGTAAAGGTAGAAGAAATATGTTTAGGACATGCTAACGTAGAGCTTCAACACTGGATATAAACGTTAACTGCTAGAAAACAACTGAAGCAGATAAAACAAGCTGTGTAGCTGTCCCACATGCATTGTTAATTTAGGGTCTCAGAGACAGAGTTGTAAATATAAAGAGACTCTATAAATTTTGGCCATAGTCACAAATCAAAGAACAATTTATGTGTCCACAGTGCATTGGTTGATCATGTATTGGTCTTTTGTTAAATTTGCGTCAAAATTTAACAAGAAAGATGGGAGGCTGAGACGGGTGAATCTTTTGAGCTCAGGAGTTTGAGACCAGCCTGAGCAAGAGCGAGACCCCCATCTCTACTAAAAATAGAAAGAAATTAGCTGGACAACTAAAAATATACATAGAAAAAATTAGCCAGACATTGTGGCACATGCCTGTAGTCCCAGCTACTCAGGAGGCTGAGGCAGGAGGATTGCTTGAGCCCCGGAGTTTGAGGGTGCTGTGAGAGAGGCTGACGCCAAGGCACTCTAGCCCGGGCAACAGAGTGAGACTCTGTCTCAAAAAAAATTGAAAAAAAAAAGCCATAAAAATAATTGTAGTTTACAAATAAGGGAAACTGATACACACACATACACACACACACACACATAATGAGATACATAATGCGAATTTATACTTTATACTACATATTAAAATTTTTCTGCCTTATAATTGTGAAAAATTCAAGAAAAGGTTGTACTAAGTTCAAGAGTATTTAACAAAATGTCATAAGGACTTTTATCACCCATCAGTTTTGTAAGTTGGAGATGGGAATCCTAAATACAGAATTATGTGCATTATAGTTGGCTTACAAGGATGTATTTTAGAACAAGGTTAAATGCTAAGAGTCCTAATTTTCAAAACATGTTGATTCTGTTTTTGAAGGCTGTGGTCAGTTTCCCATACTTTTAGAAATATAGCCATCATTATTCAACCTCTAATTATATATTCATAGAGGAAAGGGAAAAATGGATTCAGGTTTGGGCATGTCAAACAGAAATTGAATTTTAAAATTTACATTCTAAACAAGTTAAGTAATGTTTTCTACACTACCTGCAGTCCCTTGAGCCCAATACTTTAACTTAGATTAATTCTAAGTCACCTTTAGAATAAATTTATCTTGGCGATATCTGTTCTTATTCTTATTACTTAAGATGAGGACAATTTTGATATGGTGCTGTAAAAACAAGGTGTTAATACTAGTCAGATGAAAGACAATACTATTTTAAAGGACCTATTATATTTGCTTTCTCTATCGTTTAAATTTAGATTTTTAAAAATATATTTTCTTAAAATCACCCTTCAATTTTTTAATGTCTCTAAGGAAACCACTCCTTTGTTTTGTTAAATACTAAAATAGCACTTTTCATGATGGAATGTACTCATAGGGAACTCAAAGGAGCCAACAAAATGTTGTTTACACAAGTTTGATACTAGTTCTTGTTTTATAAGCAGAAATCTGATTTGTGCCTCATGGTCTTTGATTACTTTTAACTCTTCAAAAGCCCAGTTGAGCATGAGAAAGGATCTTCTGACTCAAATCATGAAGAGTTGGTATTAACTTAAATAATTTTCAGGGGCATATTGCACGCATATAGTTCATAGAGTAATTGCTTAGGAGTTCATTACAGTTCATTGGGAATGGAAATCAACGTATTCATGTTGTAACACCATAGCATTGTGTCTAGTCATACAAATTACTCACTCCCCATTATTGGAAGAATTTGAACAGTCTCTTTCAGCATGAAAGTTTAACTTTTGTTTTTCTTTAGTGGTAGAGAATTCTGGTGATAAAAAGAAAGAAAATGAGCATCTTGTCAATTTTAAATCGGCAAGGGGAAATTTTCAAGTGGATGTAACACTACTCGGAGTGCTTGGAGCTCCCTTTGTTAAGGACTGCCAATCATGATTAAGAACAACAGAGATGTTGTTTGAACCTAAATAAAAATTACAGAGAGCCCTTCTGAGTTAATACCTGTAACAACAGAATGTATAAAAGAACTTGTTTTTATAGCCCGGTTAACCTGTCACTGGGAATTACTCTCATTTTTGCTGTGTTCATTAGGGTCAGTAAACAACAGAGCTAGTCAATATCATTTTTGTTGTATTCAAATTGAATGTGAAATATTAGATAACATTATCAAGCAAAGGCTCTAGCTGCTGCATTCCAACGCTTGAATCCTTTGGGATTTTGTGAATAGGACATTGACAAATTTTATATTTTTTTATATCTACACTATTAAAATGAATGTCTTCTTGAGTTATTCTCTTATGCAAAGTTTTAAACAGATGCTGTCTCAGCAACAATTTCTTCTGTTGCCTAATTCAATAGAGGAGAATGTCTGACTGTTCTTTTTGTGGAAACCAGAAAGTTGTGATTCTCTTTATAATGGTGTAATCCATCTGGCAGTAGGAAGAACTCTTCCTTTTCTTCCAAAAATTGTCCTGGGATCTCAAAATCAGTGGGTTGCCTCTTATGTTAACTCTTGTGCAGCAGCATCAAGTTATTTTCAGTATTTCTAATACTCCTAAAGGCTTTCTTTCTATTCATCACAAGCGTCTGTGGAGCTATTTGATCTTTAAGAAAAGTACCAAAGGAATTTTCCTTCTCTACTCTTTTCAATAATTCTGTCTGCTCCTCTCATCAGAAGTGGTTTATTTTGGTCACAATTTGGCTAAGACCTATTGGCATGGTGTCAAGCACTTCTACAAGGACTGTGTCTTTCTTATTACCATATTCAAAACATCTAGGCTAGGCATGGCACACGGTATACCCAAGAAATATTTATTAAGCCAATTAACATAGTTATTCCTTGTTTTCCTTTTGTTCCTCTTGTTCTTGGGACATTGTGGGAACTTAATAAATGCTTGCTGCTAAATAAACATATATGCAGTTGCTTCAAATATTTTACATGACTATAAAATTTATATTTCCTAGAATAAGACAAAAACATCTCTGAAATGTCCTTTTGCACATAAACAGCAAACAAATTACACACAATCACATTTGTGAACAGAGGCTCTCCACAGCCCAGATGATACTGAGTCATTGCCCATAAACTAAACATGAGATCTTCAAAAATCAAACTCCAGTTTTTTCAGTATGTTAATTGCAAGGAGATGCATGTAGGCATGAAGATATAGAAGATATAAAATAACAACAAAACTTGTATAAAATTGGTCTCTCATTCGTGCATTTAACAACCTAATTCACAAGCTCTAATGTTCCAGTCAAACAGATGTACTGAGTTTATCTCTATAATGGACCATACTGCTTTTGCACAGTTGGATTCCCTGAGCTATTTTTCCAGAATGGTTCGAAGTTACAGATTTTTTTAAAAAAAATCAGGATTAGTAAACAACTCACATATATTTAACATTTTTCTGTTTTTAGGTGTCCCTGAAATCTTTTTCGGAAATCTATCTGATAACACATGCAATGCCTCTTTATCCCTTTTCAATCTGGTTTAGTGGCTCAATAATTCCAAAATAACAGCTGTACTTCCTCGTAAAGGACTATATTTTTTATTGGAAATTATCACTAATTCCAACTCCATTTCCTACACATGGACATTGTCATTGATTGATTCTCTTTTTCATGGGGTTTATGAGACTTTTCTTAATTTATTTTTAATCAGAGCATAAAGATGCTGTCAGTTTCTTTTAATGAATTCACCTTTTCATTGTCAGCAAGTGGAAGAATAGCAGCTTTTCAAAGATGAAGTAGTTAATCATACACAATTCAGCATTATTTGTCATTATGAATTTGTATAAACGCACAATCAACCTGCACGCTGTGCAGTTCATTTAAGGGAGCAGCTGGGATTGAAAGGTGTTTCACATATTTATAACTTTTCATATCTGTTACATGTTTGTAGAACTAGAAAAGCATACTAACCATATCGATAATTATATTTAACTTTTTATTTCTTGGGTGTGCTCCAAAACTTATTGAAATTTGGTTACTTGGAAGAATAATACAGAAAGCCAATCCATAAACATGTCAACATCCTCCAAGATAAAGCTCGATCAATAGGAGACTTTATAAATTTCTCTGTTAGCTTCTTACACGATACACTCAGTACGGACATAACAAATGACTTCCTCTTTGGTTTAGTGGGTTTCAGGTCATTGGGGGACAATTTTGGTGATGTTTTTATTTTGGGTGGTAATCTAATAAACAATATTGCGGTTAATTACATTTTTGATTTATTTAAGTATTTATCATTAATTTATTCATTTATTTGATCAGTATGCATTTTTTAAACACCTAATATACACAAGATGCCGAACTATAGGCAAAGACACTATAAAGATAAATAGTAAACTGGCTTGAATTCAAAGGACTCAGGTGGAGACATATGAAAAAAAGAAAGACAATTACACTATGGTTGATAAGTACTAGGATAAATATGTCTCGAGGAGTATAAAAGATGGTTTCCAATCCCAGCAAAGACTTTTTGAAAGAAGTGAGATAAAAGCACAACTTAGTGGATGAATAGGAACTTGCCATATGAAGGCAGATAGATAGTAGGAGTAGAGATTAACCAAGTTGGTAATAGAGGCATTTCAGGAATTGGAAAGAGAAGCAAAGGTGGAGAGGCAATAAACAGTTTTGTCTTGTGTTGAGGGACAAAAAATAGTTTGGGATAACTGGACAATTAAATGTGAGGCATGAGTATAAAAGCTGAGAACCAAGAGCACTGAACAGGAACCAGATGGTGGGATATTGTTCATCCTCTGAAGAACTCAGACTTTTAAACTGTGGACATTAGAGAGCCAAGGAAATATTTCGAGAATGGTGATTGTGTGGTTGACTTTCCATGGAATTGATAACTTGGGTGTATATGCAAGTACGTGGGTCGTATATTTGCAGGGAACAAAATTGGAAGAAAAAGGACCTGCTATGAGATTCCTACTGGTCAGGTGAGAAATGAGGTAGACCCAACCTAGGTAATAATCTAGCCTAATCTCTTTAGGTGAGAAGAGATTTACACTTCTAGAAATATTTAGGAGGTAAAATTCACAGAACTTGGACAAAAGATGAGAAAGATCAAGAAATCAAAAGTATTTTGAAAGTTTCTAATGTGAGTATGGGGGGCTGGTGATATATCTAATGTGAGTGTGGGGGGCTAAATAGAGAATACGAGAGGCTAAGAATATTCAAAGTATAAAATGAATTCAATTTTTGGCATGTTGGAATTTGTGGTACCTCTGGTATATTCAGAGAGTGGTCTAGCGAACTGTTGGATATACAAATCTGAAATTCAAGGATAGATGATGTACATTTGGGACTCATCAACATATTGTTGGTTGTTGAAACCATGCACAGCAAAATTGAATGAAATGAGAACTACAACAAAAACAGATTAATTCCATCTAGCGATAGCACCTTCTATTTCTGGTCAATGCTCGCATCTATCAACATTCTTGTCATCTTTCTTCATTTATGGACATCTTTGGCACATGGCTCATTTTCCTCCTCTCCAGTAAAGGCTGACCCTCTAATCTGACCCTCTAATCTGAGTTCCTTGATCAGCTTTGAAGTCCTTCACCAACTCTTAGCTTCAGAAATTCACATCCACACACCTGTGACTTGTCCTCCACTGTTATGTTTCAAAAGAATTAGGCTTAGGTCTCCTATTTTATGAATACAGACTTCTAATTCACTCACACAGATGTTTCCACTGTTATTCTTTCACCTCATTGAGACTTCTATTATTCCCTCCTCTTACTACTATGTTACTTTCTACCCTTACACTCTACCCTGTTCTCATTATTGGTCCTTCTATTTTTTAATTGTTCCATGTACCTCAGTATCTACCATTTCAATCATTATCTTATCAATAATCTAAAATCATTTGTTGTGTTATCCTTTTTTACATAGCTGAGTCCAATTGGGTTTTGTTTTATTCATTTAGTAAACACGTGACACTTATATAAGTTATTATATCTAAGAACATCACAATTTTTAACCATTTTAATTCTCCTAAAAACCATGGAGATAGGCACATGCAAGATGTTTTCTGCCAGAGAAACTCACACCATTACATAAGTTTGTGATCTCCAACCAGGAACACAAAATTTTTCCCTTTTGGGGGTGCTCTCTATGGAGAAACCAGCCACCATGCTGTGAGAAAGGTTAAACTACCATGAGGCAAAAACATTTGGACAGGCCAGCAGGAAGAAAAACAAAGCTGACCAGCCCACACAGCATCAACCACCAGACATGTGAATGACGTGAACAAGCCTTCAGTAGATTTTAGCCTCTAGTCTAGCTTCTGAGTTATCTAGCTGTAACCTCAGGCATCATGGAGCAAAGACATGCCTTTTTTTGCTTCAATAACAAGTTTACTATATATATTCCCAGCCTCGATTTTACTTGATTCTTTGAGATGTTTAACACAGTTGACCAAATCCTTCATCTTTAAATATTATCTTAATTATGTATGTATATCTTAAATATTAAATATTATCTTAATTATGTATGTATATCACTACATCCTCTGATTTTCACTTGCACCTTTATAATCATTCCTTTTCAGTCTCCAACGAGAGCTCCTCTACCCACTCCTTTCCTTAGGGCCCTGTCCTAGGCATGTTTGGGCCAGTGGTCCTCAATCATAAGTACACAGTTGAGAAGAACCACTGGGGGTGACCTTATTCACTTCCATGGTTTCAAAAGTTCCTAAATGCCAATATCTCTTAAATACGTATTGAGTCCAGATGTTTATTCTATGCTTCTGACAAATGGATCAAACTACTAAGCAAACATTAGAAATGTTCTCTTGGATGTTTCACAGATACTTCAAACTCAACATACACCAGAATGAATGTATCATCTTTCCTATCATGTCTTCTCTTTCTGTTTTCTTATTTCACTACATGAGATCAACATCCAATAGACATAATCTCCTAATCCAGAAATCTAGGATAAAACATTGTCTTCTTTTTCTCCTTGGGTACTGTAGATCCCCACACCATGATATAGTTAATCAAATTCTACTGGTTCCATTTCATCAATACCCTTCTCTTGACTCCCAATGCCACCTTATTTTCATGCCAGCTGCATCAACTGTTTTCCTCCCTTATGATGATAGTCTCACTTTTCACACTGCCTTTTTTCAATCTATCCTCCACACTATAACCAGAATATTTCTAAAGTAAAAATTTGAATGTATCTGTTCCTGTTTAATATCTTTAAATAACTGATCATTTCCCTAAAGATCAGTTCAAACTCTTGATAATAACAAAAATATCTTCACCTCATCTTTACCAGCTCCCCTCTACACAGACTATTCTAATTTCTCTCTCATTTCTTGGTCTGAAATTCTATCTTAGCCCTTTACGTCTGGTTTTCTCCATTCCTCTTCTTTAACAAGCTCTTTACATAGTTAATTCTCTCTGTTTATGTAGTACTAATTCTAAAATACTTCTTTGCCACAGTAGATATATTGAGCTTTCCTACCTCTTTGATATCCTAACAGTCTATGCTTATCTTTATTACAGAACTTTAATACTATCCCTATTAAGCAAAGTAATTCTTTGTTTGCATGTTTTTGTCTCATTAGACTTGTGGCTCAATGGTGGCAAAGACTGTCATATACTCAGTGCTTAACAAAGTTCTAAAATAAACAGTGTAGATTAAACATGTACTGAATTAATGATTAATGAATGAACTAAAAATTTCTGTGACAAATATACAATAACAGTTAATCTTAGTCAAAACCCTGGATATGGAAAGAGAGGGAAAAGCACGCTTTACAAAGGTTTCAGGGACAGATTAGAAGTGAAGCAGTGAGATAAAGAATCTGGACAAACCTTTGATTAGTTAAATTAGAATAGAAAAAATGAAGTTTAATGGAAGGTCCAACAGCAAGTGGGAATAAAAAGTAAGATGCTATTGAGAATTGTAAATATTAAGACAAAACTATCACATCTCCATTGTAACACATATCTTTCCTGTTCAATACATGTTCTGAGTTTGCAAGAGACTATCAATTTCCTTACTATTTCATTCTCTAGGATGGCAGTAGTCTCAAATAAGGAGTGCAATAAATACTATTCTATTCTGAAACAGTGAGAGCCAAAGAATTAATCACACAACTTTAAAGAGTGGGGCAGACTGGATATTGAATAACAAAGCAAAGCCATTCTGTAGAGTTTAATGAAATTATAAGTTAAATCATTGATAAAGATTATACTAAAATCAAAGATAAAACATAAACTCTCTCATCAGAGTTTTAAATTAACCAATGTCTTTTCAATGTCGGTGAATATTTTTCATACATGAAATAATGTCTCTGAACAAAGAACAAATCCTAACATCTCTTATATCTGCAAATAATTAAATAGTACCTTCTCTGGTAATAAGTAGTTTCATCCCAGTAAGGCTATTTCTCAGAAAGTCAAGGTTTGGGGAGGAAAATCTGATCTTGAGGTTTCTTGTGAACTTTACCTTTGACATTCACTTTTGCCTTTGTTGCCGAAATTGGACTTACATTAAAGACAATGAACCGTTATTGCTGGAAACCTGTTGTGTTTGAGATCCACTGGAAGAGAACAGGAAGTGTTCTTTTCCGAGCATTGCCGTGAGCACGGTTAGAACACTTACTGATGTCAGATAAAGAACCTTCTTAAGTGAATGCATGACATTTGAAACATCACATTCCTTTTTTCTTTAATACTAGAATGCACTTTCACTTCTTACCTTGCTGTACAAAAGATCCATACACAAACCACATGGAGTTATAGAGAGTGGTAGACGTCATGGATCCCATCTGTAATCGTGGGGGGTTGAGCCAGTTCAAGAGGTAGACCAGTAGACCCACCAGGAGGACTGTGCCAGCAATGCAAGCCCAGAGAGAGAGATCAAATGGTGCAAGACAGGCAAACATATCCACTGTCTTTTCCGCTCTTCGAAGTAGTACCCCCACGGAGTAGTCCATGTAACGTGTTGTAAAGTCCACCACATTCTCACGATCTGGAGTGATGGTTAAAGCAGAAATCCCTATGTCGGCTCTCTGAAAAATTGAAAGAGAAAGGAGTACATTAACAGTGTGAAAAACAATTTCATTTGTGGCACTTCAGCTTGCCTTGAGGGAAAAAAACAGATGCCTCAGGCAATATCTTAAGTCTTTTTATTTAAACTAAAAAACACTGCAAAGACTTCTTGCAGAAGAGCTATGTGCAAACTTTGCATTTCTTACTGCAAATCTTGCCCCAGTAGAGTCAAATTGCCTTGTTCATATTATCAGTGCAAGTAAAATCAGTTAAGAATATTTCAGACACAGATAATACAGGAAGAAAATTGTCTTTTTTCCTTGGGTCATTTTATCAAAGCCATCATTAACACAGTAGTAAAGGAAAATTTTATACTAAAGAATTCTTTCTGGGAAAATGTTCCAAAGATATTCAATATGTTCTTAACGCATAAATTATTAGGTTGGTTATTTAAAAACTTTAACATGGCATTTTGCCCTTGGTTTAAATTTCTCTGCATCAAAATTTATATTATTGGGCTCTAAACATACTAGTGTGTGTTAGAGCTTTTACATCACTAAGTTATAACGTCATATGCCAGAAGTCTCTACCATGATTGCATTATATAAATTTCACAAACATTGTAATGAACAATTAAAGATTAAAGAGACAGAATTCTTCTTGGAGTAGTAACCCCTTTTTACAGTGTGTATTGCCTTATATTCTCAGTGATAGCACTTACAACTATGGCATATGCTATTTTACTTGTTTAAAACACATAACAGAATTGCAGTACAAATGACTTCACATTTAAATTGTTATATAATAACATCTAATATTTAAATATCTAAATGATGCATCATTTTTGAAATAATGATCTTTGGCTGCTATTGAAGCTGTGAGAAGCCCCTTCCAGACAAATACAAACACTAGTAAATTTTTTGTTGAACATTTTCTGTTTACTTTTCTTTCTTTTTTATTGTTTTATGAGAGAAGATAGAAACTTGTTTTACTGCTTTTTGGGACCAAGAAAAAATTAACAGGCCTAGTGGAATGCTGAACCAATTTAGATGAATCTGGTCTCTGAAGTAATAATGCTCTTAAAAATATTCTAGCTTACATATCCCTTTTGGTAAACAAATGACATCAGCTGCATTATTAATTTATATCTAGCAAATGTGTTCTTTGCAACCAATCCTCACTCATATTTTATTACAGTAAAATGGTAAGTTACAGAAAAGTTTTCAGAAATCTGTGCCTTTTGTAGCACCAAAAACATAGAAAATGGCCATTCGTTTCAGCCACAATTTTTCATATGAAATTCTGTAGTTTAACAAAAAGATATTATATGATAAAAAAATATTCTAGCTACAGTTAAGCTGTGTGTGTGTGTGTGTGTGTGTGTGTGTGTGTGTGTGTATACCAAGCCCATATATATTTGTTGCTTGGTCCAGTGCTAAGTATTTAAATAATTTTTTCACTAAATCCTTACAATAAACTATGAATTATGCATTTTGTTTCCTTTTTACAAGTGTAGAAACTAAAACTTAGAGAGTTTAATAACTTGTTCAGTTCTTAGTTAATAAGTACAGAAGTCAGATATTAAAGCTATGTTTTTCTTACTCTGAAGTTTTTGTTGTTTTACCATATTGTAAGATATCATTCATTTTTCAAATGACCCATATAGTAGGCAGTCAGAGTAACTCGTTTTAGGAAAATTTTTATCTTAAAGGAGTCTGAAGTTTTACTTTTTAAAAACTGTACCATTTATATTACAACAAGGCCATATTAATATATACACATGAGTTTAGAATTATTAACTGAAAGGTATTAAACTTAACACTATATAAAAATGAACTTGCAGAAAAATAACTAATATTGCTTTCAAGTTCATATATTCATTTTATATAACTAGATATTGGGAATTGAGTCTTCAAATTAAAAATATAACAGATTCTTAGCCCTCTAGTCCTATCTTTTCTGAGCTTCAATTTATCTATTTGTGAAATGAATGTAACTATTTAGTATCACTATTATGAGCTGACTCATTTATTTCAATCTTAATGGAGAATAAATAACTCTCCAAGATTCAATTAGGCTCTCAGAAGGTGCATTTACTTTTTCAGGACATTAAAGTACTATGGATCAGTAATTTACTAATTGATCACTAGTGACCCAAAGTAGTTAATGACTCAACCGAAGTCAGAAAATTCTGCCTAAGGAAGGATTTACTGACAACATGTTGATTGAATATTTGTAAAACATTCATAAATATATTTCTACTAAATAATTAAGTGTTCTACATTTAAATGATTATAAATTGAAATTGTCATTCTACTAATTTTAATAATGCATATTTCTATGTGTCACAAAGTGGATTTCTATAATGGAATGAAAATATCTAGGGACTTTTGTTTACTTAAAGAAAAGGAAACTGATTATTTTGTATATGCTAAAATATTTATTTAATATAAAAATTATTTGTCATATATCTGCAGAGAAATTCCTACTGGTCTACTTTCAACACTTTTTAATCTTTGCATTGCTGAATCAAATGGATAGAATTCCAAGCTCATCTGATTAGGTCTCTTGAAAACATTTGACAGTGATGATTGCTCCCTTCATCATAAACATTCTTTCCTCTTGGATTTCATGTCATAACATAAATCTTTCTCAGTTCCTTTTTCAAGTTCATTTCAAGAATTCTCTGAACTTAGGCCTACACCCTTTTCTCACTTGAGATCCCCTGCCTAGGCAATCCCATTCACATCCATCACTTCCATTGTCCCATTCCACACAGATGATTCACAAATCTAGGTTATTAAGTATGAAATGTCCGATTTCCTTAAGTACTTTGACAGTTCATACGTCTGACATTTCACTCTGACACTTCTTGTTTTATTTTTATTGTGAAAGTACATCCTCATTCTTTCAAATGCATGGTTTGGCTTGTGATTATCTTTCAAAGTTTTTTTAGAGCAATTTTTGTGAAACCATGGATAAATAAGCCAAAAATTCATTATTTTTGAATATGAGTTCCGTCATGGAAACAATGCAGCTCAGACAGCTCGAAATATCAATGAAGTGTTTGGGAAGGATGTGGCTAATGAATGCACAGTATGTCGATGGTTTGAGAAGTTCCGTTCTGGTGATTTTAATCTTGAAAGTGAGTCATGTGGGCGACTGAGACCAAAGTGGATAATGATGAGCTGAAAGCTATAGTGGAAGTGAATCCATCTCAACCTACTCGGGAATTAGCAGCAAGGTTTGACATCCTATTCCAACAATATTAGAACATTTTAATAAATGGGCAAGGTAAAGAAATAAACGGGTAAGGTAAAGAAGCTGGACAGATGGGCACCACATGAATTAAATGAGCGTCAGAGGAGAAATCGTCTGGAAGCCTGCCTTTCTGTGCTGTCACAACATAAAGGCAAACCATTTCTACAACATATTGTAATGTGTGATGAAAATGGAATTTTTGACAATCACAAGTGTTCGGCACAATGGTTGGATAAAGATGAAGTGCCGAAACACAATCCCAAACCGAATATTCATGAAAAAAAGCTAATGGTGTCTGTTTGGTGGTCCAGCGCAGGTATTATCCACTGCAGCTTCATGAAACCTGGTCAACCAATTACAGCGGATGTCTACTGCAACCAGTTGGAAAAAATGATGAGGATGCTTGTGATTAAGCAGCAGAGATTGGTCAACAGAGACAGGCCAACCCTCTTGCAAGACAACACTTCACCACATCACACAAACCACATTGCTCAAACTGGAGAAGCTGCACTTGGAAACTCTCTGTCATCCACCATATTCAGACCTTGCACCAACTGACTACCACTTCTTCCAGGCTTTAGGCCACTTCTTGCCAGGAAAAATATTCAATTTTCAACAAGCTGTGGAGAACTGCCTTTCACGATTTCATCTCCACTGGCTCTCCAGGCTTCCTCACTGCTGGCATCAACAAGCTACCATGAAGATGACAAAACTTCGTCCACAGTTTAGGCACATACTTTGGTTATTTGTACTGCTTCTTGTTTGAGAGATAATAAACTACACTTTTGATTCAAAATTGGACATTTCATATTTAAAGACCTAGTATTTCTAGATATGTATCTGAGTCCTGGAGTTTATTCAACTACATAATTCAACTACATAATTAACATCTCCATTAAATGTCTCAAAAACAGCTCAGATTTGACAGTCAAGACCATACTCACAATATTCAACTCTAACTAGTCCTCTCCCAATGCCTCCTGCTTCACTGAGTGACATCTTTATACAAAAGTCATAAAACTGGGTGGCCTCATCTTCCCCAGTCTTATGCCTTCTATCAAATTTGCTACTATTGATTTTACTTCCTGAGAACCCTAGTATCCACTGCCATTTCCAGCTCTCCTGGACTCCAAGGACTCTAGTGCCTCAGGTGGTGGGTGGGGCCCTGGGATCTCCAGGTGTGTCATTCTCCATCTCAGTGGGGAGCAGGCGGGGGAGTGACACTGAGCAGAGCTGGGTTGGGTGAGCCTGCCCTCAAGATCCACAAATGCGGTTAGCCGGGGTCAAAGGTCTGTTCTCTGCCTCTGGGCAAAGCTGCCAGGGAGGGGCTGAAATGGCCGCACTCAGCCGAAAAGTCTGCGTGTGGGGGTGGGGCTGTCTGAGACCCGCAGTCTGGAGCAGCCTCGCTCCCATCCACCCTCCCCTATTCCCTGGTTTCTCCCCGTGCTCTCCTGACAGGCAGGACCTCAAGCCAGCAGATCTCCCCTGGCTGTGATGCCGGCCAGGATGGTCCCTGCCCAGGATCTCAGCCTGAGCTGGGACCACCGGCCCTCCCGTGGGAGGACGGTTGCCCCTCAAGCACGCTGAGCTGCCCCTGGAGGCACATGCACCTCAGTAGGCTCCTTCATAAATATCCCTTCTGTGCCCCCGGGCAATATCATGGAGACCTGGGTGTATGGAATCTGGTCAGCAGGCCTGTCCCCTGGGCCCTGGAGATCAATCCCTGACCCTGCCAGGGAGAGGAGTGCTGGTCTCAAGTCACCCCTGGGGTGCCCAAGCTGGATGGATGTCTCTCCATCTCGGGATTTGGCCCACTCTCCTGGAGTCCCCAGGTGAGGCGCACCTGGGAGGGCTGGTGGGTAGGGAGCTCACAGTCCTGTCCACAGGTACAGATAGTTCCCTAAATCTGACCATAATATAATATAACCTTGGAGAGATATACACACACCCCTCAGTCTTTCTAAATACTGCACAGAATTTTAAGCAACAATTGTTTTATCACCTTTGTAGTTTCAGCACATAGAAAGATAGCACTCAATGACTATTTATTGATCACAAAAGTACTCTGATTAATTTAATCATTTTCCTCTTGAAGGATTTTTCGAATGTTTGTTTCTTCTTATCTGTTATAGTCAATAGATGCTTAATATTGCAATTTAGAGTATATTCAGTTGAAAGCATTTCTTGGGTCTCGCCACACTGATATTTCCAGAAGTTAATATTTTTCATTATTTCAATAGATCTTTTGTCTCTGGCACCAAGATAGTGACAAAAAAATTATCAGTTCAGTTTCTGAGTTGTAGTCTTATCTCTAAGCCTCTTCTCAGAAACCACATCATCCCTTCTTCTAGCTCTTTCTTCAGCAGACCCCCATGCCTATTCACATACTGGTGTAATTTTAAAGTCCTTCTAGGAACAGTTTAGTTTTCACTGGTCTCTGAACCAGCTTTTCTCTTACAGCCTAAATATATGTACTGAAAAATACATATTTTACCTTTTAAAATATATTTTCACCTAAGTTTATGACATTTCTTCCCTGGAGCTTATAATTACCCTCCTTGCTCTGTTTTTCTGTGTCTCTCATATAGTACATATCCCATAATATCTTTCTAATATTCTCAATTATAACATAAACTTCTCAAGGTAAATACTTGATTTTCATAGTCTTCTATCTCTCTAAGTATTTTTCACACTGCTTTGTTCACAGTAGATCCCTAAAAAAGTTCTTGCTCTGCTTAGTCTTTGCTATTTAACATTTGGTTGAAATAGGTGTTTTTGTACAGCCTTAAATTTTGGCAGAAAAACAATAGATTCCAGGATGTATGCTGCCTCAAAAAGTCTCTCCAATTGTGAAGAAGGCATTGACTATAAGGTTTTTTTCCCCCTATATTAAGCTATTCTTAGGCTCTAATGTTTTCAGCCTACATATGTGAAGCAAACCTTCATATATGCAAGGTCTAGTGAATATGGTGGATGACAGAGAGTTTTCCAGTCCAGCTTCTCTAGTTTGAGGAGTGTTGTTAGTGTGATGTGTGGTCCAGCGTTGTCTTGCCGGAGGATTGGCCTGTCTCTATTGACCAATCTTGGCTGCTTAATCACAACCATCCTCATCATTTCATCCAATTGGTTGCAGTAGACATCTGCTGTAACCAACTGACCAGGTTTCATGAAGCTGTAGTGGATAATACCAGCGCTGGACCACCAAACAGACACCATTAGGTTTTTTGGATGAATATTCGGTTTTGGACTACATTTCGGCACTTCATCTTCATCCAACCATTGTGCAGAATACTTGCCAAAATACTATGGTCAAAAATAATCAATTTTCATCACACATAACAATATGGTGTAGAAATGATTCGCCTTTATGTTGTAACAGCAAAGAAAAACAAGCTTCAAGACGATTTCTCTTCTGACACTCATTTAATTCATGTGGAATCCATCTATCCAGCTTATTTACCTTGCACATTTGTTTCAAATGGTCCAATATTGTTGGAACAGCAATGTCAAACCTTGCTGCTAATTCACACATAGGTTGAGATGGATTTGCTTCCATTACAGCTTTCAACTCATCATTATCCACCTTGGTCTCAGGCAGCCCACATGGCTCATTTTCAAAATTAAAATCACCAGAAAGGAATTTCTTAAAACACGGCCATACTGTGCATTCATTAACCACATCCTCCCAAACACTTCATTATTTTGAGCTGTCTGCACTGCATTGGTTCAACGACAGAACTCATGTTCGAAAATAACATTAATTTTTGATTTATCCATGGTTTCACAAAAATTGCTCTTAAAAAAAACTTTGAAGGATAATCACAAGCCAAAATGTACATTTGAAAAACTGAGGATGTACCTTCACAATAAAAATAAAACAAGAAGTGTCAAAATGAAATCTCAGCAAGATCAACTCTCAATCTCAGTACTTTAGGAAATCAGACATTTCATAATTAATAAACTAATAGATTATAGTTGGAAAGAGCAGGGCCATGGTGAACAGTTAGGTTACTGAAGAAGCCCCAAAGAGAGAAAATGGTGGCTTGCACCAGTAGGTAGTGGTGGAGTGGTGAGAATCGATCCTATTTATGGTATATTCCAGATCAACAGCCAAACAAATTTGCTAATGCATTGTGTATGAGAGAGAAAAGTCAAGGATAACTCAAAGTTTTCGACGGAGTAACTTGAAGATTGGAGTTTCCACACAATGCAACAGGGAAGGCTGTGGGTAGACCAGGATTGGGGAAGGTGGTGAAGTCAGGGAGTCAGTTTCAAACATGTGATGTTTGAGGTACTCATTAAACTTTTAAGAGAAAATGCTGAGTGCATAGTAAGAAATATAAGTCTGTAGTTCAAGCGAGTGGTCTGGTCTGAAGAAACAAATTTGGAAGTCGTGTAATTATAGATATAATTAAGTTCATGACACTAGATGAGTTCACCAAAAGTTAAAGTATAGATAGGAAATGCAGTGCTGAATGTGTGTTCTCTCTCCCCCCCGTCCTCTCTCTCTTTTCCCTGTCTAGCTATTTAGTTCTTGAAGAACAAGAACTCTGTGTTCTATGTCTGTGATTTATTGCCCACAATTTCAGCTACACATTAGGTCCCAATAAATGCTTATTAAATGCTGAGTGCGAAGGAAGCTACAAGTTATTTATAAATTGCAGTAGTTCAGGAACTGTCCTAAAGCATTAAAAGAGGATTAAAAGTAACATCATTTCTATAATTCCCAAGAGGCGATGCTACATCTTTGAAGAAATCGACCATCAGAAAGAGTTTTTCAGTCACGCAGAGGTTTCTTCAATGTCCTGAGAGGTCATCTCAAGGCTGCTTGTGGGCAGAGCAGAGAGAAGTGATCTCCCACTGAAATGCCCCAACTGTGAATCCACACTGCAGTAAAATGCAAACCAAGGATAAGCACTAGAATTGAGTGGATCTTTCTTTTCATTACAGTAAAATTTTCAATCATTCTAGAATTCGCTTAAGGCTACTATTATAGGTGTTTTTGAAGCTCTGCAGGGGATAAGAAAGTAAGTTCTCTGTAAATGAGAAAAGAACTAGCTCCTAGAAACAGTTTGTCCATATGAGAAGTGAATCAATTCTGGCTGTTCTTCTAGTGATTCTGTGCAGTATTAAGTGAAATATAAAATGAGGAAGCAGAGCTCAGATCTTCTCACACAGGAACAGGGAGGCTCTGTCGTCCACCTGCTGTCATCTCCTGCCTTGACACAGTCGAGCCATGTTAGGTCTCTGTTGGTTTTTTTGTTTTGTTTCTTTTTACTGAAGAAAATCTTTACTTATTTTAAAGACTGCCATTATAAAATCACCAAATTACAAAGAGAAAACTCAGAATTATTAAGACTTAAAACAATTGAAATTTGAAATATCTGAATGACAGACCAGAGTAAACTCACAGTTATCTTTCAAGGTATGGCTTTATTTCCAAATATTCATTCTGAATATTTATATGTTAAGTTTAAAAACATCCCTCAAATGGAGTTGGTACATTGACTGCTAGATGTGAGTGACTATTTAAAGGTTCCACGTGTGGTTTTGATGTTGTACTAAAGGATATTTCCATTTCTCTTTAATGTTAAAGTTAATCCATTTTTTAGTAAAGTCTTCAACTTTGCAAAGATACAGGGAAAGAGGAGGTACATTCTTTAATGCATCAACTACCTTTCTAGGCTACAATACATTGTTATTATCCTCTTTCACTTGGAGTATATTTCTGTCTGTTTATAATTTCCAGACTAACACAGACTGCAATTAGTGTCCTAAATAAAAATGGTCAAGCAATCTAAACACAATACCTTACAATTATGTCCATAGAATCATAGTGTATTTTATGGTTGAAATGATCTTTAAAAGTTACTTAGAATATCTTCACCCCATTCTGCACTCTCTTATATGCCTAGAAATTATCTTACTCCTTAATTTTACTCCCAGATCATGAATAGAGAGAGATGAAAATCTAGGTAATACATGGCATTTCAATACTCAACAGTGGATTTCAGGATTTATATATCCTCAAGTTATGAGACTTTTCTCATCATAGCTTCAGTCTTCATATCACCTTGGCTTTGACTGATGCAGTAATCGGTTAACTTATAACCTATAACCAACCAAGTCTTTTTATTTCTACACATATTTTATTAAATTTTTGTTTGTCTTTGCCTGTAAGTTCTCCTTAAACTTAAGAGCCATCCCTGGACAGCATCATTCCCTTTGGCAAATATTCACTCTGTGTTCTTTAGCTTTGATTCAAGACTTAATATTCACCACTTATCTGTGCTTGCCATCTATTAGACCAAGTGCTTAATGATTCAAGTCCTTTATCTGATTGAATTGCTCCTTGCTGTTTGCAATGTCTGCCAATTAAATATCACCTGCAAATTTAGAAAATTGCTCCTATAACCATTCGCTAAGTCATTTGCATCTATATAATTTCTTTCCTTTCACAGATCTCTCTTTATCCTTTTCCTTCATCAGTGTTAAAATCTTTTCTTATCAACAACAAATATTTTGTTCTCTCCTACTTACCCACACACAGCTTGTGTGATATCTCATGTCTATGCTCCAGTTTCAGCCTATATGTATCTCCAGTGGATTAATTTTTAACACTCACCACTCAGACACTCAAACATCTATTCTTACGACCACCTGTACTTTTTGAACATCCTACAGCTGACTTACTCTGGGAAACTCAATCAGTCCATCAATACTTGTTTAATCTAATTTAAGAATTAAAAATCTTAGTCGCCGTCTACTTTAAAGTCTCTACAAGGGCTTCCTTTCTCTTTACAAACTTTGTCTTGTCCCCATTTGTAAAGCTACCTTCTCATTTCGTAAGGCTTGTTAGCATTTATTACTGGGCTGTCACTGACAGGTGTATTGTGGGGGAGGGGATCCTCTTCGGTGGGTGATGTTTTATTGGTGGATACAGATATTTCAAGCCTGGTCTGCAGTCATGGAAGGATATAATGGAAATATGTAAGAATCTTTTGTGCATGGGTCATCATGTGGCTTACTGGACCCAGCCGAGGATCCCTCTGCTTATCCTGTACAAGGCAGTGCCTGGCCGTTGTCCTAGCTAACTACCTCTTCCTTCTCTAGACCATGGGAATCATAGGTGTTCCTGCCACCCCAGACTTGACTACCTGAGAAGTGATGATGAGAATGGTGGTCATTGTTGTGCGTCCCTGCAACGTGCTCTGGTGGCACAGACAGGCAGGCCCAACTTTATGGGAGGTCTCCCCCATCCCTCCCAATTGCCTCTAGCACTCCCCTCTCCAGTGCAGATGGAAAAGGGGGCAACTCACCACATTCTCAGGTTCTCTGAACTCCCTCCCGACATTAGCCCTCTTTTCCCTCTAGCTTTTACTTCTCTCTCCTAATAGCAAAAATAATAACACCAATCCTCCTTGCCCAGGCTCAAGTGGAGTAATTTGGATTTTAAATAATCATTTTGTGCATGATCTTCATATTAATCCAACATTCCTAATTCAGTTTTTATAATGTAGGTGATGGGAATACCTAAATTTTCTAAACTTTTTCTTTTTAACCCCAGGCATCATTCACTTGGGTTCCAGATGCCCGTTTTTTCATTGTTTCTAGACAATTCCATGAGGATGTTTCTCAGGTACCACACAATCAAAATGTCGACAGTGAAATTTTGTATCTCCGTTGCCTTTTTCTAATCTGCTTTTCCCTCTCTATCTTCTGCTTCTGTCATCAAGTGTCCATCTGCTCATTTTCCTCTGCTAAATTTCTCACCAAGTCTCCACTTTCTTTTCCCTTCTCCTCCAAGTTACAAAGTTCTGTAAATTACATATCGAATATTGTTTTCCTAAAACCATTTTTTGTTAATCTCCTATTGCTGTTGTTTTAGTTTAGACATTCCTTTATTCCTGCCTAGATTGTTGAAAAAGCCATTTGTGTTTTCTCTTCCTTACTCCAATGCATTCTCAGACCTACCTCAGCTAACTTTCTTAACATAAATTACATGACATTTTCCTCTTATGTAAAAAACTTTTATAATTTTTACTGGCTACATGATAGAGTCCAAAATCTTTAGCATGCCAAACATGCTTTTATAATTATCCCTATTGTTGCTTCTCATACCTCTACTCATCTTCAAGACCGAGCTCAAATTTCTCCTCTTCTGTGTAATCTTTTCGACTCCCCAGGCAAAAGCTGCCACTCAGCCCCTGGGTTGTCATGGCACTCTGTAGGTATGACCTTATGGCATTTTTCATACTGTGTTTTAATTATTTGTTTACACATTTGTCTTCCATGTATACGGTGAGATCTTTGAAGGCAGGAACAATGTCTTCCATTCGGTTTTATCTATGATGCTAGGCACAGTGCCCAGAATATAACACGCATTCATGACTGTGTGGGGATGAATGGATGAATGTAGGGCAGTTCTGCTGTATACTTGGCACACAAAGTCAACACAACCCCAGCCTTCTGGTTTCCAAAAGAGGGACTATGCAAAAGAAAAAAAAAAAAAAGGTCTGGAGGGGTGGGAGGAAAATATATATAGATACATAATGTTCCAAAAGGGTAGTTTGAAAAGAGTGGAGTAAGTGTTCTCAGAAGACAAGATTTCCAAGAGATGGGAGTGGTTTGAAAGCCTTATGGGACAAGGCATGAGTTTAGCTGAGGTTGAGGATTTAGGAAGATGAAGCAAGTAAGGTCAACCTAGGCAGATTAAAGCTGAATGTCATCTACATGGAATGTGATAAAATATAAGAGGGAAGTGAGATATAGAATGCCAGACTGCAGAGAATATTGCGTGCCTTTCTAAAATAATTAACTCTTTTTTCAGAAGGGGGAAATTTTTTGAGAAAGAAGTGAGATTTTTGAGAAATTTAGAGAGGCAAATCTTTTTAATCACACCCCAAATCCTTCTTTATATCAATCTTATTTTTTTGTCTTCTCATAACATTATCCAACTCCATTTGAACCTTCTTCAAATATGAACTGATTCTGAGTATTATTTTTCTCACTAGCATGTAACTTGGTTTATTAAAATGCTTTGTGGACCAAACTTATATTAAAACTCTGTTCCTCTCTATAAAGAGGTAAAGGAATTAAGCACTTGGATTTTTGAGGCAAACTTCCTAGATTTGAATCATTAGCTCTCTACAAGTTGACGATGTGACCATGGGCAAGTTACCTCACCTCTCGACTGTGTTTCATTATCTGCAACATTGTGATTACAGTAGTACCTACTTCACAGGGTTTTGGTGAGTATCGAGAATTAATAAATACTAAGAATATAAGACTGTGTAAGTGCTAGTATAATTATTATTTGGTCCTTTCCAAAGTTTGTTTTTCAATTTCTTGTGGTATCTGTTTTAATTGCTAGTGTTGTCAAGTATATTACTGAGACTGAAATATATGCATCTAATTCTGATGTTTTATTTCATCACAAAGCATAGCATATGAAATAATTCCAAGCACATATCACAGGGTTATAGCTTTTTCTTTATAAAAGCACTAACCAATCATATTTCTTGTACTTAGTTTTTTAAGAAAAAACCTTAATAATTGTCCTACTCCATTATAATAGATTTCCTTTTGGGTTTATATTGCCTATCAGTTTCTTCCTTTGAAACTGTAAGTTCTTGTTTTTTAATCTATATTTACTGAGGTCCTAGTATTTTCTTGTGGATTTTGGGATCTCTTCATGTAGCAGTGAAGCAGTGACACTATCAGTTCATCATTATACTTTTATAAATATTTTCCTGCCTCTTGTTTGTAATTTTAAGTTAACTAAATGGTTTTTAATTACCAGTGATTTAAATTTTTGTGGACACGTAGCGATTGATGGTTTCCTTGTAACTCTGTCCATTGTTTTTAAGCCTCTGACGGATAGGTTTTGTTTTGCCTGTTGGATATCCATTCTCTCTTCGTCTGATAACAGCAATCTTTCTCTCGGAAATTGCTATTGCCCCATGCTTATTCCGCGTGTTCCGTGCATGGCTACTCCCATCCTCACTGCTCGACGTGGGCATGTGGCGCAGGCCTGGCACCGAGAGCACTGCCTCCTCGTGGACACAGCGCTTCAGTCGGCGCCAGTGTGCATCAGCGCTGAGGCTGTGTTAGGACTGTTGGTAAGAGAGAACCTATGTTTACACTGGCATAGATAAAAGGATGAAATCTAAGCCTGGAGCTGCTGAAAGTCACTTTACTGCCAAGAGAGGAGAGCCTGCCTGGGAACTGGGGCGACACACACACAAAAGCAAAGCTGAGTTGAGAGACAGAGAGAGCAACACACTAAGGCTCCATGAAATGAGCCTGGATCTCATCCCTGGAGAGTTCGGTTTTGTGAGCCATTAAATTATCTTTTCACTTCAATTGGATTGTCATTTGCAACCAAGACACCTAATTAATTTAGCTTGGAAAACATCGGAAGGTTATTTTTAAGATACAGAATACCTTTTTTGAGAAGTAGGGAAGGAGCAAGGAGGGTGAAAGAGATTGAAGATAAAAGGGAAATAGGGATAAAGAAAGGTAGAGTGGCAATTTAAATTTCATCTATATGCTGATTAGCCTCAAATTTCTATGTCCATTTCAGATCCTTTACCTGAACTCCAGACTCATGTATCAAATCACTTATTTCATTTTCTGTATAGAGAGCTCCAAAGAGGTATATACATAGTTTTTTAAGAGAATGGACTCTAACAACTTAAGCTCATGTCCTAGTTCTTCTACTTATTAGCTATGACCCTGAGCAAGTTACTCAAACTCTCTATGACTTGGTTTTTCAATCTATATAATGGGGATAATAATTGAATTTGTTTTTGTCAAATTATTATGAGGATTTAAGGAGTCAATGCCCATAAAACTTTAGGATAGCATCTGGCTATTATTACTCATTTCTAAAATATTGGTTTGATTACACACTCCATACCCCCTGCCCAAATATTTCCTTCCTTAGTTTTTGCTAGGCCAGTAAATGGTACCACTCTCAATCTACTTGTAATAAAGTGGGAGTGATTGAATATAACAAACTATATAACTAATGGACAAAAGGTTTAAAATAATAGAAATAGAAGCCCAGAGTGTGGCCTTCCAATAAGGAGGGAAAATTCTTTTACATAAAGTCAAGCTTATAGGCTATGCTAGGTTAATTGATTCTATTAAAGAGAAATTGAAATATTAATTAGGTGAGTGTTATTATCTAATGCATGTCTTAAAATATCACTTCACTGCTAGTCACTATCGTATGTACAAATAGTTTCTAGATACTGAGGTTTCAGCAGTGAACCTAACATGAAATCTCTGCCCAGCTTAAGCTTACATGTTAGCAGGGGAAGACAAATGAACAAGTAGATACATAATAAAATGGTGTTATAAAGAAAAATAAAATGGAATGGGGGGCATAGGTAGTACAGGGGGTGGATGTTGTTCTATTGAATAGGGTGACCACGGTTGTCTTCTCTGATGACTTCTAAGCAGAGACTGGAGAGAAGGAGATGGAGGGAGAAATATCTGGGGGAAGAACATTTAGACAGATGGGACAGATGGAAGTGCAAAAGGCCAAGTTCAATGAGTATGAGGAGGAGCAAGGAAGACCATAAGGTGGGAGCATGGTGACTAAGCGAGAGATAGAAGGTCACAAAGAAAGTTGGTGGGGCAGATTATGTAGACAATTTAAGGATGGTTTTTACTCTGAGTGGAACGGGAAAACATAAAAGGTCTTTCAGCAGATCACTCTGGCTGCTGTGCTAAAAAGATATTGAGGGCAGGCAGGAGTGGGAAGAGGGAGAGTAGTTGGACCTCTGGACCTGCAATCCAGCGGGGAGAGGATTGTGGTTAGGAGGAAGGTAGTGGGTGGAGCTGTGGAAAATCGGAACAAAGGATGTCTTTTTCTGCTGATGTAGCTGAAAAGATAAAAAGCCTTGAGCTTAGGAGAGCTTGCTGGCTTTGTCTTCCTCTCACCTTCCAGTCTAATCTACCAGCTAATCCTATCAGCCTACTTTCAAAATATATGTTGAATTTAATATATTTTTAAACACAGAACCTGAGGAAGCCAACATATCAGAGTTGATAATTATGAGACCTATCTGATTTCCCTGCAACACATTCTCGAATTCATTTTTTCAGTTAATCTTCATAACAGCTTCGTTCCACAGATTTGGACACTGTGACTCCGAGTGGCTTTAAAATCTCTCTGATGTTCACATGTGTAGTAAATGTGTCCCCAGCATCCATAACTGCTATCTGTTTCCATCAAAGCCTTTGTGTTGCCACTTAAGGATGAGAGAACAAACAGAAGGACTTCAAGGTTGAAGAACAAGAAAACAAGGGATTCATACTAGATTCTTGTAGTTTTTGCAGTAAACCATGAGTTTTAATAACTGAGAGTGAGAAGAGTGTCAAAGATGGAGAGTGGAACTAGGAATAGAGACTTGAAAAGTGGGGAGAATGTTTGGAAAAGCATAAATTGTGGGATTTAAATAAAGGAGCAATATCTGATGAATTAGAGGACGCTGGAGAAGCAGTGACGGCTCTACTGACATTAGCTGCTGTGCTACTGAAAGGAACTCTGTCCGCCAAGTGTCATGACTGTCTGTAGCCATGACCCATAATCATGGCTATAGAGTGGGAGTGGGAATGAGACAGGAGGCATAGAAAATGATCAAGAGCTTGAGGATGACTTGGGCAAAAATTTATACCCTCTTTGAGCTTCCATGGAGTTAGAATTCCCTTCTATCATTTTCATTATTTATTATAGGCCATGAAGTTTTGCCTGTTTTCTTAGATACTCAAGGAACCTGATTTTTGTTCTTTATTCATGAGACTCTATGCATTCTATCTCCATTTTTTTGTTGTTTTTTTTTAATTTGTCAATTATATGTGCTTTCTGAGGTGGACTTGTCTTACCACCTGTACCTGACAGACCTTACAATAGTTTCTTCTCATTCTTTGAAAACTTTGAGACTTGGCTAAATATTTCTCTTCACCCAAAACCTACAAACCTCCTAATATATTTCAGTATCAATGTAGATTTTTTTAAAACAATCATTTAATAGATTTTATTTTTTAGAGCAGTTTTAGGTTTTCAGAAAAATTGAGCAGGAAGTACAAATAGTGTCACTTATCATTGCCATGTTTCATGAGTGTGGTACATTTGTTGCAACTGATGAACCGACATCTATACATTATTATCAACTAAAGTCTATAGTTTACATTAGAGTTCATTCTTTCTACGAGTTTTGACAAATGCATAATGTCACCAATGTATCCATCATTACAGTATCTTCCAGAATAGTTTTACTGGCCTAAAATATCCCCTATGTTCTGCCTATTCATCCCTCCCTCTCTCTTCTCATTTGGGGCTATTTTAAACTCCAATTCCTTTTGTTTCCTTTAATATTCTACCATGAACCTCCAGGTCAAACCCTAGAAGTTCAATATTACAGTCTCTGGTTATCTCTTTCTAACCTACTAGCTTTTTCATATCTTTTCTTATACTTCTCCTGTTTTTCAACTTTATATTGATATTCTGATTAATTTTTCCAAAATTATATCCAGGTCTAACTCCCTGAACATGGCCATGCTTCCTTGATTATTTTAACTTTTCTTTCATCTCACTTAATTCCCTTCCCAAGTTTATCCATTATATCTCGACCTTGATGTGAGTGTTTTAGTCTCTGCTCCTAGACTTGGGCATGCAATGTCAGCTAAGGAAAGTCACAGTATCGTGCAGACTAGCAGCAATGAACAATGTCAGTAATATGAACCTCAGCTCAATTCTCAGCACCCCTGATCTATTCTTTTACCTATTCTGATTTAGAATTCACTCTCACTTTCTTCAATATCTATTTCAATCTCTCCCCACTCTCCTGTAGACTGTTATGTAATACCTATCCCCATCACTGTCAACACACTTCATCTCCTATTTTATCAAGAAATTTGAAGCATTGAGAAATGATCTTTCTCAAACTCCCAACCTCTTGCCTATCGATTTAACTATTAACAAATACATTCTCATCATATTTCTTCAGTATCAAAGCAACATCTTTACTTCATCAAAATCAATTTTCAACTGAATCATTTTCCTGTTTCTTCTGGGATATTTACCCTTCACCTATTAACTTCCTTTTCTTATATTAAATTCTCTTTATTTCTTTTTCTTGCTCAGCTTATAATTATATTCAAGTCCCATTAACCTAAACACAAAAAATAAAAACTCTACCCAAACCAGTGACCCTTCCAGCTATTATCTCTTTCTCTCTTTTCCTTGCCATCCAAATTTTCTGCAAGAGTGATACACATGCCTGTTACTTTTACCTTTTCACCTCCCATTTTTTTCCATAATCTTTTGCAATCTGTCTTCTTCTCCCACCATACTGCCAAAGGAGTTCTGGCTTAGTTCACCAACAACTTCCAAAAAGCCAACTTAGTGGACATTTGGCAGTCCTTACCACTGATGTCTCAGATAGTTTTGACATTGCTAGTCATACCTTAGTTTTTGAAACTCTCTCTTTTTTTAAATAAATTCATCTTCTTTTGTCAATTCTTAAGTGATAGCTTTCTTCAGGGTTTCATCCTAAGATTAGCCCTGTGATCTTACGCTATGTGTTCTTGTTGGCAATCTGATGACTCGCAAATGTATACCTCCTATTGTGCCCTGTCAGTGAGCTTCAGAGCCCCACGTAACTGTGAATATACCATAGGCACATCCGACTCACCCTATTCTAAATCGATCTACTCCTAAATCTTTTTCAGCAATCTCTTTCCCAATTATTAATAGTTACCCAACCATCCTCTTATGTAGGAACCTATGAGTTATCCTTGACTCCCTCTTCCTCTCACTTTAGTCAATGAATTCTATTGACCCCATCAACTTTGTATCTCTAATTACACAGTTTTTATTCCGCTCACATTATTAGTGCCTTAAGACAGATTCTCCTTACTTTTTGATTGAAGTGTTGCAAAGGCCTCCTAAATCTTGGCCTGCTTTCCATGCTATTTCTTACCGTTCTACCTTTACTTCTGCTCCTGTCTGTCAGTAAACATTCCTCTGCCATTCCCTCTTTACCTAGCTCACTACTCCTCTTCGTCATCAGCATACATTTCTCCTCCTCCAGGAAGGTTACCCTGACTCTACCTTCCTCATTGCTTTCTTAGTGCCCCTCTGTCACTGCACTTACTGCATTGCACTGTAAATATCTAGTTTAATCTCTGTGTTTTTCTTTAGGGTAAGATCTCCTGAAAAGCAAGAATCATGTTTTATTTATCTTTGTGTCTCCAGTGCCTAGCACAATGCACAGCACATAGAGACTGCTGAGGAAATATTTTTGTTATTGATATCTCTGTCTTATTCACACTTGCAGCCCTCTGTAGAGCCTTGACCATGGCATGTGATTAATACCTTTTAAGTGGTGTATGTTTAAAAATAGTTATAAAGCCGTCAGGTAAATATATGTCTTCTACTGGGAATGCATTAATGAATTAAAATATCTATAATGGAAATTATATTTACCTATTAAAAATAAAGAATTGCCAAACTTTAAGCCCAGTGCAGATTTTTCTTCTGTTTGGTTTTGGGGACATTTTATTTTTCAGAAAATAACATGACTGACATTATTACTACTAAATAGCATCTTATTATCAACTCCAATATTATATGTCTACCTTCAAAAAAGTTCTTTACTCTTATAAAACTACATGGGTGGGAGAAGTGACAAAAGAACCCAGTATTGTTCCAGAATTTTAGAAATTGAAGATAGGATCCTCTATGGGGCTATGTTTTAACTTTGAAACACTATTTTTAATTAGTTACATGCTAAGTATAAATATTTTATACCAATTTTACATATTTTTAGTCTACTTCTCTCTTTTCCAATTTCCTGGGTTCTGACTTCATTCCTTTGTTATATCTATTTTCCTCGGCGGGTAGGATGATTCCTGCCATATAATTTGGCACTTGGTATTAGTTGGGATGAGGAAATTTAATGTCTAGGTGGCTGAAACTCTCAGGTTAAATTAAGTCGAGGAATTATCTATAGGTTATTTTTCAATCCAAAACTGTTGGTTATGTTCTCCAAGTAAAAATAAATCTTCCATAGTAATAACCAAACTTTTTCTTCATATAACCCTCAAAGAAATTTTTAAACTACATACCTCTCCACATTTATAACAGACATATTAAATTTGTATTCATTTAGACAATTGTAAAGGGTGCAATTTCCAGACTATACTGGTCATTACCTCTTAAACCCATACCTATCATTTTCTACTCTGCTAAATACTGTGAGCCTTTTAGGGATGGGAATCTGCGAACTACATTTGCCAGGCTCCTTTGCCATCTGACTTCCTCTGAATTTCCACCAGGGAAACCACTGTAGATGTCAGACAGAAAAAGGCGAAGACCTTTTGCTTTAAATAGTTATTTCATTGGCTACAGAGGTAGTGGCACAGGCAGCATTTTTTGGCAATTCCAGCCCTGACTGAGGGGTGTGCCTTCATCAGATACACAGTCAACTGGGGCATTAGTAGCTCCTGATATCTCTGTTTTTCTCCTTCTTCCTTTTTGTTTATCCAATGTCCCACACTGTTCTTTTGCTCTTTCATTCCTTCCAGCATCTTTGTAATCGAGCTCCCATATTAAATTGTTTGAATATTTTTGAAATTCTATGAACGGTTTCAATTTTCCTGAGTGAACATTGGCCTATGTGTGTTGTGTTGCAAATAGTAACAATTTAAAATGAAATTGTCAAGCCACTTTTTAAATATATCCAGTAGAATCTAAATATAATAGTGATTTGATCCCACACTTTAGTAAGTAGAACATTTACATCATTTTATTTTATCTTTGAACAAAATTTTTATCCAAATACAATAGAAATGTATGTTTGAAAGTCTTTAATTGATCATCAAACTATGTTTTTGCATCAAAAAGACGCATGTCAATTAAAATTAAATTTTTTACTGAACAACCTGTGACTATAAAACAAGCAAGGCCTCAGTGACTTAGAGACAACATTAAGTGGTCTAACTTAAATGTTCTAATTGCCTACATTTATTAAAAGGAACATGTCCCAGAAGCTCAATGAACCTTTAGCAGTGTAAATAAAAAAACAAACAAACAAAAAAACACGTATCTAGAAACATCACAATTAAATTTATAAACATGAAAAAGGAAGAGAGAATTGTAAAACAGCCACTTACACAAACAGAAACATACTACATATAAGGAACAAGTGTACAAATGATGGCTAACTTCTCATGAGAAACAATACATGGCAAAATGCAATAGAATCACATCTTTAAGGTGATGAACATAAAACAAACAAACAAAAAAAACTTGTCAACTCAGAGTTTAATATCCAGTAAGAATATCATTTAAAAAATGAGGGTTAATGAAGACATTTTAAGTTAAACAAAAGTTGAGAGTATATGCCACCTGTAGGAATGCACTTTAAGACATTCTAAAGAAAACTGTTCAGGTTCAAGGTAAGTGATACCAGCAAGGAGCTCAGATATATGAAAGGAATACAGAGCCCCAGATATAGTAGATTAATGATTAAATACCAGCAACTGTCTCTTTTTTCTTGCTACACCTTTGAGAGATAACTAATTGCTTAAATCATAAACGATGATATTTTATTATGGAGTAAATAAGATATAAATATATGACCACAAGAGCACAAAAGATAGAGTGAGTACAAATGAAACTAAATTGCTGCAAGTTTATTCCTTTTTTATGTGAAGTGGTACAACATTAATTTTAGATAGAATGTGATAAGTTACAAAAATATAATGGGATACAGCTAAAAAAGCAACAGAGGAAATAAAACGAAATACTAAAATATATTTATTTAACTCAAAGGAAGGCAGAAAAAGAAGAAACAGAGGAAAAACTGGGACACATATAAATCAAACAGTAAATTACAAATCCAAACCCAACCATTCAACAATTTATCAGGAAGACATAATAACTATAAATTTGTATGCACCTAGTAAAACAGCTTCAGAAAACTGAAGCGAATTCTGACGGATCTAAAGAAAGAGAGATTTCAATTCTCTTTCTGAGTATTGAAAGAATGAAGAGAAATATATAAGCATGTATAAATGTACCTTGATTAAATCCCAGAACTAAATGATTACTTTCTAAGTGATCACAATTTTATTATTTTCCAATAACAGTACATTTTTAAAGGAAGACAATACTATGAATTGTGTTTGTTATTATAATGTGATTTCATCACGTGTCACATACTGACAAAACGTTTGGGTATAAGTTTGACAAAGGTAAGACTTTCTTCCAACTTCTTTTCTATTCTAGAAAATATTTTAAAATTCAGCTTTATTTTGCCATCTATATTTCTTTCCACAAAGTTCATGAAATAGTTTTGAGTGAGACTACTGCATTCAACACTACCACCTGACACTTACCTAAACACATCACACTTAAATGAAATTGGCTTCTAGGAGTTACAATTGAACCTTTTAGATATGAGAGAAATAAATAAATGAATTCTTACCTTAAAGACTAGTTCTCCTACCAAGCCATTCCATGTCCCATCCTCTTGTGGGCTGCCATATTTGTGATCCGGTGCAACATAAATTTCATAGTTAAAACCCAGGTAGTTTGATAAGGCATCCAAAACATCAATGGAGAAGCCTTGGTATTTCTTCGGCTTACCCAAGACATTTTCAGAGACCATTACAAAAGGTTCTTCCTATATGGAAATAAGGGGAAATGTTTGATGTCAATCTATACTGCTCCCTAAAATCAAAGATTCATTCTTTAAGGAGTTTTGATTAAGTCTAAAATTTTGCTTTCTACTTTGAGAGAATTAAATTAGGAATATAATGTACACATTATTAATGTATCATATTATTGATCAATGTTTAATCATCCAATTTCTTGTCATCTTTCATTTAATTATTGCTATATCAAAACTCAGATGAAAGTGACTAAAGACGTTTAGGAGCCATGAGGTCATTTTCCTTGCCATCTCAGGATCTATATCTAAGATTCATCAGAAACAAAATTATATTTAAGAAACTATACATTTATTCTCAAAAATTTATTGCCTATACATAAAAATACATAAAATAATATTTTAACAGATACGATCTACATACAACTCTGAAAGGATAAATTTCTAAGAACATATAATTTAGCTGAAATTTATAACATCACATTTACTGAGAGTTGTTTGCTAAGAAATTTTGTAATGTTGATATAAACACATATTTCATTGCAAAAATAGCTTCTCCACGACTGCTATGAGAAATTCACTTACCTTTTTGGTAAACTGTCTAATTTAGTAAATTCAGCAAATTGGTTTCTGCTTCTACCTCTTTTATCTTTTCCCATTTTTGTCTTCTTAAAGCTAACAAATAGGCCCCTTTCGCTTTTTAGAACACCTGGTGTTAAGAGAGCTCAATTGGATTGAAACATGCTGTCAGACTACAGAAAATTAGATAATCTATTCCTTAATTTTCTAAACTTGTTCAGAAATCTTTCGGCAACAGTAATATTTACAGATAACCATTCATGGTGCATGTAGTCCATCCGGCCCCCTGGGCAGGCTAATCTCTCTCCTTGGGTCTAAGCCAGAATACCCAAAGATTTTCTCTTTGAATCATTTTTCTTTAGGGACTCACAAAATAGCCTTCATTGAAATGTAAAATAATACTTTGCTTTTGGCTTTTCTTCAGAGACACTAAGTAAGTGGCTTATAAAATCACTGCACCCGTTTATAGGAATATTGTCTACCATACCACTCAGTTTTCTCCCTAAACATTACCATGAGATAAATTTTTTAATTTCTCAGGGTTGAAGAGCTTCATTTTGCTTTAGTAGTGCCTTTTGTAAATGATGAAAATAATGTAACTAATTATGGAGGTATCCCTTTTCACTTTGCATATATAGAAAATCAGTACTAAGTTTTTGATGTTCATGTAAACTATGTTGATATTGTGGTATTTATAATATTTCTTTAACCTTGGTTTTCTAAACTACTTATGTTTTCTCATTTTGAAAATGTATTTTTAACTGTTCACTTTTTTTTAAATGGGACAGCTTTATTCATTATTTCAGAATAATATGGAAGTACAAATATTTTGATTACATGATTTACTGTTGTGCAGTTTGAGTCCAAGTTATAAGCATGCCCATAACCAAGGAAGTATGCATTGTACCCATTAAGTATAAATTTACGCGTCCCCTCTTCCCCCCTCCCACCTACTTGGTTCCTGTTGAGAGTTTTACTACCTTATGTGCACATGGGTGTTGATTGGTTAGTTCCAATTTAATAATGAGTTCATGAGGTGTTTGTTATTCCATTCTTGCTATACTTTGCTTAGAAAAATGGTCCTAGTTCCATCTAGGTTTGTTACAAAACGTAATAGCTCACCATTATGGCTGCATAGTACTCTATAGTATACATATATCTTATTTTATTAATCCACTCATGCATTTCTGGACACTTGGGTTGATTCCACATCTTTGCAATTGTGAATTATGCTGCAATAAACATTCGAGTGCAGATGTCTTTTTGATAAAATGACTTTTTTCCTTTGGGTAAATACCCAATAGTGGCATTGCTGGATCAAATGGTGGGTCTACTTTTAGTTCTTTGAGGTATCTCCATACTATTTTCCATAGAGGTTGCACTAGTTTGCAGTTCCACCAGCAGTGTATGAGTGTTCCCTTCTCTCCACATCCACACCAACATTTATTGTTTTGGGACTTTTTGATAAAGGCCATTCTCACTGGGGTTAGGTGATACCTCATTGTGGTTTTGATTTGCATTTCCTTGATGATTAGAGATGTTGAGAATTTTTTTCGTAGTTTTATTGACCATTAGTCTATCTTCTTTTGAAAAGCTTCTGTTCGTGTCTTTGCTCACTTTTTTATGGGGTTGTTTGATTTTTCTCTTGCTGATTGCATTGAGTTCTTTATCAATTCTGGTTATTAGTCCTTTATAGGATGTATAGCTTGTAAATATTTTCTCCCATTCTGTTGGTTGTCTATTCACTCTATTGATTGTTTCCTTGGCTATACAGAAGTTTTTAGTTTAATCAAGTCCCATTTGTTAATTTTTGTTGCTGTGATTGCCTTTGGGTCTTCTACAAAAATTCTTTCCCTAAGGCAATATCTATAAGAGTTTTTCCAACATTTTCCTATAGAATTCTTATAGTTTCATGTCCTAGGTTTAAGTTTGTTATCCATCATGAATTAATTTGTGAGAGTTCTGAGATGTGTGGATACTGTTTCAATCATCTACCTGTGGCTAACCAATTTTTGCAGAACCATTTATTGAACAGAGATTCTTTTCCCCAGTGTGTTTTTTTCTGCTTTGTCAAACATCAGATGACAATATGAGGATGGCTTTATATGTGGGTTCTCTGTTCTGATCCATAGGTCTATATCTCTGTTTTTGTTGCCAGTACAATGCTGTTTTGGTTATTACAGCCTTGCAGTATAGCGTAAAGTCTGGGAAAGTGATACCTCCCGATTTGTTCTTATTGCGTAAGGTTGCTATTCAGGGTCTTCTCTGGTTCTATATAAAGTGTAGAACTATTTTTCCTAGATCTGTGAAAAATGACATTGGTATTTTAAAGGGGATTGCATTGAATCTGTAGATCACTTTAGGTAATATAGACATATTAACAATGTTGATTCTGCCAATCCATGAGCATGATATGTTTTTCCATCTGTTTACATCCTCTGCTGTTTCCTTTCTCAGTGTTTCATAGTACTCCCTGTAGAGGTCTTTCACCTCCTTAGTTAAATATATTCCTAGATATTTTATTTTCTTTGTTGCTGATTGAAAGGTATTGAGTTTTTGATTTGATTCCCAGCTTAAGTTGTTGGCGTATATGAATGCTACTGATTTGTGTACGTTGATTTTGTAACCTGAGACTTTGCTGAATTTGTTTATCAATTCCAGGAGTCCCTTGACAGAGTCTTTGGAGTTTTCTAGATATAAGATCATATTGTCAGCAAAGACCAATAGTTTGACCTATTCTTTCTCCATTTGGATGCCCTTGATTTCCTTCTCTTATCTGATTGCTCTGAGTTAAATGAATCATAAATGAATAGCTAGATAGAGTAGGTTACTGCTAGCTGTCTCCCAGAAGAAAATTAGCAGTTTTCTTCTGTAATTATAATTCTTTTTTTATGTTTTAACACTACTGAGAATAAAGACAATCTGCAGTCCTATTTCGGGCAAAGAGAGGGCATGCGAGTAATTCTGGCCAATGTGAAGTAGGCAGGGTGGTTTGTGCCACATCCCTCGCTGTCCTTTCTACTGCTTGCCAGCTGGAATGAACATCTAATGGATGGTCCTCTGGTAACTATCTGAGACCACACACAGCAGAGGAACAAGATAAAAGTCTGTCCCTGACACTTGGAATGCTGTGTCAGACTTGGAATGACTCTCCAGGGTTCTAGAATGTCAGAAAGAAATTTCAATCTTTTTTTGCTAAGCTACTGATTTTTTCCTGTTATAGTAGTATTTCATTTTAGTGAATACTGATATATTGTTAGCTCAACATATAAAAGGTTTTGAGAGTGCATCAAATTTCTAATAATACTGACTTGTTTAACCTAAATGACATCATAATAAATGAGTAAAAAGTGAACCCTCAATCAATTCTTTAATCTTATGGGTAAAATACAACACTCTTGGTGATTCCAAATATTTATATGTTTAAAGTATATAATAAAACTTCCAGAAAATTGGCAGACTTTTTGACTTTTCATTTGATTTTTTGGACAAAATATAGACCTAGGCAATGACTATGCATTGTAAAAATACATATGTCCTGAGTTCATTAGAATCAGAACAGATTAAAGGAATTTCAAAATAAAGATCAAATTCATAGAGCATGTAAATACAATCAGGAAGTCCCATAATTAATATAGCCTTAAATGGTCTGTGTCATGTTGCAAGTGATGGCATCAGAAAGCGTGTACTTATTTTAGGATATGCAACTTATTCATCTCTAGGTTTTGAATATCTATCAATAGGCAAACCAATTGAAAAAGGGTTCATGGAAAATATTATTTAACTGGTTTTTCTAGCAATAATTTTGGGTCATATGCATTCTCTATTTTTCAGAACCTTAAAATCTAACAAATCTGTTATGTTTAGCAGTAAGTTAATTATGAGGAAGTTGAATAACACTCTTTGAGATGATACTTAAAAAAATTAAGAACTTAACTATATTGTATAGCTGAATGATAGATGTAGCAAAAATAACATTCCAATGTACATGTTCGTATGAACTATTAGTGATTCTTTTTCATTTTTACTCATATCTCTTTGGAGCAATTGTTTAATATACTCAACTGTCTTATTTTCTTAGTATGCTAAATTTCTTTCTCAAAATAACTTCAAATCAAATTTCCTAAGAAAATCCCTAGGCAAGTGGATTTGTTGCCAAAATCTGTTCCTAGCAATGCCACCTAGAATGGATTAAAGATGCAGAATAGAAATGGTTATACTCAGCGTCCTTTTAAAGAGAGTTGATGAATTATTGATGAATATGCCTTTTAAATTTTATGCCTTAAATAAATCTTTATTGCATCCTATCATTTCTCATATGGATAAATGTTTTTAAAGCTTTGTTTTCAAGCTCTGTTACAGATTTGTATCACTATTCACAAATTCTAAGTCAGGCTAGTTGTTTATGTTTACCATCAGCCAATATATTGGGCAGGTAAACACAGCAACAGGAATTAAACTGAAGCTCTGGGAACCATTATATAATAGAAAAGATATTTGTTCCTTCTCTGTGGCAGTGTACAGTTTGGTTTAATCACTTTTATCTATGCCCTTATGTCTAAAGTTTATTTACTCATTAATTTATTCATTTAAAAGTCATTGAGCAGTTACTGCATCAAGGCCCTACACTCAATATAGTGAGAAATATGGTAAAAAGTCATAGGCCCCACTGTCAAAGTAATTATAATCTAGTAGTGGGAAAGGTACTCAATGTACTCAAAAAATATAAAGCAAAACAAAAAGCAACACACACCATAACTGGTGCCAATAATACAACAAAGAAATACAGTGGAAACCATAAAAAAATCATAATTTTTGGAGTTAACAGCTATTCACTTTTTAACAGATGAGAAAACTTAGGAATAAAGAGTTTCATCTCAAAGTTGCAGTAAGTTACAGTAGAGGGAGGCATCATAATTTCTCTTACTTTAACTTTACCTCTCTGAACCAACCACACCATGTTCTCAACCTGTGGATTAAAATCCAGTTTATCTCCAATTTTAACACAATTTAAGGTGGTACTAGACTGGTAGAAACTCCACATATGTGACAGGAAAAAAACCCACAAAGAAAATATCTTTATTTTAGGCCTCATATTATTCCTTCAAATAAATCTTTGAATACAATGTCCAAAACAAAAATTAAAGAAATCAGGTGAAAAGAAATAATTCTTCATATATTTGACCCAGCAGAAATAACAGACCACAGAAATAGATCTTTCAAGAATTCAGATATTAGAATTTTTAGATACATATTACAAATATTATATTTACTGTGTTAGAAGAAATAAAGGGCAAGTTTTCTTTTAATTAACAGGAAATTACATAAGGCATCATTACAGAGTTGAAAACAATTTGAGAATTAGAAAAGACAATGAACAAAACTAAGAACATAGTGACTGAGTTTATTAGCAGATTAGAAACAGATGAAGAAAGAATCAGTGAATTGTAACAGGTCAGAATTAATACCCACAATGGAAGAAGAATAAACAAAAGAATAGAATCCCAAAGCAAGAATAAATAAAAGAGGAATAAAAACAGAGGTAGTGTGATAATCCCAAGTATTGTCAAGCATGCAAAGAAATAGGAGCTATCATTCTCTCCTGCTGGGTGTGTAAATTGTATAACCACTTTGAAAAGCATTTTGATTTATCTAGCAGAGTATGAAGATACTTATATACAAGCCAATATTACCTGCTTTTGAGTGTTACATGAATATTTAGCTAAGTATGAAGATATGTGTAGCTATATTCTAGCAATTCCAATATCTGGGTGTGAATACAAGACAATACTGGGCACCAAAATATATGTTCAAGAATGCTTACAGCAGCATTGTCTGTAATAGCCCAAATCTGGAAATAATCGAAAAATCCAGATACCCATCAAAATGGAAAAGATAAATATATTGTGGTATATTTATGCAACTGAATACTAAACAACTTAAAATTGAAGTTACTAGAGCTATACATTAAAATTAATGAATTTTTAAAAGAATGACTAGAGTGAAAAAAGTAATATCCACAGAAAACAGAGTTTGATTCCATTTATGTAACATTTAAAAACAGAAAAAATTAACTACATTATTTAAGAATTGACACTTAGGTGGAGATACCATGAAGAAAATCAAGGAAGTGGTTATTTCTGGGTGGTTATCTCTGGGATGCTGGGGAGAATATGATCAGAAAGATGATAAGGTGAGATGGCCTCGGTGGTAATGACAATATTCTATTTTTTGTTGTGGACAGTGGTTTCCTAGGGGTTACTTTACTATATATTAATTAATGGTTTATGCTTTTCTTATATGTGTATTATGTTACAATATAAAACAAAAATCAAGACAAAATGTGTTAACTAGGACCAGATAATAGAGGCATTGAAGCCATATTAAAATGCCTGCTTTTTATTTAACAGGGAACTGGAGCTTTTGTGGAAGGAAAATAGGATAATAAGAAAGTAATCTTGAGAGCAGAGTATAGAATGGACTGTGGCAGGAGAGAGGATTAGGGGTCCATTGCAACAGCACAGATGACAGGAGATTATGCCCTGTGCCTATTTAACATATATTTTCAAAGTGTAAGTAGATGGCTTTGAGTTGTCTATTATAGAGAAAAGAGGGGAAAAGAAATGATAAAATCCTGCTATTAAAATTCATTTTCCAGCAATTAGTTTCAAAGAGTATTAATAGGACTTGAGTCTAAAATGGTGAAAACCTGTCTGCCTATTAAATGAAAACAAATTGCTGATTACAATTTGCTGATCATTTGCATGACAGATTCTCTAAGCACAAGCCTCAGCAACTGGAACAAACAAAGCTTTCACAGAATGTCTGTAGTTTATCAATCTAAGTGCATTAGCATAAGGATCCATAGAGCTTCTTGTAGAAAAGAGTGTTTCAGTGGTTGATAATTTTCATATTAGCAAGGATTTATTCACATCACTTGTTGAGTTATTAGATAATAACTTCATAATTCTGAATTTGTATTCAGTCACTTAAAAAATCTCATGCTAATTGCTTAGTTGATTTACGACACTGCAACTTGGAGATTTTGCAGTTAATTCTCATATTTTAATAACTATGTAATATTGCTTGCTAGTGATAGAGTATGAAGAAAGCATCTGACATTTTTGATGGGTCCAAACTGCAAGCTCCACTGCCAAGACTTTGCTGAGACCCGTTTAGAGGTTTTAATATGCATGACTTTACATGCTGCCCGGACAGCCCAACCTAGGTATGAGTCAATGGAAATTTTCTGCTCACACACACAGCTCAAAGCCATTAAAGAGAGAACAAGAATATTTCTTAATGGTCTGTTTAAATTTTTTTTTTCATAAAACATGCTCCTGGCTGAAACAAGCAAGAGTTGTCTTTATGCATGGTGTGAGCTTGTATTTTGCTCCGGGATGACATATTCCACTTTGATATATGCAGAATTAATGACCACCATTCTCCTTGGGAAAACCTCATTATTTTTTATAGAACATATATGAGTATTTGAAATTTTTATAAGTTCAAAAAGGCTAAAAGTATGGAATTTGTTACTAAAGCGATATCAAGACGCCAGAGTAAAAAAACAAACCTAAGAACAGTTGGAGAGGAAGAAACAATCGAGGTGTTGTAAACAGTAAGAATATCTGAGCTGCAAGGAGTGAAGAAGAGCAGATCACGAGGATATGCAATGAAAACAAAAAAGGCTTTATAGAAAGATTTTATGGAGTAGTAAATGTTTACAAAACATGCATTAAACATTTTTTTAAATCCTTGCTTAAATAATTTTCCCAAGCAAAAAGATTCAATTATAACTGATAGAAGTAAATAAAAACGTTTAGTCAACCTAACTTCCTAAACTCATATCTTACATATTATTTCTGATTTGTATCTGGTAGGCAATTATTTAAATAAAAATATTTTAAGTTGAACACAAAGCTGAAGCTATTGTTATGCAAGGTGATTCATTTTAAAAATGAAATGCTTCATTTTAGACATTGCTTCTAAATAATGAAATGATCACATCTTAGTGACTTAGAGACTTAACGGAGAGTGGATAAAACAAAACAAAAAAATGTTTTCTTACAGGAGAGTCTGAAAGAATTATAGGATGCTGATACTGGTAAAACAAGATGACCAAAGACAACAGGCAATCACAATAACCCTAAGTACTTTAGTTCCCATTTGCTGGTTTTCCCTAGCATGCATCTGAAAATACATTTTAGGAGACAAACGTTTTACAGACCACATGATTACCATATAGAAACAGAAATACCGAACTCTCAGATTGCTTTCTGAATATGAGCGCTGGATAATATTTTTTATTGTTTGTTTGGTCTAAGTTTTCATTCTATTGCTAAATTTGACACTTAAGAAAATCGCACAAGTGCATTTCCACATGCAAGAGTCAATTCAATTCCATAAATGTTTGTTAAAAGTCTACTAGGTACAGAGTACTTTTCAAGTACGGTTATCTTTAAATAAGCTATCAAGAAACACATTTTGAGATATAGCATATTGCAACTGCAAGGAAAGAAGTCTATACCAAACGAAAGAAGTCTACAAGATATTTAACTGAAGAACTTGGCAACATTTGACTTCAGAATGATGATGATATTTACAAACTTTCTGGTTGATACAATCATATTTGTGTTAAAAATATTGTCATGAACAGTAACATTAATAAATGTCAACTGAAACTTACGATAAGACCTACTCTTTATCAGGATATAGAAGCATTTAGTAAATATAAACTGAATCTAATTAAACATTGGAATATAGCAAAAAGCCACATAAATATTAAAAAGAAAAGTCACATAAAAATGAAAAATATTTTAGGACTAGTGCCATTTCTATACAAAATAATATTGCTTATAGGGAAATAGAAACTCAGATGTCTATTCAGTCATTCAAAACGTGTTAATGCCAGGCACACACTAAGCAGTGAACAAAACAAACAATAAAAAACATTTCTGTTCTTTTAGACCTACACTCTATTCAGAGTGACAGACAATAAACAAAATAAGAAAAAAGAATACAGTTTCTGTCAGCTGGTGATAATGAAAATTAAACAAATAATGAGAACAGGAGTATACGAGAAAGGATTGTACCTTTAATTATGCTGAAAAAACTATTGATCACATCTATGATACAGAAAATATCTATTGACATTAAAAACATTAATTTGTATATTGCTACTGGGAAGAAAATAGACAAAACTCTCTACAGTGTGTACATGCTTAAAATGTGAAAAATAATATTAATAATAATAATAGCAGTAAACATTCATATAGAACTTAGTGTGTGCTAGGCACTTTTAAAATGCTTCTTGTACATTTATGTCCAATAGTATTGGGTTTGGGAGCATAATTACCTCCAATTTGTTAGATAAGAAAACTTAGTTTAGTTTAGCCAATAAGTGACAGACACTAAAATACTAGCAAGTAACCTTTCAAGGGAAAAATTATGGATGATTCTTTTGTTGTTAATTTTTGTTTCCTGCATTTTCTAAATTTTCATCATTGAATGTAGAATACTTTTTTCAATAACTCTTATGGATTAATGAGTCTAAAGCAGGAAGGAGAGGCCAGTGTTGAAAACAAAATTTGTTTATAATCATCAAAAGTAAATGAAGTCTTTCGGGAGTAAAGTGCAGGAAGAGCCAGGAATGAAACTCTTGGAAGAGAATCCAGTGTAGGAGGCAGGAGGAGCAGAGAGGGCAGAAGAGAATCCGGGGATGCGGCTGGAAGATGCAAGAGAACAGGGTTTCTAGGAGTCAGTTGCCAGTGGATTCGACGGAGGTGAGAGGTCCAGAGAGATGAGACCCGAAAGCATGCATTTCATTTGTCACTTTTTTTAAAAAAGTAGTTTCTTTGGAGCAGTGAAAATAGAAGCCAAATTTCCGCGGTTTAAGGATAAAAATAAATGACAAACTGAAGACAGAACTGAAGAGTCTGAGACACTTGCATGGGAAAAGAATGAGTAGAATAAAGGAGATTCAGGGTCAAAGAAAGTGCGCTCACGTGAGAAAAGGGTCAGAGGAGCAAATCCCAGGTTCCCAACTTCCCCTGAGGACGTTGTACCTGGGGCAGCAGGAGGGCCCCTGCCCTGCGACAGGCGTCTGGACTGAAACAGAGACCCGACTGGAGTCTGGTCAGCTGCGCTGCTCTGGAGGGAGAGGGCGGCTGGCTTGTGGAGCCTGGGGCTCTGCAGCTGGCACCACTGCAACATCCCAACCCCAGAACGTACTTTTGCGCAGGGGTCAGATCTATGACTGCAGCCTCCCCTTTGCCACTGCTGGGGACCCTGGGCACAGCAGGAGACCACGGGCCTGGCACTGGCTGCTGTGGCCAGGACAGTCCTGCTCAACTGCACTTTCAAGGGGATCTGGGCGGAGTATGTGCCCATTGCCCTCGGTGCCCACTGCCCACTGCTGGGACAGCTGGACCTCTGCTGCTGCCAGCAGAGCCTTTGGATCTGGGCAGTCTGGATGCCACAGACCTGCACCATCCTGCACAGGCGCCTGGTCATATACCCTCTGTGTGCCCCGCCCTGCCTGCGCTCCCTACCCCACACCTGCCCCAGCCTGTGCACACGAACGCCAGGCCCGTTAGACCTGCTCCATCCCATGTAGAGGCTCTGCCCACACGTCTGTTCTGTCCAGGGGTCCCGCTGTGCCCCACACTTGAGCTGTAACCCGCTGGCCCCTTCTGCACTGGGGGCCACTCTGCCCCACACCCTGTGGGCCTGCGGGGCCACTACACCCTGCACACCTGCTGTACCTTGAGCTGCACCCTGCATGGACCTGGCCTTGCACAGGTGCCCGGCACCTCAGCTGCTCGCCATACCCAGGGGACCTCCTCCATCCCACGTGCACACCCCGTCCTACAAGCCAGCTCCACCTCATGTGTGCACCTGGCACCAGAGGTGGGCCCTGGCACAAAGCCCCAGTGACAGCTGCAGGGAACGGGGGATAGGAAGCAGAGCAGCAGCACTAGAGGCTCACAGTGCACCTGCCCGTCTCCTGCCTGGTCAAGCCTCTGGAGCAGGACCCAAGCAAGTCATCTATTATCAGTTAAGGCACATGCCCCTCAACTAAGAATTGGAAACTAAGTGAGTAGAGGAAAAGGTTTCCTCCCAACAGTATCACGTCATTTTCCTAAACAAAGGTAGTTTCTTCCCTAGAAGGAGATCTGGAGAGAACAAGGCACATAATAATTTTGCTAACTCCACTCTACACTTTGTAGAAACTACACTCACTATTTCAGCCGCTGACCTGGACGATCTAAGGTTTTAAGAATAAGATGACAGGTTTTCTATCCAGAGTGAGCTGAATGTTTTCCGAATGATGTACCTTTTTCTTTTGATTTTATTATGAAGCCCAGTGGGAAACTTAAAAGAAAAGATCTCCTGCTTAGAGGGCAGAAACATGAGAGTAGAAAGCAAAGAGGTGCTGTTATTTAAAAGCAAGAAACAAATCTGTAAGAATTTACAAAAATATGTGGAGACATCAACCTAAAGCTACAAAGGGAATATTCTATGTTTCACAAAATGATAAGCATATAAAAGAATAGCATTACAAGTGTTCTTATAATTAATAATAAGTCACATAAAAATGACCTCTCTGCCAGCTCTGATCAGGACTTGGATATGGATGTTAGTATTAAATTAATTATGGGGACATATATTAAGGAATTAAAGGGAGATTTCCATAATTTACTGGAAAATATAAAGATGTATGATTTTTTCTATTGCTATATTTTATTTCATAAAAAATGGGAGTGTGTGGTATGAAAGCAGCCCTAACACTTGCCCTGCCTGTTAGATCTTTCATTGGATGGAGCAAACGTCACTTAGGAGTGAGAAAAAAGTGAGCATTCGTCCGTCCTATTTATTCTTGTAGTCCTCAGCACACACTCTAGAAGTGTCCCCAGATGTAACATTACATGTTTGGAAATGCATTTTACCTTTGGGGGCTGATGACCAAAGGTCATTCTTAAAATTATAAAAAGACTCATAAAACAAAGGTAGGATTATTTTCAAACCCTGTGTTTTGTGTTTTTGATGAATGATCTTCTTTTTTAAATTCTCCTTGACTTTTAAAAAAGTAAAAGACCTTGCTTTCAAATGCTAATCATTGCTTCTTTATTCCCCAGTAGACTGCAGACCATTCTGTCTTCAATACCTCATTTTCTTGAGTGCTTTATTGACCATGGTCTTAGAGATTACATTTGGCTCAGAACAACATAGCAGCTTGTTATTTTTAATTGAATTGCAGAGTACATTACATAAGAATCAATGGGAAAAATTTTAGTCTGAATATTTCATTTTCCCAATTCAAAAATTAAGCCACTAACAATGGTTAAAAATACAAAAAGAGAAAAAAGATCGTCCAGACCTACAGAAAAAAAAAAAAAAACCCTAAAAGAATGTAAAGTTCATTTGCTCATGCTAACTTCCATCACCTTGAGAACCTGAAATTCCTTGCTGAAAGATTTTAAACATGCCAGAATCGCAAATTCAGTTTCTAGGATGATGGACTTTTTGTTTCTAGGTTAAAATAATTACTAGGCAGTTTACATGGAGCTTCTGTGAAAACAACACCTTAAAACTGAAACCTCTTTGTATTTTGACTTATCATTAAAAAACCCAAGGGATGTATTCTGAAAAAGTATACACTTGCCTTCCTTTCCTTGACCAACTTTTCCATTCCTGGGACCTCTCTGCAGTGTGGTGGTTTTCCCCTTGGCTGCCTTCCAACCTCCCCAGAGGGAGCTGAATTTTGATAGTATGTTTGCATTCTGGAAGCTGACAGATGAGTAAACTATTCCCAGGTTGGATGCTTTTTAGAGATATCTCTTCTCATTTCCAACTACCCTAGAGTACCATTTAGCACAATGGCTAGTGGTTTGATAAATGTTCTTCTATTGGTCAAAACCTGCTACTGTGCCTTTGAAAGAATCTAAGTTCCACGGGACGACTAGCTCTCTCATTACAAGACTGCCATCTAAGACTCCATTGGCATTTAGAGAGGGACTAGTTTCTCTACAAGATTTTGTCAAAATTTATTTTCTTTTTTAAACTGAAATTGAATTATTATGCTGTAATTTTAAGGTTATTTTTCCCTACTGATCAGGAAGATTTCTAATATGTAAACAAGACTTTTTTTTTTCATGTGTTTACCCAATGCTAATTTATGTCAGCTATAAAACAGCAACAATATCAACATGCTCTTGGAACTCAAAAGTGGCAGATGAATGTGCATCTTCCTAGCAACAAGCTGGATCTTTTCTAAGGTTAGAGAAATATTTAGAACAATGAAATAGCAAGGTGTTTATATCTATATGAGTTTGTTCACCTAAATATTTATTACTACATAATTACTACTCAAATCAAAGATAAATACATACTTCTCATATTTTTTTAAGTCATGGTACAACAGGATCCCCCCTCCCCCAATGAAACCTTTCTCAAAAGTCTCTACATCATGTGCGAGCTTTGGAAATTGTTCTGATTCCTGTCTTTCTTTGCCCAACCATGTAGAATTTCTCTCTATGCATGGATGGTGTAGTACTCAAGAGACTTCACATGGCAAATTTCTGCAAATATTTTCTTGCATACCTTCCTCTTTTCCACAACATGTCTCTAAAACTACCAACCACTTCAGCTTTCTCACACTCTGGTCTCGATTTCCTAAAGTCAGTGAATATGATCAGTTCTATTTCGGACTGACATCTTCATGCCTCCAGTATTGAAACTGCCAGTAGCCAGAAAGCTGGGATAACCGTTGGGATCATTTAGTTGCTTCCAACCTTTTGGGTATCAAAGTCCATTTCTACCTACTGACCAATGTCTAAAAAGGTTTTTCCATACTTTGCTCAGTTTTATAGTCGTTTATGGCAGGAACTTAGTCCAGTCCTTATTACTTCTTCATGGTTGAAAGTAAATTAGATAAACAAGGATTCAATGTTTATTTTTGGCACATATGTAACTTGAAGAAGTTATTTAATAGTTACAAGTCTTAGCCTTATCAACAAAATGCAAAAAAAAAAAAAAATCTTGAAGCCTTCAGTAAAGTTTAGAGATACTAAAATACCAAGAATAAGATTTATTAGTAAGTTAGGTAGTAATGTTATCTTTAACATTTACTAATAAACTTTAACATCTTCTAATTTCTTAATATAGTCCTTTGTAACCCTAAAATGTATAATCTATTTCAGAAGCATGGCTCCAATGTTTTTATATTTATACTCATGCTCATTTCTGACAAATTTTAAGTAGAACTGGTTTTGTATTGTTTTGGCTATGCTGAAACTATGGCATTGTCAAAAGATAACTTAAAACTTTAAGGTCACCTTAACATTAGGTTTTCTTTTGGATGCAGTAGTACATTGCATTTCTGAAAGTAATATATAATATAGTTCATATAATTTTGGTTAGAATATTCTGCAACATTCTAACTAAATATTGATTTGATTATGGAAGTCAATACACCTACTGTTTTTATATCTTTGAATCTGCAAATGATTCCGTCAGTCTCTTTCTAAACTTCTGGAGAAAAGTAGCAAAGCTATTTTTCAGGAGTAAATTATATAACACATTTCTGAAATATTTACTTGTTGTTTAGTCTTAGAATTCAGAGTTCGGCTTCCAAGAGGAAAAAAATAGGGTCATGCATGGTTACCGCATGTGCGATAGCAACACCAACACATGTCTGCATGACAGCCATCATCTCAAAATTGGTGTGATGCAAAAAAGTAAGAAATTGTCAAGCCATTGTCATGCATCAATTCTCATGATGATTTTATTCACTCAGCATTGAAGTGAACACATATTCCAGTGTTGCTATAAATTACATCGTTTGCATAGGCCATTTTTCTTCAAGTGTCTGTTTATAAAAATCACATTTTCCCTTTTCACATAAGATGGGTACAATCAGTAGAAGGACAGAACAAAATATGTATATAATACAGAGCTATGTCTACTGATTACATTGTTTCAATAATAAAAAGGGGCACCATTTTGCCTAAACTGTACACTCGGTCAGAGTTCTAACAATGGTATTTTTAACTTGTTGGTACATATTATTTACATCATGCAGGGCTACTTTCATATTCGCAGAGAAATTTCTTATTAAGTTGCCTCTAAAGGAACTCTTAAAAAAGAATGTCATATCATACAAGGGCTGTTGGCATTTCCTGTATTTCAGTTTCATATACTTCAGATAATATTTCAATTTACTTTTAGGATACTTTAAATTCTTGATAGACTATGGTATCTATATACTTTGCATACATTCTTTACATTGCTGGATTTGCTTTCCCTCTTGTCTATGCCTTGATAATCCCTGCTCATCTTTCAAAACTAATTTAAGTGTCATCCTTTAAGCCTTGACCACTGCCTTACCCATAAATTAGATGCTTCCTTTATCTTCGCCCTTAACACTCTGTGCATAAAAAAGAACTAACATATATATAGCATTCCAATGTGCCAGGCTCTGTTAGAACTCCTTTGTTCTTTGCACCTACGAGTTTCTTTAATTTTCATAACAGCTCTGTGAGGTAGAGAATATTATTATCTCTACTCTACAGATGAAGAAACAGAATCACAGAGTTTAAATACTTGGCCTAAATTCACAGGTAGGAGAGCTGGGATTTAAACATAGCCAGTCTGGTTCTAGAGGCTCTGTTCTTTTTTTTTTTTTTAATAGCTTTAGTTAGATATAATTCACATACTATATAATTCATTCATTAAAAATGTACAATCCAATGACTTTAGTATATTCACAGATATGTGCAACCATCATTGCAGTCAGTTTTAGAACATTATCCTCCACCAAAATAAATTCCACTGGTGTTAGCGTCATCTCCCAATCCTCCAATCTCCTCCAGCACTAGGCCAGCACTAATCTACTTTCCATCGCTGTAGGTGCCTTTAGTTTTGTCTATTATGAACATTTTATATAAATGGAATCTTATAATATGTAGTCCACTGTGTTTAGCTTCTTTCACTTAGCATGTTTTCAAGGTTCATCCATGTTGTATCATGTTATCACTGTGTCATTTCATTTCATTGACAAATAATATTCCATTTTAGGGTATACCACATTTTATTCACCCATTCATCAGTTGATAGACATTTGGGTTGTTTCCATTTTGGAGGCTGTTATTACTAATGCTGCTGTGAACATTTGTGTATGGACATATGTTTTCATTTTTTTTGGGATTATACATAGAGTGGAATTGCTGGATCATATAGTGACTCTGTTTAACCATTTGAGGAACTGTTTTCTGAACCAGCTGCACCATTTTCCATGTGCGCCAGCAATATATGAGTGTTCTGATTTCCCCACATCCTTGCCAACACTTGTTGGCACTGTCCTTTTAATTGCAGCCTTCCCAGTGGGTTTGCAGTGATAGCTCATTGTGGCTTTGATATGCATTTCCATGATGGAAAATGATGCTGAGCTTCTTTCCATTTGCTTATTGACCATTGTATGCTTTCTTTGCAGAATTGTACAGATCCTTTGCCCATTTTTAATTGGTTCATTTTTCTTCTTCGTATTGAGTTCTAATCATTTTTTATACATATTACATACAAGTTACTTATTAGATGTATGATCTGCAAATATTTCTAGAGACATTTTTTTGTTGTTGTTTTGTTTGTTTGTTCTTTAGTTTTTTGGCAGCTTTGCTTATTTTGCTGGGAAGTGGGTCGTGGAGCTCCTCACCCTGCTGCCCCAGAAGTGGAACTGCTCTGGGAACTGTGCTCTTAACCACAGCGCTATCCTGTGTACTTCCATTTAGTATTACTACATGGCACTTACTATATTTTATTGTGACTTTTAGTTTATTTTAGATATCATTCCCTGGAAATGTCCTCAGCCTGGAGCCCTGAACCAAACTTTATTATTTACTCACTCTTCCAAGGGAGCCCACCTCAGACAGCCCTCCCTTGCTGAGGGAGCTTCCTGGGCTTGGCGCCAACTCCCTTCCCACTGCCTTGCTCTGAGGACTTGCCCAGTGGAGCCTGTTGGCAGGTTTCCTTTCCCGTCCCCTAACCTTGCCTCCAGGTTCAAAAGGCTCAAATGCTGAGACTTCAGGCAAGCTTGAGCTTTGGGGTAGGGGGATGAAAATGCTGGAAGTCTCAAGGTAGCAAAAACTTGGGCAATGCCCTTAGCAAAAATCTTAACGATGATATTTGAGAGGTATTACCAAAGGCATTTTTTAGCTCTATATTAACAGAGAGAGTTTATTTAAAGCTAGCCTGGAATCAAATACAATTTGTATGAGACAATATAATTATCATAAAAACTTTTAGAAATTTTTTAAGATCACAATTCAAGTTGCTTTTGCTTTTGGTGCTAGATGTTTTTTTTTGTGCATATTTCCTCTAGGAGGCTCCGGCTTCTCTGGCAGGAGAGTTGCTGTGGTCCTCATTAGCAGGTTTTCAAATTGAGGTAACAGTGACTGCACCTAGAACTCATTATTCTGCAGTTTATATTTGTTTGTCTGCCTTAGGGTCCTCCAGATAACCTCCCACAAAAATCTGAAGTTTGATGACAATGATTCATTATCCTTTCATGATCACTCATGCTTCTTTTTCCTTTTCTTTAGTTAATTTACACAACATAGTTCCACTGCAGAAATAATAATATCATATTTAGAAGCACTGTACATTTTCCTATCTGCTTTCACATAATTTCACCCATGTAATCTCATTATAACCCTTTGTGGTTGGTTTTATTATTTCTTTTTTACAGATAGAAAATTTGAGATTCAGAATAGCTTCTTTGCTTCCATAAATTCAAGGATCTATTAAGAAGAAAAGCTGGTATAGTACTTTAATATCTTTTGACTGCAACTCCTGTGCTTTTCAAAGTGTATACAAAATGCTTTTAGTCTGAGTGTGCTGAAGAAAGGAGACTAGGTAGAGAAAAAGCAACAAAATGGGTTTAGGTACTTCCAATAAAAAATTAATCACATATTATGTATTCTTTTCCTTTGTTAAAAAGTATATTCAGAGGAAATTAAGTACATTGCTTGACTTTACACTGATGTATATAAATAAGTAAATCTAACCTTCGTATCTTCTTGTATTCATACAGATTAAGAATCCAGTGCCTATATATTAGTCACAAGGTCCCTCAAAGTGAAAAAAAGACAAATTCACTTTTTACCTGTATTTATTTTAAGTAGGTTATATACGTAAAATTTCTAAAGAGGCACAATTCAAGAGGAGAAAAGATGTAGGTTTGTTTCCTTCTATTTGAATTGCTATTTCCTTAGAGAATCATGACCCTACACAATTATACTTTATTTCATTCTTTTTCTCCTTTATCCATTATACTGATTTTTTATAATTCCATGCTTCCCACAGATTGTGGGAAAATGAATTATGAAGTATTAGTGTGCATGGATATAAAAACATTGTGTAAGAAAAAAAAGCAAACAATAATTGCCTCTAAGACCAAAAAGAAAAAAATTCAATGATTTATATCACTTGTAACTTCTCACCAAATGTGGACTTGTTATTTCATAGCATGAATGATTCTTGATTTCTTGAAGTTTTGAATTAAAACTTTCTTTTTCTTCCTCCTCCCCCACCCCCTCCTCTTCCTTCCTCCTCCTTTTCCTTCTTTGTCTTCTTTGAGATGATGCCTCACTATGTTGTCCAGGCTAGAGAGCAATGGCTATTCACAGGCACGATCATAGTATACTACACCCTCAAACATCTGGGCTCAAGCAATCCTCCTGTCCCAGCTTCCTGAATAGTTGTGATTATAGGCAGGTGCCATGGTGCCTGGCTAAAACCTTCTACTATACCTTAAAAGCACATAGTTGTTTGCACAGACACTGTGAATGGGTAAAGTCATTTCTTAGTATCAACTATGTCAAAAGATTTAATAGCTTTGATCCTTTTGAAAATAGAAAACAATTCTTAATGTTCTTTATATTTAACCTAAATGTAAAATTTTAAGTGGCAGATCAAAACTATAAATTTCATAGGACAACAGTTGGTCAAAAAGTATATAGAATCTATATGATTTTATTCCTACTAATTTGAGACTTTAGTTAATATTAATAATATGATATGGGTTTTATTTGTGTGCAGACCCATGTCCTCTCTCCATCTTCCACCTTCCAAGTTTTTTCTGGGAGACATCTAGGACGTACATAAAGGTCCTTCACATTTTGAGGACTATAGCTAAGCAGTTCTCCCTCAGGGAAGGTTTTCTCATTTCCGCAGTCTAGCTCTTCATTAATGCCTATATTTGAATGTTGTTGATTTTCCCCAATAGATGTCACTTTCTCTGACAGCAGGACTATGTCCATTTTGTTTACCTCTGCATTCATAGCACCTAGCATAATGCCTAGCAGAGAGAGGATGCTGAATGAAAAATGCTGGTTGAATGTATCGTGGATGCCTGGGAAGCTAAGGAGCCACTCTGGTGACACTAAATGATGGCACGTGGAGTTCGAGTAGGACTATGTTTAGACATAGCTATCAAAGGAGGCTGAGAGGATGGCAGACATTCACTCTTATCTCCCTTACTAGGTGAGCGGAGGGAGGGCATTCTGGGAGAAAGAGTAAATATCTTAGAAAACTACAAACACTGAAGGAGGTTGAGCTTTTTCAGCCACTTGGGCTTGGATGAGTGAGGAGCAGTGGACCTAGCTAAGGTGTTTTTGCAGCTTTGGGGAGTCTGAGAAACCAGGGTGTTCTCTGGAGAGGAACAGTGAGAAGTATGAGGCTTAGCACTTGTTCAAGATGGAGTTAAAATAGATAAGCCCCCTCCCCCGGCCAGCATTCCATCTAGATTGTCTGATTCAGTCACCATGATATCATAAAGAGAAAGGAATTCAGAGATAAAATACCTAGCTGAAATAAAGAATACCTATCAGTCGAGAGTATCCTTTGCCATTTCTCTTGGAAATTTGCACTTAGTAAATGAAAATCAAAAAATCAAAGATTAAGGAATCCTAATATCACCGATTCTGGCATAGGCTTGTGTCCATCCCTGTTATTATTTTTGTATTCACATATAGAGTTATTTCTTTATTTCTTTTCCTTGCTTTTCCTTTCTTTTCTTCCCTTCTCTTCCCTTCCCCCTACCCCACATACCTCTTCAGGCTATGAGAATATTTTAATTTGTTTATTCAACAAATATTTAGTGAGCTGCTTCTATATGTCAGGCATTGTAAGTGAAAACCAACTTTGTGTCTTATTAGTACTTAGAGGTTAGTGCAGGAGTCCAACACTAATGAAATTATTAAATACGTAGAGACAGAGTTACAAAGAGTCTGAGTGAAAGAACACAGGAAATGGTGACTAAAATTGTCTGCTATACCCCTGAAGCCAGTCTTGAATGTCACTTCTGGTACTAGATTATAAAAAGACCCTGACATCTGTCCTATTCAGTTGTTCTCTCCCTGTCCCCCTCTCTCTCTTTCTCTCTGAATTTTATCATTCTTTCCTAACCTCTCCAAAATGTAGTCATTTTGAGTCCTGAACATACAGGTCCTCTTTTCTGTTAAAGAACTTAGTAGTTTGGATAAAATGATTTACATGGAGCGCTTTGAAAGAAGGAGCTATATCTTATTTATTTATCTTTGCCTCTCTGGAAGTTAACACAATCCTTAGCTTACAATATATGCTCAATAAATAGTTGTTGAGTCAAGGATAATAATTAAGAGTGTACTGTATAATGTTTATCTGTTTCAGACCTCAGACAACATATGTGAATTTTCACAGGGGAATAAGGCCTGCTACAAACAGTTTCAAGAGGTGAGACTAATAATGGGGAATTTTAGGAAAAAGGAATTACTTTTAAAATCATAACTCAGTAGGTAGCTCTCTGCTACAGCTGGGGAAATAACCCTTCTATGGTAAGTTGCTTAGGAAAATCTACCATTCTCTCAACACATAGCTGGAACCTTGCTTTGGTGGTACTGGTTTAAGATAAGCTATCTCTGTGCAATTCTCACTTTTATCCTTCTGTGACTGTAGCAACAGATTTAGTTTACACTAATTTTTTTCATTATTATTACTGTTCTATTTTTTTCAATTGGCATATATCCTTATGTTATTTATTTTCTTTTAGACGTATTCTTTTTTTTTTTTTTTTTTTTTTTTTTTTTGAGACAGAGTCTCACTCTGTTGCCCAGGCTAGAGTGAGTGCCATGGCATCAGCCTAGCTCACAGCAACCTCACACTCCTGGGCTCAAGCGATCCTCCTGCCTCAGCCTCCCGAGTAGCTGGGACTACAGGCATGCGCCACCATGCCCGGCTAATTTTTTCTATATATATTTTTTTTAGTTGGCCAGATCATTTCTTTCTATTTTTTTTAGTAGAGACGGGGTCTCGCTCCTGCTCAGGCTGGTCTCGAACTCCTGAGCTCAAACGATCCGCCCGCCTCGGCCTCCCAAGTGCTAGGATTACAGGCGTGAGCCACCACGCCCGGCCTAGACGTATTCTTTACAATAGTTGTTCTCTTTATGATGGCTTCTTGCCCAGTGTTTTTGAATTTAACTTTCTAGGAAAATCCACTAACAATTTATAAAATTATCACATATTACTTAATCTAAAATGTTTCCTATTGTAAGATGAATAATTGTTTTACACATTAATAATAAAGACAAAACTGCTGACAGTTATAATTGCAAATAGCAATTGAAAGATGCATCCTAATTTTAGAGATATGAAAATATGAAAAATTATTTTTTTTAGTTTATAAAATACAGAAAAATCATTTTCATGGCTTTACCATAGACTTCCAGTCATATATTTATACAAAGTTATTGAATTATTTTTATGGTAATGTTAGGCAAAGGAATGCTGTCTTGTATATTTAGTGCAGAACAACAGAATTACATTTTTTTAAGCACATTCTAAGAGCTTTCGGAGCTGTCCCACTAGAATGAAACTCCCTGAAGGCAGGATCTTTGTCTGCTTAGTACGTACCCCAACCGTCTAGAAGATGCTTGATAAATATTTCTCAAGTGAATTTATGAGTGAACAAATGATCATTAGAGATGCCAAGTGTCTTTTAGGCCCAGTTAAATCAGGGAAATAAGAATTACTAATCACTGAGCTCCTCCCAAATGCCAGCTTATGCTTCTCAGATATCTTGTACTTATTGCAGAATACATAGCTTCTCGTGCCTTCCTCTTTATTTGTTGCCAAGTTCCATCAATGTGATTTTGATAAGTATTATGATTATATGTATTACTCACTGATGTTTCTAATAGATTTTTAGTGAATTATCACTAAAGACATTGAATGACATAATTGGCCATTTACGGGTATCTACACTTGTGCAACTCAGGAAGTTAAGAGGGAAAACAAAATCTTCATAACGCTTTTGTGTTAGTACGCTCGGTCCACTTGGTAAGAAGTGGTAAACTATGGAAACAGATTAGCAGAGACACCAAGCTGGAAGGTCTGTCTTTTATTCTCATTTACTCTTTTCCTCCATTTTTCTGTCATATTTCTGTCACTTTGGTGACAAATGGCTGAATATAAAGTTATCTATATGTGATATCATTTAGAAAAATGCCCCTAAGTTACCAATCCAGTAACATATGCAACCCTCACATCTGAACAGTTATTCCATATTTCATCTAAACCTAACATGAATTCATTCTAATTCAGAAGGCAGAATATGAGAGTGACTAAGGTCATGGCCTCTGGAACCAGGGTCTCTGAGATAGAAACTTTTCTGGCTCTTATTAGCTATCTGCACATGGAAATTTAGTTAACTCTTATGTGCCCTATTTTCATCCTTCTAATGTAATTAGTACGTCTTTTACAGGGTTTTATAAGACTTAAACGAGTTAACACATACAACCTTCTTTTAACAGGTCCTATCAGATGGCAGGGGTTCATGTTAGTTTTCCCTGTTTCCCCTTGGGATCCACTGTGGCCTCCATGGCCCTGCTCTGTGTCCTAGAAGGCTAACCTTCACGGTCTTTACACTTGGCCTTGCCCTCTGACTTCAGGTTGGATCTGCACTTGTCGACAATGAAAAGAGATGGGAAGATAGGAGGAGTGAAATGGGGGTATGTCCTCTTCCCATTTCCTCATTGCCTGATTGTTGCTTGGCAATGATTCTCTTTCTATTCCCGTCCTGAAGTTCACTGCTGCTATGAGTGGTGCTCTCTCTCCCATGGCTCTAGCTATTGACAGGTCTGGTGACACTGCTCCTTCTCCATTCCCCATCAGTCTCTACGGAAGTCAAGGTTTCCTGTGCATCTAGGCCCTGGTACTTCAACATTGTTTGTTTATTCCTTTAACACTGTTTCTTTGTTAATAATCACTTCAACACTCCAATGAACTGTTTGGGTATACCACTAATTTGCCCCTGGAATCCCAAACAATATATTGCTAAATTATTTAGTTTAAGATAAATATTATTTCTTTCGAGTCAATGAAGTATCATTAACGGTGATAGGAATGGGGGTTTGAAAACTTAGGTAAGGAAAATCAGTTTTATTAATCTGCGTGTAATTGATAGTATAGATTTCCTAAGAAGTGAAGGGGGAGTGGATGGAGCTGGGGTGATATTTAAGTTACAACAGAATAAAGGCTGAAAGGTCTTCTCCCCAGGGGCTTTACATGTGGGCCCTGTTCCTTCTCTCTTCTGGAAAGTTCTGGAGGCAAGTACTTAGAATACCGGGGTGGGAGGGTGGGAGGTGGTTTAGGTGGCCAAATCAAGTCCAATATAAAACAAATCCTAGTTTCAGGGTTTAGGGAGGTAAAGCATCAAGCTTTTGGAGTTGCTGGGTGGGTTGAGAGGAAGAATGATTCTCAGTATTGAGCGGAAGAAGCTTTCAAGGCCACGTAACAGAGAGCTAGACCTGCAAAGGTACTTGCAGGAAATAAATAAGATCATTACTGGTTTCTATTGCCATAGGAATTACAGGAAGAAATAGGAAACATGCAAAATTGTTAAGTACAATGGCTGCATATTGTGGAAATGGAATAAGTGTCACAACTTTTTACTCAATGGGGTACTTGTTTGGGGAAAAGACTTGGGGAAAACAGCCTGTGTCTATATCTCCACTCGATGACCATATTGGGGATCTGTGCAGGGCTGAGCTTGCAAAAACAGAGACCATTGTGTGTCATGGAGGTGGACCTGAGGCACGCCGGCATTAACACTGTGTGAGGCCCTACTCTTTCATGAACAAAATAGTAATTGTTTTATGCAGCCTGGAAAGGAATTTAAAATAATTGGCCCTTCGAAGCTTTCCCAATAAAACTCACTTTCACCTTATTCAGAGTTAAGAATTTCTAACTTCCAAGTCAAACAAAAATCTGTAGATAGCTCAATTCTTACATTTATCACAGTAGGATTGGAGAAAGTATAGTGTATCATTAAAAGGGAAGATTTGAATTCCTGGATTTGAATCCCAACTGTGCTATATTATCTGTATAATCTTCCCCAATTTTTTTCCAACTTCTGGACATCTCAGTTTCCTATTCTATATTCTTGAGATCAGAATAGTACCTGGGGACTACCATGAGGACTGAATAAGAGAACACATGCAGTACTTCACAGAGGACCTGGCACATATCAAGTACAGTTAGCCCTCCACATCCCCAGGTTTGGCATCTGTGGATTCAATCTAATGTGGATTCAACCATCAAGAATGAAAAGTATTAAAAATAAATAAAAATAACAATACAATAATAAAATAATGCAAATAAAAGCAATACAGTATGACAACAATTTACATAGCATTTGCATTGTATTATCCAGAGATGATTTAAAATATATGGGAGAACGTAGGTGGATTATATGCAAATACCATACCACTTTATATCAAGGGCTTGAGTGCTGGAGGATTTTAGTACCGGGGATGTTCCTGGAGCCAGTCCCCCACAGATACCAAAGGTCAACTGCACTTAGTAAATCTTAGCTGTTTTGTTGTGTGTAAATCAACCTAACAAATTTCTATGCATACTTTGAGGACAGGGTCTATGTATTATTTATCTATATCCATGACCAAGTCTATCATATAGTGAGTAATAATTGCTTAACAAATGAATAAGGTTAATTTGCCTTAAAAATTGTTTTCTTTTCTCAAAGAAAAACAAAAGACATATATTGTCCTTTATTGCAATTGTCACCAGAGTTTCCATGTATAGTTTGCTGCACTTTAATTGTATGTCTATTTTAGATATTAGCATACTAATAAAAATTCATATCTCTACCCTTAGGTAAATTACATTCACATTTAAGTTGTGAAATATTTGTAATATAATTATTTACTGAAAACAATGAAACCCTTATTAAAACCGTAACTAGGAATAAATTATAAGCCCCAGAAAAAGGGCATAGGCTACTTACTTGAATTTCATTTTATAGAGAATATTCACAGATCCTTTTTTTGACAATGAAACTACATTAAGTCTATTTGTATTAAAAAATGTACAAAGGGCAGCACTGGGTGTTATAAACTTGGATGAACATTCCAATTAGCATCAACATATCAAAAAGACTGACTCTTATTATTACTAATTCTGCAATTTAGTTAGCCTATAAGAAGGCTTTTTCAAATTTAAAGACAAGTAGGAGTTTCTGAAAAAAAATTTAGTAATTATGGACTATTAGGTTTCGAAACATCCTATAAACTAGCACAAGGTTAAACATGAGGAGAATGTACAGCTTCATAGTTTATGGCTATTTGACAGTACCCATTAGAGTATCTTATGATTTAAGAATATTTCTGTTAGCATCTTATGTTATATGTTTATTAGGAGAGAAAATGATAGTATATAGAATTATGATAATAGTGCCCATATATTTATTTTTCTAATAAGTAAGTGGGATGGTAACAAAGGTTTCACATGTACACAGGAATCCCCAGTCATCTCTGGTTCCACTTTCCCCAGTTTGTTACCCCTAGTTAACCACAGTCTGAAAATATTTCATGGAAAATTCCAAAAATAAACCATTCATAAGGTTTAAATTGCACATGATTCTGAAAAGCGTGATGAAATCTGCTCTTCTACCATCACACCCAGGAGGTGAATCACCCTTTTGTCCAGCATATCCATGCTGTACACACTACCTGCCCTACACAATGTCATTGTGTAGGAAAAAACATAGTATATATAGGTTTTGGCACTCTCGGGCATCAACTGGGGATATTGGAATGTATCCCTTGCAGATAATGGGAGACTATTGTAATCTCATTTAAGATTCACAGAAGCACTAGATGATAAACTCCTTAAAGACAGAATCATATCTGTCTAACTTATTTGTCAACGTCTTCATTAATCAGCACTAAGCTTGGACTAGTTGACATTCAATAAATATCTTAAATAACTGGATGATCTTTCCTTTGAAGTAGATCCTTACTGGAAAAGGATTGTCTTAGTCTGCTAATATTTTACTAGTACTGAATGCATGCATTTTATCAAATCTACCATTGTTTGGCCTGGTTATCATCATTTATGTGTGCTGTACTTTCAGTGAGAGGATGCCTGAGAGATACCTTTACTTTATCACGTGTAGAAACCTGTAGAATAATGGAAATTGGGTCTTAAATGTCTAAGGAAGTTGCTAACACAAGCGCTGTAACTAAAAGAAAAGCCTGCAAAACTCTGATCCTGATCCACATAAACTGAAGGCTGGAAAAGATGATCATTAAAACTGTCTTAGAAAGCACAGTCAGAATTTGTCAAAAGCTCTCTTGAAATTATGTCTCCCATTAATAAAACTTAAAGAAATACAGGCTAAAGTAACCGCTAGAAGCCAAAACCACAAGGTGTAGTTAAGACTTACCAAAACAGTCACCACACGTAGAACCACACCACGCATGTTATTCTCCAGTTTCTTATCTGTCAGTGACCCATTCAGACCCGTGACAGGATTCCAGCACCCAAGCTGAAAGATAAAATGGCTCTGGTCACTTTTCTGCCTGAACAACACTCCCATCACCTCTGTATAGACCTTACGGAAAACTATTAATAGCTCTTGAAATAATTGGTATCAAAAGTGTGCTGCACAGGTTTTCTTTTTTAATAGCAAATGAAGCAATCAGAAATGTCATTCTGCTTTTAAATATCATCATATGGCATATGACAGTACCCAACATGCTTTAGGAGGCTCACTGAGGACATTTGACGTAATGAGGAGTTATATATACATCAATAATTCAGGCTCAGTAATGCACTAATTGGAGAAATAATAGCGCATGTAATTCTAGCATAGCGTCTGTTCTAATGTATCAATTACTGCACAAATTAGATTTTCTTATTGTTTCAATAGTTTTAATTTGATCATATACTGCTTTTACTGGGAAAAAAACTACAATATTTTTAATGTGGTTAGAAGAGTAACTGCTTTTATTTGAGGAAAGCATCATGTATACGGCTTTGTTGTTTTCAAACTATTCACAGTACATAAAACAATATAATTTGCCTTTTTTGTCAGTGCTATCAATTTGCTTGGAATATTTTGGCAGCAGTCTTTCCCTTAAAACCTTACAATGATTCACTGCTCTTTGCTCTCCAAAATACTGGTTTAATTTTACAGTCTCATGTAGTTCTTATCTCTTGTAATACCCAAATCTGAGGGCTACCAGTTTTAAAATTATTGCCTATAAATCTCAATGGGATAAAATTGATGACTCTCAGTCAAAAATAAGGAGAAAAGAAAGAGATGATGTGACTTGAATTACCAGATAACTGCTCAAGGATCAAAGCTGCAGAGAGAATGTTGCAATGCACATCTTGGGAAGAAATGACCTGCTATTGATCCTGATAGCGGGTCCTCGAGCCTTCACATTTGGGAACCTCTTCTGCAGTTGCACATGTTAAAAATGTAACAAACCTTTAGTCATATTTAGAGACTGTTTTGATTAACTGAATGGTTAGAGGGGCAAATGTTTATTTGTGCTGTTTCCTCCCGATGATTGTGATTTATTTCCTTGTACTGCCTTTTGTCTGTGGCTTCCTAAGTCATCAACATCCTGGCTGGCAAGCTTTCCCCCCAAATAAAAAATTTAGGTGCTTCCTATTAAAACTTAAGTTTCTCTTTGAGCTTCCCAAGAGGTGTTTAATTAAGAAAACTAAAATGTACATAATATATCTTAAAAGAAGGGGATGTCACAATATAAACAACAAAGCTAGCTTTTTTCTTATTAAAATAATTTGAAAATGCTGCTAATTGTTGGTTTCAACTGTAAAAGCACACTAAATTCATACAATGATATGTCATTCTTGGTTACATAAAGAGTCTAATTAGAACTTAGATCCAATTAGCAAATCTAAATGTGTTGAAAGTCTAATTATCAGAGATATTGTAGTCCTCTTGCCAAATTTAAAACTTTATGAAATTTCTTGTGAGCTTTTGTTCTCTTCTGAGGTCAACAAAAGTCTATCCTCAATTACATTCCCTGATGTGCACTTTTTATAATTACTTCTTCAAGAGGATTTTATTTTCCTAGACCAAATAATATTGGTGGAAAAAAATGTTCTATAACAGTAAATGGAGTGCTAAATTTCCAATGTACTATCTCCATATTTTACAACAGTATTACTTAATTTTAAGTTTAACAAATAGCTTTTAGGGCATAATCTTATACATGGTAAATAAATCTAAACTGCCAACTTGTCTGACCCCTTGGAGTTATTTTTTAAGTTTGGTGAACCTATTGTCAGTTTGCCTAATAAATGATATCTACTAGTGTCAACTTGACTATAGCATTTTGGTGTACTGAGTAGTCAAAATATTTGCTACTGGATTAGCAACAAAATTTGTTAAGCAATTTGTTTCAACACTGCTATGGACAAACCGTTTAAAATAGATACTTTTTAATTTATTCTGAATTATGGTCTCCTTTAAACATACCTAATATGGTCAATGGTTTAAAAATTCTAAGGCACTCTAGTGTTTGGGGGTTTCAAGTAACATCACTACCAAAGCATTTGGAGTAGGTAGAATAGGTCAACACATCTCATCTTCAGATCTAGGTAGTGACTTGATCATTATTTATACCATATTTGATGTTTTTTCTCATTTTTTAAAATTTTAATGTTTGGCTAGACTCTCTCTCATATATTAATAGATCATAAGACAATAATTTCTTTCCTTTGTTTGATGAAGGGGTTTCACCTTTCTGTATTCGCTTTTCTTTTCTGTCTGATTCACATGTGTTTTGATAATAGCAGTTTTATAGCTGTTCTTCTTAATAACAGTGGTATGGATTTTAGGATTGGTAAATTCATTTTAGTTAACTCAATTCTTCCTTCATATGCACAAACTCCAAAGTTTCCTAAATATTAGCTGTGGACATCAAGAACTAGATGGTTAAAGACTGAATTTTGGGCTACAGAATGTTTAGGATACAGGTTCTCTGGAAAACTACAGAAATAAAGTAGATCCTCTTATCACATATCAAAATGTGATATAACACAGACATAATTAAGAAATTAAAATAATACTTATATACTATATTGAATATATTTTTGAATGTTGTTTAATACTTTCCATGTGTCAACCATGGTACTGAGCTCTTTATACGTCATCTCATTTAACCCTCTATATAATTTTATGAGAAGGTGCTATTACCATTATTATTTTATAAACAAGGAAACTAACAACTTAATTAAGGCCACACATCTACTAAGAGCTGAAACTAGGATTTAAACTACTTCTTTTAAAAGTCCAGATTCAGTGTTCTTCCTTGTGTTGTTTTATAGCTTATGAATCCTTTTCATAAACATGAAGTAGAGTTGATATTTCTATTTTATAATTAAGGAAATTAAGGTTCAGAATTATTAAAAGTTGCTGGCTCAAAATAATAGCGAGTGGATTCACATCTTGGCAATAAAATTTAAAAGGCAGATCATCACCATCATAATTTCATAACAATTATTATAACATTTATATAGTGCATAGTAGGTGCCCATCACCTGACTTTTTACTTATATTAACTCATTGAATTCTCAAAACAACTCTTTGAGGAAGATAACTATTATTATTCCCATTTTACAGAAGCGGAAACTGAGGATGGAAAGTTATGCTCTTTCCACTATGTTATCTTTCATCCGCTTAAACAGTCAGGAGGGCACTGGGGTAAAGCAAAGTAGTAAAACTATGAAGTAGACAAGACACTGCCAAAAATATTTTGGGAACTCTATGCTTCGTGTCACAGCTTCCTAAAAAGTAAGCATGGAATACCTTTTATTTATCCTAAATCCTGATGATAGTTCTCAAAATGTATGGCAAAGATGAATGAGAAATTAAACAGCAGCAGCACACAGAGGAAATGTTGATTATCCACATCATTCTGAAGGATTTCTCAAGTTTTAAAATTCCTTGATTTCTGTTCATATCTACTCATCTCCCTGAGGTTCACTTCAAGCTATTTTGTTTGATTGTAATAAATTTTTTCCCAATAATATGCAGTAAAAATGAGTGAGGTTTACATAGATTCAAATTGATTTGTATCTGCAATGGGTAATATTTCTTGCAGCATAGCAAGATTGACTGGATAGTACTTGCTAAAAACTAGAAGAATTTCACTTAGGTTCAAGTGTGAGGCTTATGTAACAACTCTGGTTTCATTGTTTGAAATTTCATTAATTTGACTTTGCTGGCTACGTGAAGAAGGTTGTTTTTGTCTGGTTATGTTTTTGGTTTTGTTTCTGTTTTTTTACCAATGAGGCCAAAGACTAATAAAGATAATGCACACAAAATCTCATACTGTATCTATTCAGCTGAGTGCTTTCTAAATAAAAAACAATAAAAGTGGCCCCTGCAGCACATGAAATTTACAGAAAGTCACACTGCCAGTGGCAAAAAAAGATTCACTATCTTCTGTAGCCTGGCAGTCAAGAGAAAATTTAGGAAGGATAAAAAAGTAAAGACCAATTCAATTTCCTTTCAATTACAGTATATCGATTTCCTACAGTATTTCTGGTTATTGCCTGAAGTCATTTTAAAACCTTAAAAATGCTTAGTGCTTTAATTATTTCCTTCACTGAAGCTTTGGCAATAATAATCTTGTAGCATTCTGTTAAAATCAACATAATATCTTGTGTTCAACAAACTGGTTGATGTATTTGCATGATCACAGTAGCGTGCTCCTAACATTATAAGTTTTATATATTTACTCTCTTTTCCTCAATATTTCCAGTTTTTATTTGTCCATGGGCTGTAAGGGATGACTTTTGACTCTTGGTTTTCACATCACTATTTTTCAGGCAGTGTTATAACATCAAAAGAGCTGAACTGCTCAACTTTAATTTTACGCTCAATAGTTTGTAGGCTTTAATAACAGGAGTCAAGAGAGCTCTTAATTGAATACCAAATGGAATTTTCTGCATTTATTAGCTTGTACTCATATGGAACAAACGAAGCCTGGCTGTCCTACCAAAACTCTAGCTGCAGGACATGAAATATCCAAGGCACTGAGGGCTGTGTGCTCCCAGCCACTGTTCATTTATTTGCTTTCTCAGTCTTTGAACAAAAAGAGGGAACAACAAAGGCATAGGCAAAGCAGCTTGAAAGCTAGCCATTTGGAAATGCACAGCGTTTGTTTGGTAGATATTACTTCTTTAATGGGACAAAAAGTGTAAAAAATACATATGGCAGGTTGACTCAGATACATGTTTTATAGAGTTAAATTGGAATATTTTCCGCTTTCACATGTGTAGGACTGCAGTATGCCAGTAATCCTTCCAATAATAATTTTCTTTATGGTATTTCCACCTGTAAAATAGATTCAATTTGTAAGACATGTTCCCTAGAGGACGATTATATGCTCCTAAGGTTCTATTACTACAGTTTGGTCATTACCATGAAGTAGTAGTCATTTTTTAGGTTATGTGGAATGCCTTAGCACTTGAGTTTCCTTCAGGAGAAAATGTCTTTGAAATGTCAGGAAAAAAATCACATGGTTCAACCACTTCTGTCTCCTTGCTTCACCACTGAAAACAAAAGCTTCTATACTACATAACAAGATGAACTTGTTAACGGATTCCTACAAATGAAGAATATAAACATGAGAAGAAATACATACTCAATTATATATACATACATGTATACACACATGTGTGTGTATATATATGGAAATGGATCAAATATGTTTTATGCAGTTATAATAACCATTCTGTTATCAACTGGCATTTAACTAATTTAATGGTATTCAACCATTATTATAAGTTTTCCTTTATTTTATAATTCTTCTTGGTGTAAGATTATTATTACACTGTATTTAGAGGCAATATATCATAGCAGTCAAGATTAGAAACTCTAGAACCAGACTGCTTAGGTTCAAGCACCTGCTCTAACACCTGCTGGGTGTGTGCAGTTGGGTGTCAGTGTTCTCAACTCTCAGATGGGAATAGTAAAAGTGATTTCCTCATAGGGTTGTTGAAATTATTATTGATTTCCTATATGTCAAATGTTTAGAAGTGTTTGTGACACACAAAGACTAAAGAAGTATTTGTTATTATTATTTCTATGTAATCAGAACTCTTTTGTACCTTGCTCAGTCTCATTCTCCAGGTGACTTATAGTTTGAGTGATAAAATATGCCTCTAACACTGTAGTTCTCAACTTTGGCTGCACATTAAAATCAACTGGAAAGCTTTAAAAAATGCCAATGCCCCAGCCAAACTTCAGAACAATTACATCAGAAGCCCCAGAGCTGGGACCCAGACATCAGTATTTTTTTAAGCCTTTTCAGGTGACATCAATTTGTAGCCAAGGTTGAGAACCACTGCCCTAAAACTTGCTCTAACACACAGGGAAGGCAAACTCACAGACTGACTGCTTAACCTTATTAAGCAAAGGCACTGTTTGTACTGACTTCCTTTGCAAAAGCTAACTAGGGACACTTCCTCAAATAAACACGCGATTTTATTTTACTTATTTTAAATAGGATACAAGCTAAAAAACTCTGTGCCAGAATGATGTCTACCTTGTCCATGGTCGTACTCTTAGCCCTTATCATAGTTTTGGTGCATTGGTACCTGGCAGGTCCTAATAAACAAATACATGAATTAAAACTCCTGCTGTCCTCTTTATTCTTCTTTCTTTTGGCTCTCCAGTTCAAGCTGAATGAAAAACCAAAATGCCTCCAATCTGAGATTGTGTTCCACTATCTTGTACCCCTGACAATTGTCATGATTCTTCAGAGTGATTCTTCTCACTCAAATTCTGTTAGCTTTCTTTTTCTATCTGATGAGACTTTTTTCCAATATTATTTTAGCATTTAATGATTACTGCCTGATAAAAGTTACTGGATTTTCTTCTCTTCCATTCCATTCTACCTTCAAATATTTTAAAGGGATATTCATTTTAAAAATCACATTAAAATTCTCACTGTCTTTCCTATCTCCTTCATTAAATAATTAACCACTTCAGCTCAGGGACACCATCTTAATCATCCCTGTGTCTATTACAGTGCCTGTTATGGTGTTTTGTACAAGGAAAATAATTATTTTTATGAAACCAACATGGTTAATATAAAGCATTTCCATTGCACTTTAGATCTTTATTTCCAAACAATCAAAAACCTCGATTCCAGACATTTCCTTATATTTTACTACCACTTCACTGTCTTTGCTTAGATCTCTCAAAGGAAGCTCAAATATCTATAAGGTTAAGCTCATAATCTACCATCCACCCAGTACCACCAGCCAGAAACCAAAGTCAGTCTCATATCCAATCCATTGCCAAAATTTGCCAATTTCACCTCCTTAAATAAAAAATCTCTTGAATTCACTTAACTCCGTCTCCTTACCACCACCCTCGCCCAAGTTAACTTCATAGCTTCTCTTTTATAATGTTTACTCTACATTGCAAACATAAACATAAATTTATACATTATGTCATCTGCTTAAAATCTTTCTATAGTTTTCCATTGTTCTCGAGATAAAGGCCAAATTTCTGGTGTGGCCTATTAGGACTTGTATGACTTGGCACAATTCATATTCACAGTTTCATGTCATACCCCATTGCCTCTCATTCTTCGAACTCCAACTACATAAGACTTCTTTCAGTTTCTGGTGTTGGGCAAGTGGAAGGGGAAAGGAGGGGATGGGTATATTCACACCTAATGGGTATGGTGTGCACCATCTGGGGGATGAACACTCCTGAAGCTCTGACTTGGGTGGGGCGGCAATACATGTAACCTAAACATTTGTACCCCCATAATATGCTGAAAAAAAAGACATAACTGTCCTGCCTTAAAAATTTAAACAATGTCTCTAAAGCACTGAAGCATATGGGAACCACTATGGGAGTTCTTAAAAAAATCCCCATGCCAAAACCATACCAATTAAATCAGAATCTCTAGGCATGAGATCCAGGCATCAGTATTTTTTAAAGTTACCAAGATGATTCCAAAGTATAACCAAATTTAAGAGCCAATGGTTTTGAATATACAGTTTTTCTTGATTGGAACAAACTTCGATACCTGCCATTCTTCAATGAATTACTAAATTCACTCTTACTTGTCTTTTAGATCTCAATGGAAACACCTATAGTTTAGGGTAAATTTTCCCTGACCTCCTGTTCCTACCCCTAGGCTACCTCATGTCACTCTAATACAGAATCATGTTCCTCTCTTATACAGTAATATCATAAGTAAAGCTTTTAATATGTATGTTAGATGATTAATATTTATTGAACCTGTTTTTTGTAAATTTCATGGGTTCAGGAAAAACCACTGTTTCCTCTTCCCCTTTATTAAATTCAATGTTTATTGAATACTAAACAAATTTAGATTTTTAAACAAGAAACTTCATACATTTTGCAGTGATTTTTGATTGTTTCTTACATGATGCCTTAAATAAGGATCTTAATGTATAGCCAAGACACTGTGCTCACTGAGATTTTTTTTTTCCTTTTTAATTTGGATGGTGAATTTCTGATTCTAATTCTTCCTGAGTGCAGAAGATCAAGGAATGCTTTTCAAAAGCCTTCAGTGTGAGGAATAATGATATTGCCTAACCCTGAACAGGATAAAATAAATTGTCATATTATAACTATAATTGAACAATTATATAGCAACAACAATAGTAATAAGAGTAATACCTAACCTATACCTAGTACTCCTCATGTACCAGGCCCCATTCTAAGCCATGTACCTATACTAGAAAAAGTTTAGAGTAGAAAGTTATTTCTACTTCACTAGAGAGAACCACAGCATACCAATGAAATATAAACTGTAGAAACTTTGGGGGATGAAACTTCTAGAAGAAAGCCCTCTCAAGAATACAGAATCCTCTTGAGGAGTCCAGCTTCTGGCCAAAAACCTATGTGTGACTGTGCCCAGCCCTGGGCAACACAAAGGCTCTGCTTGGCCGGCTGTCACAGGGGAAAGCTTCCCTCCCCACACCCACTTGGTGCACAGCCAGTGCACTGCAATCTCTGAAGGGAGTTGCAGCCAAGGACTCAGGACCCCTGGGCAGCCAACGTTTTAAACATATTTTCATTCTTAGCCCAGAGCCTCCATTCAGAGGCTTTTTTACTGGGGACTTTGGGATGAGGCCTTCCCCAGGAGCCTCTGCCCAGACAGTTTTGTTAGAGGGAGTTGGAAACCTTGGAGACAAGTCCCATGAAGGCAGAGATATCTGCGTGTTTTATTCACTGATGCACAGCAAGCAACTAGAATGGTGCCTAGTATATAGTTCACACACAATAGATATTTGTTGAATGCATGAATGGGTCTCATTTTTCTCAAAGGATAAATTAAATCCCAGCAGCATAGAATAATTTTATGGCATGCAGATTTTATTTTCAGGTGTGGGACAAATCAGTTAATCTCATAAAATGCCATCTAGTTTTGTGATTATACAATGGTTGAATATGATTGGATTCATACCAGGAGTCTCTCCTGTGATGAACAAGAGAGGGTTTCTCGTTCAAGTTTTCCAAATCACTCTCACTCTAGGCAGGACAATCAACTATTGCAATCCATTTATCTGGTGCTGACACTGACACGACACTTCTGTCTAGGTCACTAGACAAAAGAAAAGAGTGATTCTTCCTTTTCAGCTCCCTTGTTATCAGATCCCTGTGCTTACGTTCAATGAGGATGAAGTGCATGAGTTTCACTGGTAAGGATGAATCATCAACGATTAACTATGCCTCTAAGCTGATGAGTGGATTAAGAAAATGTGGTATGCATATACCATGGAGTACTACTCAGTGATAAGAAAGAATAAAACAATGTCTTTTAAGGCAACTTGGATGGAACTGGAGGCCATTATCCTAAGTGAAGTAACCCAGGAACAGGAAAATAAATGCTGCATGTTCTCACTTATAAGTGGGAGCTAAACGATGGCTACACAAGGGCACACGGAGTGGTATAATGGACATTAGGGACTCAAAAGTGCAAAGGGTAGGAAGGGGTGAGGGATAAAAAATTATCTATCAAGTACAATGTACACTATTTGGGTGATGGGTACACTAAAATCCCAGACCTCACCACTATACAATATATACTTGTAAAGAATTCAACTTGTATCCCCTAAATCTAGTAAAATTTTTAAAAAAAGAAAAAAGAAATAAAAAAGACTTCCCCACCTCCCAAAAATGTAATCCCTAGGATAACCACAAATAAAATAGCTACAGAATATATACGAAAGGCAAGGGGATAGAAACGTAACTATTTCACTACCAAAATAAACACAAAAGACAGCAATGCAGGAAATAAGGGACAAAAGTGCTCCAAGGCATATAGAAAACAAATTTTAAAATGACAGAATTAAGTCCCTCCTTATCAGTCTGCCTTAAAAATGAAATTCTGAAATATATTACAACATGGATGAACCTTCAAGACATTATGCTAATTGAAATAAGCCAATCGCAAAAAGATAAATGTATGATTTCAATTATATGAAATACTTAGTCAAAATCATAGACACAGAAAGAAGATTGGTTGCCAGGGGCTGGAGGGAGAGGGAAATGGGGAATTATTGTTTATTTGGTATAAAGTTTCAGTTTTCCATGATGAAAGAGTTCTAGAAATAGACAGGTGGTCATGCATGCACAAGAATATAAATGTGCTTATTCCCACTGACCTGTACACATTAAAAATTGAGATGGTAATTTTTATATGTATATTTTATAACAATAAAAATATTTTTTAAAAAAAGCTTGGCTAGAATATTGAGTAATGTGAGGCTATGTAGCGAGAAAAAGGGGTCTTGTGGAATAGAACTAAGGCACCCCAGCCAAAAACCAGCACCAAGGTCCCAAACATGTGAGTGACATCATCTTGGATCCTCTGACCCTGACTGGGCTGCCCTAGTCAGCACCACATGGAGCAGAAGTGATCTATCCCCGCTAAGCCCTGCCTGAATATTAGATCCACAGACCCCATATTAATAAAATAGTTGTTGTTTTAAGCCAATGAGCTTCAGGGTACTTTGTTATGCAGTATGTCATAATTGAAACACATGGCTTGTCAATGGTGAATGGGCAGTCATTGGTAGCCTTTGCCTCTGAAATTGACTGGACACCTAAGACTTCTACAAGACAGAAGGAAGTTGTATATATATGTGCATATATGAGGGTTATTCTCATGTTTCTGCAATACTTTCCTTTATATCTGAATGCTTTTATTTTTTACATGCAAAATGTTTCCCTACTGCAATTCAGGTAGACATTTCTGTATGCACTTTCATCTTTGTGGTTGATGAAAGTTGTCTATGAAAATTGTCTTTGAAAATTGTCTATGCTTTGGAAAATAAAACAAATTAGATTATGACTTCTTTCCAATGCCTGTCATAATTGAATTGCTGCAAACTCAGCTGTTTAAACAACAAACGTGTTTCCTCCCAGATCCGAAATCAAGGTGTTGGCAGGCCTGTGCTCTCTCCAAAGCCTTGAGGGGATTCTCTCCTTCGTTGCCTTTTCCAGTTTCTGCTGGTTGCAGGCATTCTTTGATTTGTGGCTGCATAACTTCAATTTCTGTCTCCATCTTCACATGGCCATCTCTTCTTCTCCTTTTTCTGTCTCGAATCTCCCTCTGCCTTTGTTTCATAAAGATACTAGTCATTAGATTTGGGGCCCATCTGGATATTTCATGATAATTTCATCTCAACATTCTTCTTAATTATATCTGCAAAAAGTCTTTTTCTCCTTATCTGGTCACATTCACAGGTTCCAGGAATTAGTTTGTGGACATATTATTGGGGGAGGAGGGATGCTATTCAACCTAATACAGATCACAATTCATAAATTCTCATTTTAGTGTCAAGTTTTCATGAGGTCTATTAAAACACAATCTCATTGGGGAAAGAGTCAGTTTTATGAGAGAAAGGAGAATTTATTTTTTTGTATCTAACAATTGCCTAAAATTTCCACAAATTAGAACTGAGAAAGCACTTCAACAGTTAATGAGTTTGCTTCTGTAGCACCTCTCAAATAATTCTCTTGCAGCACTTACTGTTTGAAGCATTTTCTTGGATTTTAGTCACTTAACTGCCTATTTCCTCCAGGAGAATTTTGAGCTCTGCGATGGCTGGAATCATCTTCTCATCACAATACCTCCAGCACTCTTGTACAGAGAAGACAATCAATAAACGGTTTTGACTTAAAGTATTTATTTCTTTTTCTCTAAATATGTTATAATTGGTTTAATGGATGAATAGTGGGTTTATTATCCCTTAGATTTGTGACTGAAATACTGGGTTGTATTTCAAATCTACCTTTTTATTTGCTGAACAGTAGGAAAAGATGTCCCACTTTTTTACTCCACTCTGTCTTTGGCTCTCTAAAGCCAAATGTAAAAAATGGAAGAGACAGCAGAAGTTATGTGTGATTACCTACAGTCAGATGGAGATCTTAAAATCAGAGTGAGCAAAATTGCATTCCCCTCAAATATTTTCAACTGTTACAGTCTGTATTTTCATCAATATATTAATTCAGTTAACATTTTACATGATTATTAATTTAATTCTTTTGTATTTAAAGATAGAATTTGTCTTATTTATAAAAGCAAGTAAAAAGACAGAATAAACTGGATTAGAGAATAAATTTTTACTAGGGTCTATCATTTATTAATATGTTACGTATAATCAAACTGTATTGTGAAAACATAATTTTTTCATAGATTTTTCCTATTTTAGTGGCAAATCAATTCTGCCATGTAAAGCAAATAGATTTCTAAAGATGTATTTCCTAATGTGGAAAATCAATAACCAGGCATCACTCTTGTCTTACCAGTAATAATTTAGATCACAGGTTACTGAGAATAAAATCATTAATCAATCTCAGACCTCTGTACACAGTAGGAATTATTCAGGAGGTAACAGAGGAAGTCGTGTAACGGGATGTTCTGTCCAACTGAGAAAATGATTTTTAGCTGGGACCTCATTCAAGAGGTTATTCCTCCCAGCAAAAACAAACTGTAACCTTTCTCCAAAGTCAGAGCAGAATAAAGCTCCATATGCACAAAGGTTTTATGCCAAATGAAGACACAGATTCAGAAGAGACACTTGGGCAGTATCAGAAAATTTGCAATGATCACTATAGCCTTGTAGTATTTGCTTGAAGTCTGGTAAACTGAAGCCTCCAGATTTGTTCTTTTTGCTTAAGGTTGCTTTTGTTATGCGACAAGTGGGCAACTTGTCTGGTACTGGCACAAGAACAGAGACATAAACCAATGGATCAGAACAGAGAAGCCATGCTCATCTTACCATCTGATCTTTGACAAAGCAGACAAAAATACACTGGGGAAAAGGATCCCTATTCAATAAATGGTGCTGGGAAAATTGGATAGCTACACGTAGAAGACTGAAACAGGATCTGTATCTCTTACCACTCACAAAAATTAACTCATCATGGACAACAGACTTAAACCTAAGGCATGAAACTATAAGAATTCTGGAAGAAAAGGTTGGAAAAACTCTTACAGATATCTGCCTAGGCAAACAATTTATAAAGACCCCAAAGGCAATCACAACAACAAAATAAATAAATAAATAAATGAGATGTGATCAAATTGAAACGCTTCTGCACAGCCAAGGAAACAACCAATACAGCAAACAGACAACCTACAGAATAGGTGGAAGTATTTGCATGCTATACATCTGATAAAGGGCTAATAACCAGAATCTATAAAGAACTCAAGCAAAACAGCAAGAAAACAATCAAGCAATCCCATTAAAATGTGGGCAAAAGACATGAACATAAACTTTTCAAAAGAAGAAAGACTAATGACCAATAAACATATGAAAAAATGCTCAACATCTCTAATCATCAGGGAAATGACAATCAAAACCACAATGAGATATCACCTAATTCCAGTGAGAATGGCTTTTATCAAAAAATCCCAAAACAACAGATGCTGGTGTGGCTTCAGAGAGAAAGTTACACTTATACACTGTTGGTGAGACTGCAAGCTAGTACAACCTCTATGGAAAGCAGAGAACTAAAAGTAGACCTATCATATGACCCAGAAATCCCATTATTGGGCATTTACCCAAAGGAAAAAAATCATTTTGTAAAAAAGACTCTCGCACTAGAGTGTTTATTGCAGCACAATACACAATTGCAAAGATGTGGAATTAACCCAAGTGCCCACCAATATATGAGTGGATTAATAAAATGTGATATATCTGTACCATGGAGTACTACTCAGCCATAAAAAAATGGGGAACCAATATCTCTTGTATCAACCTGGATGGAACTGTACACCATTCTCGAAGTGAAGTATCACAAGAATGGAAAAACAAACACTACATGTACTCACTACTAAATTGGAATTAATCGATCAACACTTATATGTACATACGGAAGTAAAATTCAATGAAAATCAAGCAGTTTTGGGGGAAGAAGGGGTTGGGCAAATTCACACCTAACGGGTACAATGCACACTATCTGGGTAATGGGCACACTTACAACATTGACTGACACTGTAGAAAAGTAATACATGAAATCAAAACATTTGTACTCTTGTAATATTCTGGAATAAAAATAAGTAAACTTTTTAAAAAAAGAAAAATTGGTATGAAAATTTGGAATCTAGAGAAAGAAAAACAAGACTATTCTCATAGCTAACCTTACTGAGGAGTAGCTTTGGACCCTTAATAAAAATCCATTTAAATACCAATATCAGTCTAATGCTCTCCCAACTGAGCTACTGGAACCAGACAAGGCTGCCCACTGTCTCCACTACTTTTCAACATAGTACTGGAAGTCCTTGCGAGAGCTATCAGGCAAGAGAGCAGAATCAAGGGAGTCCAAATAGGGAAAGAAGAGATCAAACTTTCA
>CM052454.1:6756943-6782405 GCA_028533085.1 Varecia variegata | reverse complement strand
TCTTTGCTGATGATATGATGTTATATCTGGAAAATCCCAAGGTCTCAACCAAACGACTCCTGGAATTGATCAATGAATTCAGTAAAGTCTCAGGATACAAAATCAACACACAGGAGGAGTGCGATGTGCACTGTCTGGGGAATGGACACGCTTGAGGCTCGGACTCGGGGGATTGGGAGGGACATGGGCAATATATCTATGCAGAACTTTTGTACCCCCATAATAAGCTGAAATAAAAAAAAAAAAATTAAAAAAAAAAATACCAATATCAGAACCCCATCACAGGTATTTATAAAGTTTGTGAACCAGATAGTAAAATATATGAGATTTTATTATAATTGTGGTTTAACTTACTCAGTGATTCCTTTTACTAAATTAATAAAATCCAGAGTAAATGAACCTGGGAGAAGACGATTAACTTGTAATAACAATTATAGAATCCTTAGTAGAAAAACAGATAAGCACCTTCCCTTATAGGATGCAGATTTAACAAGGTTGATTTCCCAGAAATACTTACTTAATCATTATAATGGACATTATATTTGTGTAATCTGTTAACAGTGGAGATATTAGCTGCCTTTCTTTATGTAGAAACAATTTTGAAGATTTATTGAATTCTAAATTCAATTTTACAAATTACTAATTTGGTTAAAGTAAGAAATATTCTTTGAATTTAAACATATTAAGTTACTTCCAGAACATACAGATATACCAAAAATAGCCAGGCTTAAAGTTGTCCAAAGTATACATTTTTTGGAAAAAAAAATTTTAACAGTCATTGTATCTACCATTTGTAAAGTCTCATTATGCACATGGAACTGTGCTGAAGATCTGCATTAATTGTTTCATTTAGTCAGAATCACAAAGCCCTGTGAGCTTTAAACTGTTAAGTTAAACCTTATATAATTATTAATAAAATAATTTTGAACTAAAATTGAAATTATAAAATATAGATCAAGATATAGACATAGAATCATTTAATCTTAGATTCTATTATTGTTTATTATCCTTTTTGTCAGAATGCTTCTTAAAATGCAAGGTTATTGTGGTAAGTAAAGTAGAAACTGTGGATTTTGACAATCATTTTGATTCTGGTAAAGCTATTTTTTAACCCAGAGGGAAAAGACTCTTGAAACATTTCAAATATCATCTCAGTCCTCAAAAGTGTTATCATATTTTATGCAGTCAAATTAACAGCTGGATTGGACATATTTTGAAATACATTGGGACAAGAGGGTAAAAAATGACAAGTAATACTGTGTGACATTTAAATTGATTGAGCTGAACACTACCAGAGAAACATCTGGACAGGTTATCCACAGGTGACTAGAATATTGTGCTAATGTGAGTGGCATCAAAGTTTAATAATCATATAAGGCAGTTAGTTTGGCAAACGGAAACACTGTCCTTCAACCAGAGCTTGCTCTGCTAATCTCAGCCTGCTCTCCAATGCACACAATTAACCTTACAAGGAAAACTCAAGAGGCAACCGGATTGACTCATCAAAGCTCGTCATTGCCACAGGCAAAACAACTAAAAAGATGTACCATCATTTAGCGAACATTTACAAAACTCAAAATGCCAATATAAACCTTTTCCAATGAGCTCAAGTATTTTGATTACCCTACTGAAACAATTATCCACTCATTATGTATGAGTTATTTATTTATACACTTACTCTTTCTTGCCACAACCAGTGTTAGATTTAATCTGAAACAAATGCCAGACATTATACTGTTTAATTTCTAACTATTTGGTATATGTCTCTGAAAATGAAGAAGTCCTTTAACACATAATCATATCCCCTAAAATTTATAGTTTCTTAATATCATCAACTATCCAGTCAGTTAAAATTTCATTTATTTACTCAAATTAGGATCCATATTTTGTAAGAGGTAATGTGTCTCTTGAATATTTTATTTGTGGTTATTCCATTCATCTATCTTCATTTGTTCCTTCAATTTTTGTCACAGAAAAATTGGTTCTTTTTTTCTTTAGTTTCCCAAAGTCTAGTTTGTGTTGATTGAAGTCCCTGTGTCCTTTAACATGTTGCTCTGTCAATTGCATTGTTTGTAAATTGGTCAATCGAGAGGACTGATCTAATTTGGTTTGATATTTGTCAATAATTTTGTGTTAAATAGAAGGTACATGTTTGCCTCCTTTTCTCCTAGTGATATGACCAGCCATTGACTGTCATGTATTACTTTCATTAGTGTAATGAACTGAATTGTGTTCCCCTAAATTCATATGTTGAAGTCCTAACCTCCAATACCCTACAGTGTGACTGTATTTGATGATAGGGTCTTTGTTTTTATTTTTTTATTTTTAAAATTTTATTTTTAATTATTACAGGTACATAAAAGTTACATATCTTTATACAGTAGTTTTTATGCTCTGACACAAGCATACACTGTGAGTTAATCGAATTAGGGTAACTGAGCTATCTATCACCTCAGGCATTTATAATTTCTTTGTGTCAGGAACATTTCAATTTCACACTTTTAGTTATTTTAAGGTATACACCAAATTATCGTTGATTAGTCACTTTTTTGTGCTATCAAATATTGTTCATTCTCTCTAACTACATTTTTGTGCCCATTAACTATTCCCACTTTATCTCTCCCTCCTTGCTACTCTTACCTGCCTCTGGTAACCATCATTCTACTCTCTGTCTTTATTAGATCAATTGTTTTTAATATTTAGCTCCCAACATATGAGAGTGAACATGTGAGATGTGTCTTTCTGTGCATGGCTAATTCACTTAACACGTTTTCCAGTTCCATCTATGTTGTTGCAAATGGTAGGATTTCGTTCTTTTTGTGGCTTTATAATATTCCATTGTGTATATATACCACACTTTCTTTATCCATTCGTCTGTTGATGAACACTGAGGTTGATTCCAAATCTTGGCTATTGTGAATAGTGCTGCAATAAATATGGCATTGCAGATATCTTTTTGATGTACTGAATTCCCCTTCTTTGGATGTATACCCAGTGGTGGTAGTCTTATTTTTAGTATTTTGAGGAACCTCCATACTGTTCTCCACAGTGTTTGCACTAATTTACATTCCCACCAACAGTGTACAAGGGTTACCATTTCTCCACGTCCTTGCCAGCATTTGTTATTGCCTGTCCTTTTGGATAAAAGCCATTTTAACTCGGGTGAGATTATATCTCATTGTAGTTTTGATTGGCATTTCTCTGATGACTAATGATGTTGAACATTTTTTTTATATACCTTTTGGCTATTTATATGTCTGCTTTTGAGAAATGTCTATTCAGATCCTTTGCTCATTTTTAAATTAGATTGATTTTTTCCTATTGAGTTGTTGGAGCTCCTTATATATTTTATTTATTAATCTTCTGAGATGGGTAGTTTGCAAATATTTTCTCCCATTCTGTGGATTGTCTCTTCACTTTGTTGATTATTTCCTTTGCTGTGCAGAAGCTTTTTAGATTGATATGATCCCATTTGTCTAATTTTGCTTTGGTTGCTTGTGCTTTTGGAGTTTTACTCAGGAAGTCCTTGCTCACACCAATGTACTGAAGCATTTACCCCATGTTTTCTTTTAGTAGTTTCCAGTCTTAGATTTAAGTCTTTAATCCATTTTTTATTTGATTTATGTGTAGGGCAAAAGATAAGGAACTAGTTTCATTCTTCTGCATATGGATTGAAGACTGGGTCTTTAAAGAAGTGACTAGGGTTAAGTAGGTCATATGGGTGCATCCATTCCAATCAGACTGACCTGTGTACTTAGAGGAAGAGATTAGGCCATATAGAGAGCCACCAAAGGTACAAAGAAAGACCATGTTAGGACACAAGGGGAAGCTAAGAAGAGAGGCCTCAGAAGAAACTGAATCTTCTGGTGCCTTGATCTTGAACTTTCAGCCTTCAGAACTGAGAGAAAATAAATTTCTGTCATTTCAGCTACCCAGACTGTGGTATTTTGTTATAGTAGTCCCCACAAACTAATATAATTTATGATGGTGAAATGTTAATGTTTCAATTCTACCATTTCTTCTTCATTTATGAGATGGAATATGTGAATAAATAAAAAACAATCCTTTTCTTCTTTAATTATTTGATTAACCTGAGGTAGAGTTTGCTTTCACACACAAAAAATGAATTGATTCATCAGCACCCTGCAAAAAGGGATATAGCATTACTACTCACGAATTAAACATATTCGATGGTGAAATAGCAAGTGCTCTGGTTTCTTCCCCTAAAATTAACCCTGCAGAAGCTACAAACGGAGACATAGATTCCAGATATACAATATCACTGTCAACTCCTGTAAAGGGGAAGGGCATCTGAAGTGCTGCGCCTGGAGTTTGTGCGCTGCCGCCTAGGTAGATAGAGGGCAGCAGAGGGCAGCAGTGAGAGGACAGGTTAAAGCTTTTAAAATTCAGCTCTCGCCTCTTCCATGTGTTGCCTTGAGTACCATTCCCTGGCCCTGCTTGTACAAATCTGACGTTGTTATCCATAGCACTGATTAATGCATCGGGGTGAGGCAGTGCTAAGAATAGTAGAGCAGCATAAAAGTTCTGCTGGGAAATGAAATTGAAAAAAGCAGATATAGGTTGACTGGCTTTCAGCATTCACTTCTCCATCCTTTGCCCCTCTAGACATCTAGGACTAGGGGATTGCAACCCAGTAATATTGCTTATTCCAATTGCTGCTTCTTTCTTGAGGATTTTAACCGTTTTTGAGGAAATGGCCAAATAGACCAAGTGCAATGTTGCAATGTGTGGAGTTCTCTTCCCTAGGGCTTACCACTTCCTAAATGACTGCCCCTTACACGCTATGAAAATGGTATGCTAATAGATGAATATGAGCTTACAGGCCAAAATAATTATACATCTGTGGACTCAAAAAAAAAAAAAAAAAACACAACAACCTGGACATAATATTGTCAATACTGTGCAGAGTCTCAGATTTTACCTTATATGCAAGCTAACAAATTATCTTGCCACAATTTTATGATGTTAGCAGAAGGTGTACAATTTCTGGGTCAGATAAATTGCTGTATCTCCATGGCAATAGTGGTATGTGCATTGTCACTAACTACTTCCTCAAGACCCAGTTTTCACACGATGATACAAGGGGGCCAGCTGATGCCTACACAAGCCAGGGAGTTGCATTACAGAAGAGAGCGCCTCAGCTCAGGGAATCCAAGTCTTTTATAATGGGCAGTAAGCCTGCCTGCCCCTTGCTGCTGAGGAAGACATTATCTTTATTATACTGGAAAATAAACAAATCTGCCTTTTGCTGTGGAGGATGGCATGATTTCTATCTTCCAAGGCTGTTCACTGTACAAACAACCTTGAAAGGACAGTTTAAAATAAAGGCAGTCAGGACCTCAGCTTATAAGAGGTACAAAAGCATAAGAGGCCCATGGAAAATTGCTTCCCAACACTATGCAATGTGAAGCTTTAAGTAGAAAACAGTTGACTTAGAAGAAGAGTATTTTAGAAGATAAGGAAATTATTAGCTATATGAAACAGAAATAAAAACTTTATAAAAATAGAAATATTGGTATAAAACATGATATTTGTATATAATCCTATTTTTTTCTTTACATTTCTTATCATATGTACTTTGTCCAATATGTGCTAAGGCAGCCTAAAATTATACTGCAAACTAAATTGCCAACTGGAGTATTTTGTTGTTTCATGTTCAGGGCATAACTATTTCTGAGAATATTAATTAGAACAAGTGTTTCCTTTATAGATACTCTTTATTGCCAGGTTGGATTATGAAATGTATTCTATGAATTCTTTATAATATGCCACAAATAATACATTTTTGAGCTCTGAGGAAATTTCCAAACATGTTTACATAAGAACATATGCTACTGACTTGTATATTCAATACATTGTACTTATTAGTCCAAACTGATGAGAAAGAAACTAATAAAATTTACTGGAAAATAAATATAAGGAAAGGACAAAATTAACATGTTTTTAATGACAGTTAACTCTTACCCATATACCTTTTTTTTCATTCATTCGTGAAGAAAATTTAATCATAAATATCTACAATATGCTTTTATCTTCTAAGGATTTATTCATAACACAAAATGAAATCACCAATTTCTGGTTAGGGTAATCTGTGGGAATAAGGATGGAGATAGGGATGCATTTGGGGAAGGCTTTATAAAGTGGCATTTCAATGACTTACTGTTAAAGATAGATACAATTACATACCGATTTTTTTTTTTAAGTTAAAGAAGCAAACACAAGATATTAGCTGGCAAAACTGAAACTATTAGTTAGAACATACTAACCAAATAGGTAGTGATCTGGCTACATCTGCACCCCTATAGTTAAGAATAAGTACAATTTCTTACTGTACCATTACCTTAGCCTATCCAACAATTAATTCCTTTAGAATGATTGATGACATGAAGTGTTCTTAAGCTTGAAATGACTAGGACACTTTGAGCACCCTGCTATTACCTTTCCTCACATGTGGCCCATCGTTTTCCTGCATTGACTCTGAAATGGTGAAGGGATTTAATCAAAACATGCTACACTGATTGGAGCCTGTGTCTGAAGAGCTAATATAACATATCATCACCTTTCTTAGGTACAAAGAAAAGCACATTTTAAAAATGGTATCATTTAAAATGAATTTTCTTCATCTACATGGCAACATCTGTTGGAGTTATAATGACCTAACTTGGCAGTGCAATCTACCTGTCTTAAGCACTTAAGTGGAAAGTGACAAATAACAGATGCATGATGAGTTTTAAACCAAGAATTGGCATGGAAACAACAATTTGCTACTTACGACGATACATAATAGTATGAAAATACCCTAATAAGCCTTCTGTAGTATAGATAAATCTCTGAAAATTTAGCTCTTGTTTCAAGCATTTCCAAATCCATTTCCTTGAAAATACTTTTATTATTTAAACAAAAGCAACTTGCTACATATTCTAGCAGCATTTCCCAGTGAACATTCCTCAGATGAATTACAGAACAAAAATGATTTTAGTGACCACTTTCCAAATTCTCCCAAGAATGGTACATAGCTAGTACTAGTTGACATGCATAGGAAAGAAGTTAGTTATGTACAGTGGATGTTTCAGGTATTAAGGCTTAATTCTCTGCATTAGCAAGGATGCTGGGGCTAACTTATCACAGCATAGATTCAGTTACAGGAGAATACATTCTGTTTCAATTCCTATTCCAAGGAAATAAACAAGATCCCTTAATCAAGAAAAGGAGTCCAAAGGTATATAAGACATGCTTCCTGTCCACAGTTGATAACATTTTGATGAAGAGATAATAAATACAAAAAAGAAAATCAGTCAATAAGACCATATGACACATAACTACACTATGCCCTAATATAAATGATCACTACCTTGTAATATGAAGTGATTAAATTGGTAAATCGTGTTACCATTTGCCAGTATAGAAACGAAAGAAAGGAGATTTATTTTCTAGATTGTTCTTTAAAAAATATACAGAGATGAAATGGCATTTAAACAACCATAAAAGAGTGGCTAAGAACAAAAGATGGCAGAAAAATTCTAGTTTAAGACTAGCAGAAGCAAAAATGTAGGTTTGAGAGTGATAAATAGTAGCAAGTTTGGAGGTGAGGAAGAGGTTAAAGGGACAGCAAATGCTTTCTGTGGGGAAATGATGAGAAATAAGACGAATGCAGAAAGCAGGGGAAAATTATAAACACCCATGAAAGTTTACGAGATGGGTTCAAGACTTGGGATCAGAAAAAGTGGGTCTTTTAAAGTGGATACCCACTCCCCTACCAAGCTTAATAAGGAACACAGTGGCTCCCTGGGCAGAGGAGCAATATGGATACCCACAAAAAGTATCATCTACTTAAATGTTATGTACCTATTCAGTGGCTAGCACTGGCTGAGAGTTATACATATTTTATACATATTTTCATAATTAACTTAAAAGGAGGCATTAGCAGCGAGGCTCTCAGAAGTTACTACCTTCCCGTGGTCATATAACTAATATGTGGTGTACATGGTATTGTATTGCACAGAAGATCTGTTTGGTTCCAATGCTATTAAAGCACATATCCATGATGAAAGCAGTATTTATGGAAGATTAGTTTGGAAGCAGAATAAAAAATGCAACGAAGGGAGAAGACACTAGAGACACAGAAACCATTTAGGAGTCAATTAAATGAGTCCTCCCAGGAATGATGAAGGCCCAAAGGAAAGAGAAAAAGAAAGAGGAAGCAATTAATGAAAGAATTAAGATGTAGAGCATAGTAAGCAAAAGCAGGATATGAAGTCATGGAATGCAAGAGAGGAGACAGCAACGTGGAGGAAATCATAGTAGTCAGGGCAGTGGAATACAGCGAAGAGGCAGAATAATAATAATACAGTTATTATAATTCCCACTGTCACTTGTGCATATATGGTTACATTTTCCTGGAAAGCCCTTTTCTGTCTTTTCGAGTTGTTATATTCCATGAAGACTCAATTTAAAAATACTTTCCAGGTGTGAAAACTTTCTTCGAAATTCCTTGGGAGGATTAGTCATTCTTGAGATCTTTAACATGTATTATGTATCTGCTATCTTATCATTTTACATTTTCTTGTTACCTTAGTTTACTTGCGTTTCTTTTTACAGTGACGGCTTCGAAGGCAGAGGCCATCTCCTATATTTACCTCAAAATAAAAAGTGTATGTGTACTTTTTAATTACAAAAGAAATATACAGTAATTATGCATATATCAATACATAGAAAAATAGAAAGGAAAGCACATGTGATGTGTAGAGTATTTTCTTCCATCTTTTAAAAATATATAATTTATTTTTTTTAGTTGGAATCATAACATTACTTGGCATGTGAATCTAATCGAGAAAGATCAGACAAGTTTATCCTCTGACCAGAGTAACTGGTTCAAAGATGGGCAAGTGATCCAAACAAGGTCAAGTATAGCTTTCCATTCATTCATTAGATATTTTCTGGAACAACTGGGTAAAAGTCAGACCCTTTTTGTTGGGATTGTTAAGAATAGAGTACCTGGAGTTATATATTTTTGTCACTACATGGGTAGAATCTGCCTGATAAGGAAGCCAAAAGAGAGGCCCCAAATGCACCTGCACCTGGTGCCCACTGGCCTCTGGAGCTTCCCAGTTATATAATATAGTGAGGGTCTTACTTGTTTAAACTTTGCCTTGATGTACTTCAAGCAACCCTAATAGTCTCCACAAATATGAAGTTTTTTGCCTTTAGTCTTAAAACATACATCTTTTTAAATCTTATTTTGAGATTCTCAATCCTTATGCAGTACCTATAATGACACAATAAATGCTTTCTAAATCAACAATTCAATGCTTCTTTCTCTCTTATCATGGAAGATATTCCATATTGATTCCCTGGTTCCGGACGTATTTTCCTTAATTCATTAACTACATTTATGACTATAAAACAAATATAGCCAAATCATGCAATTTAAATGTATCACAGACTTCAATTTGAATTAATTTAGTTCATCAGAGGTTTATGAGCAACTGCTGTGTGCCAAGAACCATGCCAACAACTGGGGATGAAAAGATAGATGAGACCTAGCCCTGCCTTCAAGGTGGTCATAGTCTAAATGATAAATAACACAGGATAAATAATTAAACATGATCAAATATGATATACACAGTCGTAGAGTTACATATAGGGAACTATGAAGGTAAAGAGTAAGCATTAGGGAAAACTATAGAGAAAATATAATATTTGACTACTTAAGTTTTAATAGCAATATATTAATAGAACATTTTAAAGTAGAAAACAAGAGGGAAGAGTATTCTGGTCTTGAAAAATAACATGAGCAAATGCAGTATATGAATTTTTCAAGGAACAGTGAAAACTGTGTGACTGGAACAGGGAAGTGTGCACGTGTATGTGTGTGTGTTTAGTATTAAGTAGTAAGGACAGGAATGTTAACTAATAAAGCTAAGAAAGCTGCAAACAAGGACAGAGATTATCAATTTACAAGAAGACTTGTATGCTCTTAAAAAAAAGATTGGTGTTCATTTATGTATCTGAAAGCTAGACAGATTATTAAGTAGTGAACACAAGAAGATCTGTGTTTTACAAAAGCACGTAGCTGCTGTTTGTGTGGAAGGTGAATAGTCGGGTCAAAGATTAGGAACAGAACATCAATTAGAAGGCAATAGTCCCAGGATAAATTATTTGGATTTAGCCTAAGGGGATTTCAGTGAGGATTACTAGGCAGGGAAATAATTTAAGGCCCGTTTCAGAGACAGTCAAATTGGCTTCCGTGGCAAATTGGGGAGCAGCTTGAAGAGAATGTGCACCGGGAAGATGACAATCTGGATCTTAACCTGTAACAAATTGATGAGTTACATTTTTATAACCCTATTTTCCTAAAGTGGAAAACAACTTGATTGTGTTATGGATGCTCTTGTGTTTGCAAAATATTTATTGACAAAGAAAGAGATGGTCCTATGTGTTTATTAATCCAGTGATAGAAACATAATTTTAAGCTACTATTAAGAAAATGCTCTTTCTAGGAGTTTGAGGTTGCAGTGAGCTATGAACACGCCACTGCACTCTAGCCTCGGCAAGAGAGAGTGAGGCCTTTTCTCAAAAAAAAAAAAAAAAATTGAGAGAGAGAAGAAAATGCTCTTGTTAGGTTACCCGAAGATATCAAATCCTAGTTCCTAGAATTTGTAAAGTTACCTTATTTAGAAAAAGGGTCTTTGCAGCTGTAATTAAGTTCAGAATCTCGAGATGAGGGGAATATTCTACATTATATGAGTGTGCACTAAATCCGATGACAACTGCTCTTATAAGAATGAGGTAGAGGGAAATTTCACAGCAGAGAAGGAGGCAACATAGATGTGGAGGCAGAGGTTGGGGTGGCAGCGCCACAAATCAAACAACGCTGAACAGCCCCCAGAGGCTGAAAGAAGGCAAAAAATGGATTCTCCCCTAGAGCCTCCAGAAGGGGTGCAGCCCTGCTGATTTTTCTCTGAAATAAATTCATGTCTTTACAGAGTTTTTCTCCTGATAAATTATCTGCTCTAATTCAATCAGTCTTACGTTATTCTTTTTCCAACAGGTAATAAAAACACCTTGATTTTGAATTTCTGGGCCTCCAGAACTGTGAGAGAATACATTTCCGCTGCTTTAAGCCAAGGACTTTGTGCTAATTTGTCAAGGCAGCCACAGAAAATGAATCACTCTGTTTCAGTCATGTTTGGGACCTCTCACAAAACCAAAAATAGTGCACACAGATGATATTTAATAAAATGTATTGGCCGGGCGCGGTGGCTCACGCCTGTAATCCTAGCACTCTGAGAGGCCAAGGCGGGAGGATTGTTTGAGCTCATGAGTTCGAGACCAGCCTGAGCAAGAGTGAGACCCTGTCTCTACTAAAAATAGAAAGAAATTATATGGACAGCTAAAAATATATATAGAAAAAATATTAGCCGGGCATGGTGGTGCATGCCTGTAGTCCTAGCTACTCGGGAGGCTGAGGCAGTAGGATCGCTTGAGCACAGGAGTTTGAGGTTGCTGTGAGCTAGGCTGACGCCACGGCACTCAAGCCTGGGTAACACAGTGAGACTCTGTCTCAAAAAAAAAAAAAAAAAATATGTATTGAATAAATAACTAAAACTTTCTTTCTCTGTCTGTTGAAGATGGGATCAACCTTTTCTTCTAAGTTACTAAAACTCTGCCAACTCACTAACACTGAGTAAAGAGCAGGAATTTTTCAAATTTTCCAACTTATCTTCTTTTTTTTTTGATTGCTTGATTTCTAGCAAAATTAGTCCTATTAATTTATTGTGATAATTTTATTCTTATCTAATTCACCTAATGTAATTTAATTTAACCTAATTTACCTCAGAGCTGAATAGCTTTTCATTAGCATTAAAACACCTTCTTTGAAAAAGTTTAACTTAGCTACATTTCACTTGGATATACCAAAATTTTTTAAAAATAAATGTGTTATCTGTAGTCTCATCACATTATTTTTATAGCTATGAATGTAATTACCTTCCTTTCCATAATTTTCTCCCTCTCCTGTTCTGCCTGGGAGCTTCTAGAGGTTGCTGGTTTTCCAGACACATTTCACATTTCTGTTATAATAAGTAATTGTTAAACATTCAACCACTTGCTCTAGCTAAGAAGTCACCATCACTTTACCATTTTGGATAAAATGTAGCTACTAACTTGATTGAAATGATGTTCTTGCCTGCTGACACATTAGTTAACTATGCTTTCTAACTAGTTTTGAGAAATTCCATACTTTGAAGGACTTTAAGCATTGACACTTCATAGAATTCCATTTTGTGATGAAAAGATGGACTCTTTGTAAGTAAAGTTGTATTGTTTTTCTGGGTTTTCTCTGAAATAAATTCATGTCTTTATATAGTTTTCCTGTAATCACTGGTGTCTCCTGATAAATTATCTGCTCTAATTCAATCAACCTTATGTTATTCTTTTTCCAACAGGCAATAAAAACATTAAGTGATAACTCAACCTAAGACTCACACCTATGACATTTAACTGAAGATCACTCAATTCATTAGTTCATTGACATTAATCAGCACTCTTCTTTTTATGTCCTTTCAACCAGCTTACATTTCATTTAATGATATTTTTCAAGCCAACTCAAATTAATTTTGCAATCAAAATTTCACGTGGTGTTGTCTCTCGTACTTTGCTAGCAGTCAAGATGCATTACATCCACTCCACTCTGTTCATTTACTAAGGCTCTAAAGCTATCAAAAATGCAACCAGCTTTGTCAGGCACAATTTGCTCTGTGTTAACCTATTTGTTCTATTTATTTCTCATGGCTGTACTTTCCTTTCTCAGGTTATTTTAAACCAAGCATTTGGTAGCATTTTCACAACAATGTTCCATTTCTTATTTCAGTCAACATGATCAATTACATTTAAGAAATAAATTAGTCATTTTTGTTTAAAACCTTTCTAAAGAGTTCTACAGATGGGGAAAAAGTATTAAACTTAAGACAAAGAGGCTACTAAACTTTGAAGATGGCATGAATTGATGGAGTTAATTTTTTTGTTTGTTTTTTTTTTTTTTGAGACAGAGTCTCACTTTGTTGCCTGGGCTAGAGTGCCATGGCATCAGCCTAGCTCACAGCAACCTCAAACTCCTGAGCTCAAGCGATCCTACTGCCTCAGCCTCCCGAGTAGCTGGGACTACAGGCATGTGCCACCATGCCTGGCTAATTTTTTTTCTATACATTTTTAGCTGTCCAGATCATTTCTTTCTATTTTTAGTAGAGACAGGGTCTCACTCTTTCTCAGGCTGGTCTCGAACTCCTGAGCTCAAACAATCTACCTGCCTCGGCCTCCCAGAATGCTAGGATTACAGGCGTGAGCCACCGCGCCCAGCCTAATGGAGTTAATTTTAAAATTCATTTATCATGTAACTGATTCAATAATCCTGAGATATCATTTGCATTCTTTATGAGTTTTTATTTTAATTTTTTTCTGGAGTAGAAGTTTTTCTTTCTTCTTTTTTGCCTTTTTTTTCTCTTATCATCTCATCTTTTGTATCTTTACCTTCCTTTCAGAGTAGAGTAGCTGTAATGCATCTTGATTTCCTTTCAGTTAAGGTCTGAGACTGAACACTAGCTGTCTCTGATATACCTCTTCCAAATATCTGTTTTTAAAAAATCCCACAATGGTTTTAACAGACACAAAACTTTTAAAAAATGCCACTGGACCCATAGCTCAAGTTAGCAAAAGGATACATGACAAATTCTCATAGAATTTTTATTGACTATTGATATTGGAGATGGATACAAAAGTATAAATTTCAGCTATATATTTCATATCCCACACTTATAACTGAATGGGACAGATTAGTCTGAGGACAGTATAAATATACTTTGATTCTCTTTATATTATATAATTTCTTTGATTATGCATAACACTAGGGCATAATGACTATTGTAAGTATATATATGTTAGCAGCCATACATATTCTATTTTACATTAGTACATGGAAGCTAGAGATATATTTGGAGTCTCCCTTTACAATATATTCCCTTTTATTATGCCTAACTTTAGTCTATAAGAGCTTTGTGGCCCAGAAAAGCAGTAAGCTATCCTGACTATATGAGACCTATCTTCATTAATAGCCAGAGACCCTGCTGCCTTCTCAGTTGCTCTCTTTCTACAAATGTTCAGAGACTACTACTCAAAGCAGGAATCATGGCAAGGTTATAGAAGTAGACAGGGTTAGATGACAATGGTTTTCACTTTGGAAGACTTAGTCAGTCATTGAGTGGTAAGTAGTGCAAACAAGTGTGGAATAAATGCTCTGTCATAATTAGAACAACTAAGTTAAGTAAATCTCAGTCCAAAAAACCTATACATAGAATACCTATTAGGCATGGTAAATTTGATTAAATATTAAACATACCAATTTGATCTTAACTCCAGATCTGAGAAAGAAAAGCCGACCTTAACTAAATGGACCATAGGGGAAGCTAAGGATGCTTCACCTTCTTTACGTGTTGTCAAAAATAAAAATTGGGCCTAGACAGTTTATACAAACACAAACAAACAAGCAAAAACTCAGTGCAGCCTAAACAAATCGGAATATTACCCTGAAGTATCAGAGTAGCACATACCTCATATAAATATTCTGATTGCGTTCAATAAAATTATTGTTATATAATGTGATTAATGTTGCCAAACAATGCAAATCTAGGTGAAACATCAGAAGAGAATGAAAAGAGAAGACAGGCTGAAAGGAAGGTAAAGATACACAAGATGAGATGATAAGAGAAAAGAAGGTAAAAAAGAATAAGGAAAAACTTCTACTCCAGAATAAAAATAAAAATTGGAACTAGTAGAGAATGCAAATGACATATCAGGATTATGGAATCAGTTACATGATAAATGAATTTTACAAACTCTTGGGATGCAGAGAAAAAGCAATAGAGAAGAACATAATGAGAAATAAGGCCCATAGAGACAAAAACGCAATCTAAGACTTAAAGATTTTCCAGAAAAACCTGGGTCAATAAAAACAGATTGAATATTTAAAGAAATAAGAAAAGAAAAATTTTTTAAGCCAAGAAAGACAGTTTGTATATAAAACAGGCTCACTAAATCACAAGCAAAATTGAATTTTAAAAATGTCCATTTTAAAACCTAACCTGGTGATTACTTTTTAATTCCCAATTTATAAAAATTTTTCTGCATGCATATAAGTGCAAAAATCAGATTATCTGAGAAGAAACAAAAATATTAATAGTACTAGTTTTAGATTTTAAACAGAGATAGCTTCAGTATTCTTCTCCTTTGCAGCAAATGTCAGATGAAAATGCAGATAGATGTCATCAGACTTTAGGAAAAAAGCCCAAGAATACCAAATTGTTATTCACGAGAAAAGGCAATGGGAAAACATTCTCAAATTGCAGTGAATACAAAACACATATTTCTTTTCTAGTTTTCCTTTAGCAGGAGAATTCAGCTGGTATGACTATGAGATGAATCAAAATCCACAACTGAAGAATAGAAAATATAAATTACAAAAGGATTGGAAGAGAAGTTGGAAGCAATTATATACACAAAGCTAGGCCTAAAAATAATAGATTTTATAGATCTATTTATGTATTTAAATATATATACAAACAATTATTTTCTATATACTACTGTTTTTTACCAAAAAATAGATTTAGAAGTGAGGAAATGAAGAGGAAGTAAAAGGGTACCTTACTTTTTATGCATAAAGAGAGACAGGAAATAATTGTTTTGGTATTGTTTTTTGTAATTAAGCTGTATTAATTAAATATATGTAAATCAACTTAAACACATTCACCAGATAAGTTAAAAACAAGATTCATATGTTCTAAGTCACAAAAGAGGATTTAAATACATACATTACAAAAAAGAACATAAGTGTGTAAACACATATACAAAAATAATAACAAAACAAGAATTAGGAAGAAAAAACAAGTATAACGTTAACAGAGAAAGTTTGAATTAAATGAACTACATTTCAATCTCTGCTTAGGACATAGAAAGCATGAAAGAGCATTAATCCCTTCTTAACAATTAACCTGGGTAATTGACAAAATCATAATTCTTCTCAACCCCCTCAGAGAGCTGAGATTGCAGAGGAACCTCCTAGCTTGAATAAATTGCCTAACCCAAGTGTGGGCTTGCATGAGTACAGAACTTGGGTGAGAGCACCACACAGGACTCTACTCACAAGAGTGGAGAACTGCTGGGAGCCACAAGCACAAAGGCACTTTGCACTCAACTTGCAGGGTCTTTTTCACAGACCTCACCATGTATTTGTAAGGAAGACTGGAGGCAGAGTGGGAGACCAGAGACAACTTCTGTCAGTGACACAGGCCTGAGAGGAGGAGCAGCTTCTGTCATGGGAAATGGGCAACAATCTCACTTAGATCTTTCTTCCCTATATCCCTTAAGGAACAAAAGCCTTAAACCACTGTGGGAGGGGTAGTAAACCCTGTTTTCTGAGGGCACAGGTGAGAACTCACTGAAACTGGGGAAAGGGAAAAATATACCCTTTCCAGAAAGAGTGAAAACTCTCCCTAGCATAAGATCTGCCAAGTATTTAAGGCCAAGTTTGACTGCCCCGAGAAAGCCACATCCTTAATCCAGGGACACATTGCCTGCCTAAGCCTAGGAACCATCCCCCAGCTCTCCACTAGAAGACTAGCAAGTGTTGAATGACAAGTACCAGCTCCCTGCCATTGAAGGAGAGGCAATAATATAAAAATATATATTCACTGAGGCACAGGCTCACAGGAAAACCTACTATTGAGGAACACTGAGACATTCTAGTGACCCAACCCGTAACCTAAGCATAAGATTTCATTAGAGGACTTGAGGTCTGTGGTGTATTGGGTATAAAAAGAAATAGACTAAATTGAGACTAACTCTTGCCGGAATTGACTTAAAACCCCACGATACAGCCCAGCAGAAGAAGACACATATAAAGTTACCTTCCTACTTTATACCTGTATTAAACATAATCAAGGTATTTTAAATATTTAAAGAAAATCATTTTAATATAAAACCATTTTGCTATAGAAGAATAAAAGATTATACTTATATAAACTTAGAAACCAAAAGGAAGACCTTTCTAAATACGACAGCCAGGCAGGGTGCAGTAGCTCATGCCAGTAATCCCAGCACTTTGGGAGGCAAGCCTGGGAAACGTAGCAAGACCCTGTCTCTACATAAAAATAAAAAAATTACCCGGAGTGGTGGTGCTCGCTTGTAGTCTCAGCTACAGGCTGAGGTTGGAGGATCACTTGAGCCCAGAAGCTGGAGACTGCAGTGAGCTATGATTATGCCAATGCACTCCAACCTTGGCAACAGAGGGAGACCTTGTCTTTACAAATGAATAAATAAGTAAGTAAGTAAATAAATATTACAACCAGAGCAGAAACTATAAAAAGAAAGATTAATAGGTTAACATAAAAAATTCAAAAGTATCCCAAAAACAACATACGAAGAATTTAAAGATAAATGCAAAATTGGGAATAGTTTCAAAATATATGGCACACAGATTTTTTTTTAATGTATAAAGAGTCCCCTCAAGTTAATAAGAAAAATATGCATAAATAACCAAACAAATAATTAACTAAGGCAAAACAGTCAGTGGCATTAGAAATCAAAGAGATGCATATTGAGGCAATAATAGTATACCTTCCTTAACCTTTGAATTGGTAAAAATTAAACAGAATAATAACAGTTTGATATGAGGGAGAAAAGAGACATTTTCATTCTTTGTAAGTGGGTGAGTAAATTGTTATAACCTATAAGAGGGAAAATGGTTATTTGATTTCAAAAACCTTCAAACTTCCAGCCTGAGCAAGAGCGAGACCCCGTCTCTACTAAAAAATAGAAAGAAATTATATGGACAGCTAAAAATATATATAGGAAAAAAAAAAAATTTAGCCGGGCATGGTGGCGCATGCCTGTAGTCCCAGCTACTCGGGAGGCTGAGGCAGGAGGATTGCTTGAGCCCAGGAGTTTGAGGTTGCTGTGAGCTAGGCTGACGCCACGGCACTCACTCTAGCCCGGGCAACAAAGCGAGACTCTGTCTCAAAAAAAAAAAAAAAAAAAAAAAAAAAACCTTCAAACTTAAATATTATCTGATCCCAAAATTCTAGATATAAGAACATATCTTATAAAAATAATTTGATAACTGGCCATATAAGAATATACATATAGATTTTCAAAATTATTTTTAATAATTAAAATTTATAATCAACCATAATACCTTAGAATCAGAGACAAATAAAATATGGTGTATCCTTATAATGAAATAAACCATATATAATGAAATGAAATTGCTCAAAAAATAAACAAAGGTACATCAGAAAGAATATACATCGAAGTTTTAGAAATGGGATTTCAGTGCTTTTCTTTCTTGCACTACATTTTTTTCCATTTACACATGCTATTTTGTAATAAAATGCAATTATAGATAATTTTGTACATAATTAAAATGACTATACAACATATAAAAATATGAGGGGCAGTCAAAGTTTTCACAACTATTAAATTCATTTCCTTAAATGCCTCTATGATTAGGACGGTAAGAATAAAAATAAATGAACTAAGCATTCAATTCAATAACTTAGAAAAAGGATCATAAAAGCAATTTCCCTAAAAGAAGCAAATGATAATAAAAGCAGAAACCAACAAATTAGTGGTTCTTAAAGTAAAATTAGTAATTAAAATCAAATTTATCCTTTGAGAGAAAAAAATGCATGTAAGAGACCTAAGCCAAATCAACAAGAACAGCAAGAAATAAAACTGCTCATCCTAAAATGAAGCTGGAGAAGTGGGCCAGGGCCCTTGTTTTTAAATACTTTATGAATCATATTAAAGGTTTTAAATTTGATAAGAATGGCAGAGGGACAAAATTAAAATTGTAAAATTTCGGTTGGCAATAAGTGTCACAGCACCCTGTGCACAGGAAGTGTCCAATAAATATTAATGTGTGTTCAATTAATGAAAGATAGTAAACAGGTGAGTTTGCATTTTCTATATGTTTTATACGTTTATGATTTTATGTGATTTTTAAATGACTATGTTTACATTTTACAAAGCTCTTTCTCTATGAATCTGGTTTGAAAATTACAGAGACGCCCACCTAAAGGAAGGGAGACAAGTAAATGCTTGTGATGTTTTGGGCAATGGTCAGTGAGGGCAGCAGTGGCATCGCAGAGGAGGAAACAAACTGGAGCCACAGGTAAGAGACAGAATCAGTGGATGGGGTCACTTCTTGGTTATGGTTATAATGATAAAAAGTGACAAATCTAAGGTTTATGCCTTGAATCTACGTGCAGACAATAAGTTCATTTACCAAGATGTGATATGGTGTGGCTATCATTAGTGTCCTTTGCAAATATTTTGTTCCTGTCCTCTCAAGATGCATAGAAGGATCATACATTCTTGTGTGCTGTGGTTGAGTGCAGCTATTGGACCAACTTCAGCCAAGGAATTGTGAATTGAAGTGAAATGTGTCATTTTCAGGATGCAAATGTCTTTGCTGATGTGAAGGCCTGCATGACTTTCTCTTTCATAAACTGTCGAAATTACAAGCAAATTCTAGACAGTGGCTGTTCTTTCAGCTTATGGACTAAAGAAGGACAAATTCTTTTAGCTCTCCTGATTGAGACGGAGTTTATTTTTCCACTCCATGAATCACAGGATTGGCTGCTTAACTAAGACAATGCAGCAGAAATGATGTTGTGCCAATTTCAGGTATAGTCTTAAAGTGGATTGGTATCTTCCACTTCCTCCCTTTTGGAATACTTGCTCTTCGGACATGAACTCTATGAAGCCTGCTGTCATGTTGTGAGAAACCTAAGCCACATAAACGGACTCCACCAACGCTGTCCAGCAGACAGACCCATTGGAGCTCCCAGCCAATATTCAGCATTAACTGTCAGTCTTGCAGTCCTGTAAGTGACCCATGTTGAACAATCCAGCACAACCAAGGTCCCAGATGACTGCAGCCTAAGCAGATATCATGTGAAGTGAAAGACACACCCACCAAGCCCACAGAACCGTGAGACTTAATAGTAGCACTGTTGTGTCAAGCCACTAAGTGTTGGGATGGTTTATTACATAGCAATCAGTAATGGAAACAGTCTGGATTCCAGAACAAGACTATGAATGAGAGGGATCAGAGGCCACTCTCCGAAGACTATCTCATAAAGCATGAGCAAGAAATTTTTGTTTGTGTTAAGCCAGGGAGGTTTTCACGTGTTGGTTACAGTAGAATAACATAGTCTATCTTGATTAATAAATGTAAGATATGCTAGAAAAAAATAGATTTATTTTTTGGAAATTAAAAAATAAACTCAGTTTTATACACCCAGGGGCAACCAGGCAAAGATGTCTGGTAGGCATTTGGGTCCTGAACACAGGAAGTCCAGTGTCACTTTGCAGGTCTTTATTGAAGACATGTATATATAGATAAGCCCCACCAGGGTGGTAAATAATCTGAACTCTATAGCTATTTTAGTGTAGTTTAAGATCACATTAAGTTTTTGGAAGTCTTAACATTTGAGCCATAAATCACTCTAACTGTATAAGATAATGAAGATAATGGTGATACAGAAGATTGGTAATGCATAATCTTTGTCCTTTGGGGACTCTTAGCCTTCTCTAATCCATACTTAAGCCAATCTTTTTCCTTACAAAATAAAGTGTTTTTCTCTTTCTATTATGTTTCATCTTATATTCAGTCCTTTCTGCAGCCTGACGATTCTATCATTCCCAACTTGCATGCCATAATCTGTATATCTCGATAATTAGTCAAATTAATGTCTAAATAGCAAAAGATTCTTCAACTGATTAGTGCAAATTAGATTATAAACAAATTATAAACAATAGGTATGGATTCATAGGACAACAGGAGTTCAAAAAAAATAATCTGTGCCTAATAACCTCATTTAGAAGGCTTAATATCACTGGACAGGTAGTACTTGGGACTGAGGATGCCCTTGTATTAATATTTAATGTCTATCCCCTTTCATAACTGTGGGAAGATCATCACATCAACCTTGTAGAGTTGCTTTAAAAAGGAAATAAGTTGATAATTGCAAAGTACTTCATATAGTGCCTGGTTTGTGTGTGTGTGTGTATGTGTATATATATACACACACACACATTTTCAATAACACGAATAAACCAATAATAATTCAACAATGTCAATTTCCAGTGCTCAAAATATTATAGGGTGCAAGCAAAGCTGAGCTGATAGGTGCATACTCTTATAAGTCGGATTCATTTTATTTCTATAGTTGAGGTTATCTTCTTTCCTGTCTAAAGAGGAAAGCCAAATGGAGTAGAAAGTGCCTACTGCCTTCCTTTGGTCATCTGTTAATATGTCATCCTCAGCCCCAAGCAACAGACCTTCCCTTTTTTGTTATTCTTCTTGATTTAAGCACAAGTTTTAAAATACCTTGGAATTTTTCTCAACTACACTCCTGATTTAAACTCACTGACAATGTTCTTAGGTGTCTATACTATTCTGCCATTATCATTTTTACTTATACGCCACTTCCGCGCTCTCACATTTATCTCAAGCTCCTTCTTCTTCATCAGCATCATCTGTGACTGCAGAGTCTGAAGTCCATTTTTGACAGTTTCCTTTTTATTTTGTGGCATCTTCATTTTATTAATATCTGAACTCCTTACCATACTTTCTCTAAGCTTTCTGAAATGTGGATTTTTAACATCTAGCAGTCTCCAACTAGTTAGTGTGATCCTTTTCCTGGCTCACTCTAACTGCAGGATAACATGACGAATTTTTTCTGGAGTCCCTGGTATTTTTCCTTCTTTAATACATTCTTCTTTGTTGGTAGGAGTCAGATCTAGTGACAGCTCCCCTTGTTGAGTTTAGAGTTGATCAAAATATCTAGTTTTCACAGAATGTTCTCATGAATGAACAGCAGAAGTCCCCAGTCACTAGTATGTCTTACCTCTAAGCCGGTTTTACAACAAGAATACATGAGTCTCGTGTTCAGCCTCACCTGGCTCCCTAAAGTTCATCCTACGATGGCACCATTCTTGTTCGTCTCCCCTGTATTTCCCACCCAGACATTATCATGTTTTCATGATTTCCACATGTAGCTCTTCACACCTCTGCTTTCTTTCTTTTCCTTCCTTCCTTTCCTTCATTCCCTCTCTCCTTCCTTCCTCCTGCTTCTGTGTGCCACACTATATCCTTTTTATGCAGACTCAAATTCAAATTCTGGTAAAGTGATGGTGATTGAGTCTTAAGGAGGCGAGACTGGAATTAGAGTAGCTAGTCAAGCTTTAATCCAAGCACCTCCATTGCACACCATCTGTACTAAGAATATTTTAAACAATAGCAACAATCATAACAAGAAAAATGATCATGCTCTTCAGAAATACATTTCTTTTGTTTCATTTTTCTTATCCCTGTACAGGGGAAGCATCTGCTACCCATGGATAAAATATCTCTAGAGTGAAACCGAATGCAGCAGGCCATAAGCGTATTTGTCATTTCCTATTAAGGTCATTCAACAGGCAGTAGAGTGTAGGGCTCTGGAGCAAGACTGCCTGCTTTATATCCCAGGGGCACCACGTGCTAGTTGGGTGACTCGGGGCGAATTACTTAACTTCTCTCTGACTAAACTTACTTAACCATACAGTGTGGATACTGATAGACTCATAATCATAGGATTTCCACGAAGTTTAAATTAGTTAGTACATATAAAGTTCTGGAGCATGCCTGGCAAATGATGAGGGCTGTCATTACCATCTGACAAGCCTGCCTGGCTGGAATGGGAGCCTCCGACAAGAGAATGACTGTAAACGTCAAAGTCAGGGATTAAGTCCTCTCCGATCTTGCTACTCATTAGATATATGACTGTAGATTTCATATCTGAACTCCTGTTTTCTTTTCTGTAAAATCATGATGTGAGTATGTCACAGGATTGATGTGAGAATTAGAATGAAGCATAGAGGATGAGTTTAAAGTGTGGGGCATATGACAGACACTTCTCCACTGGGAGCTGTAAATGTTGTTAAGACTCCCTGCCTTCAAGGAGCTTATATCACGTTTGGGAGACAGCCACTGAGTCATGATTAAGATCTTCTTGGTCTGAAGTTAGATAAATTTAGGTTTAAACTCTGGCTCTGATCCTTAGCAGCTGTGTAAACGTGGGGAAATTACTTAAACTCTCTGAGTCTCTTATTCCTCATCTATAAAGTAGATGTTCCCATAATAACATTGTGAGAATTAAATGAAATAGCCTAAATATAAAGCTTAGCAAAATGCACCTTTTTACAATGCATAGAGCATTGTAGTTACTCTCCCTATTATCACTGACTTGATGACACTGTCATGTAACAAATTTTGGACTGTAATTTGTAGATCTGCCTACAAGGAGAAAATGCAGAGAATAATGGACATAAAATTTCTGGTCTGCTTGAGAGTAGTATTTCTAATTGCAAATGAATAATTCAAAATTGTATTGTACATCTCAGCCTCTTGTGAATGTCAACAGCCTCAATCAGTCTCAAAAGGCTGATCTACTTTGTTTTATGATAAGTTTCAATCATAAGACCCGCACAACTGTGAATCAGGTTCTGGAATTTAGTGACAACTGTCTGTGTGCTGTCACTCTGTGAGGCCATATTTCATGGAGAGATGGATTTCCTAAAAAACTCCATCCCAACTAAATAACTATTCTCAGTAAGAAGGTGGAGTGAATGAAGTACTTGTAAGTATTAAAATGAATGCCTTTCCTACATTTTAAAAAGGTGACAAATATTAATTAATTTTTAAGGTTACAATTATTTCAATAATGACTGGGATTTACTTTCTGATTCTACTGATTACGAGATAAGAGACTTTACACTTAACTTCCCAATCTTTAAAAAAGGCTTATTAGACCCTATCTCATAGGGCTGGTATGAAAATTAAATAATAAGGTATGTGATTATAAGTAGTATAAATGTGTTTCCTAGCAAATACTCAAACAATATTTATTCACGGTCCATTTTTTAATCCCTCCCTGCCTTACGCTATCTACCTCTCAAAGCTTTTTCTGATTACCCTCCAAATGGTTCATGAAGTTTTAATTTCAATCTGCATCTCATCTCCTGACTACAGTTTACTGACTTTGCACTTGGTGATGTTTCCAATTCTTCACAATTCTCTTCCCCATAGTCTCTCACAATCTATGACAATGTCATGGCAGGACGCTGCCAACAGAAGAAACTCCATGTGCAGCAGCAGCTTCTGAGAACTGAAAGTTCCTGAGGACTGCCTAAGCCTGCTTCTGTCGAGGTGACTGGGGAGAGAAGTAGCTGGACATGTTGGGAAAGATTAAGGAAGGCTGCACAGAGAATGTGAAGAGGTTTGTTCTGTAGGCTGTAGGCAGTGTGTAGATGGTTGGGTATTTTACAGGACAATGACGGGCTTTTCCTGGAAGCTTTAAATTTTTGCTGGTGTTTCAGGGTGCTATATATGCTAGTCTTTAGGTAATTTCCTAAAATCCCTTGCATTTTCCTTTAAACAAAATGGCTCTACCTTCCTCTGCACAAGATGTAGAATGTTCTGAGCACGTGTGGGTCACATATCACAATTATCTGGTCTTCCACAAGTCACCACACATCAGATTATGAACATCACCCCTTCACACATTTTTTTTTTAAAGAAGCATAAACCATTTTTGTACCCCCTTCCACACACATAATTTTCTCACATGGATTTATTTCATCATAATTAAGGTATATCGTTAGTGTACTTCTCTGAGTTTAAGACATAGAGATTTTTAGTATTATTTTTGCACTAGAATTTTTTGTTTCTTATTTTAAATCGAAAGTACTGCATTAGAAATAACCCTGGTATGGAACACTGAGAATTTGACACTCATTCTACCTGTGAGTTCATACTTAAGTGACCTTTGGCAAAGACATAAACTACTTATAAGTTCCAATTTTCTTTTATGTAAAATGAAAGAGTACAGTTAGGGGATTTCTTTATGACTCCTCCATCTTTAAAATTCTATTTTTCTAGTATGTGCAAAACTTTGCTAAATTCTATGGGGCTAGCTAGAAGGAGCTGTGTTCTAGAACAAAATTTTTTTTTAGAATGTTCTCTTTATTTGAGAATAAATTTTCATGAATGGGAGAGAAAAAAAAGAAATATACAAAATATTCAGAAATACAGCAAAATGATTAATTATTTTACCCAAGCATTAGCATGAGTGGTAAAAGAAAAAAAAATATGCAGTTGGATTACCTCCTGAAATTATTCAGGTGAGAATAGAGGTTTAGAGAGCTTGTTTTTATAGAAAGCCCCCCATAATGGAGTAGATGGCAAACTACACACTAGACTTTCATTTCTATTGTGATGGAGATAAGACATTTTATTTTCATGTGAAAGTGATGACATATGTACATATGAACATATAATCTGTGACAT
>CM052454.1:6685742-6756443 GCA_028533085.1 Varecia variegata | reverse complement strand
GTTGCACTTCTAATAAGCAATTATGACTTACAAATTTGAATTTAAATTTAAGAAGCTCATCTTTACAAACCTATATTTCACTTTCAGTTTGGGTTCAAATATATACTGCTATCCATTTTGCTTAATATTTAGGTTATGGAATATATTTACACAGATATTATTCTCAATAACATGTGTATGAAATGACCAGTGTTTTTTTGGCCAGCATATTTTGACCTTGTATTATATCAAATAACTTTTTGAATCGTTCTACTTGAATAAGATAAAAATACAGAAGATACATGGTTAGAAAATTTTATGCATAAATTCAAACCAAAATACGAACCTCAAAAATGCTTCTTTAGCAAATCTTTCTGCTTTTATAGAAATGTTAATCAAACTAAGCATTTAATTTTCTGGTTTATGGATTGAAACGTTTCACAACCTTACAAAGACTCAGATTTATCATGTCATGTTAAGTCTTTAAGAACTCTGCTCCCCAAGAATATGGCTGACTCATATTTTAGAAACAGAATCATAAATTTTAAATACTGTCCCATGCGAAATCATCTATTGTTTTTAAACAGAGTCAATACAAGGTGGTGTTGAAGTGGCAGGCTCTGGAGGCAGACTATCTGGGATTGAATCCAGCTTTTTTTACTAACTTAATGACCTTAGGCAAGTCACACAATATATTTTACCTCAGTTTCCTCATCTGTAAAATGAGAATAATAAATAGTAATTACCTAACTGGTTTGTTAATTAGTAATAAATTAGTAAATATATGGAAAGTGCTTTATATGAATAACTAGCATACACCAAACTTAATAAAAGGTTTGTTATGATTGCTATTATTATGATCTTAGTATAGTGTTCAAGCTAAATGCCAAGCACAATGATCAAAACTGATTGTAAAAGGAAGACTTTTTTTTTCCAACTACTACACTACTTAGAGGGGTATAAAAATCTGCTTTTTATGCAAATATAAAAAGCAAAAAGTATGACATATCATCTGTTCCTATAGTTTTCATTTTTGCAAACACTATTTCATACACACAAATAAAGACATAAGAGTTTTTAAAGTGTAATAAAATTGTGTTTTGGTGTACTAACAAAATAAATGTGTTTGAAATAAAAACGAGTATCAGAATATTAACCCTGATGGTTGATTACCAACCACCAAGAAAAAATAGTAACAGTACCTACGTGCATTAAACAATTTAAGCACTCCAAAAGTGATTAATTTTTTAAGAACTCGAGATATATTCTGTGGCAATATAAAATAAATACAGCTTCCCATGGCAGTGTGAGAGTGAGATCCATTCCTGGCGTGAAAGCGAGCGGAGAGCTGGTGTGAAAGCCGTGCAGAGGTTAGTGAAGAGCCTGCAAAGTCAGTTCCACTCCACAAGGCTCAGAAACAGCAGTGGCCAGGGGAGAAGACTGAAAGACTGCCGCTGGGTTGCCAACAGCCCTGAAGATGACCCTTGATAGGCGCAGGGTAGGAAATTGAAAGGCCAGCGCGAGACTGACATCAGCTGAGTAAGCTCCCTGCAGGGAAATGATTTATCAAAACATAGCAGGACTCCTATTTTCAAATTCTTAAACAGAACAGAAAGAGGTATGACAGATTTGTAACATGCTAACATTTACCCAAGGCTTATCCCGGTCTACTCAAATCTCTCTGGCATTGATAGTGCACTAAAAAACGGTAGAGATGAGATTCACTTAGGAAAGTTCAATTATTTCCAGGTTTCAGATGAAGCCCATCATTGAACACTGCAACTTGAAATGAGCCAGGAAAGATATTTTACTTTAAAAAAGAACCAGTTTTCATGGTCATTTAATTATAGAACACGTTTTGATGATAAAACTGAGTTTAATAAAACAACGAAACAATAATTTTCTCCAATCTTGTCTTAATTTCACCACCCACTCATCTATCATCTTTGGGCTATGACTGGGGTGAAACAAAAAAAAAAAAAAATAGAGACAGATCAAAGAAAAAGAAGAAAAAAAGATGAATTGTGAGAGAAAAAAGGAAATGCTTCTCAGAGTATTGTGCTAAGAGAGACCAAGACATCGAAGTTTCTGGAAGCATTCCTGTCCTGCTTCCTCTCATTTTTACACACATCTTTCTGTGACAGATTTCTAAAAATTTAATAGTAATGTGAATTCAGGTGCCAAATATAGTTTTCTATTTGATTTTCATTATACAATTGTAAAAATATTTTGCTGTAAACAAACAAGTCACAAAGTTTAATGGTTGAAATCAAACTACTAATTTTAAATTCCAGGTAACTAGAGAAAAATTAATCCTAGAATTTATATGAAACCACAAAAGACCCTGAATAACCAAAGAAATCTTGTGCAAAATAAAAAGTTAGAGGCATTATACTACCTGATTTCAATATACAATATAAAGTTATAGTAATCAAAATAACACGATGCTGGCATAAAAACAGACATGTGAGACAGAATAGATCATCCAAAATAAATCCATGCATTAGAGTCAATTGATTTTGACAAAGGTACCAAAAACACAAAATGGGGAAAAGATAGACTCTTCAATAAATGGTGTTGAGAAAACTGAATATTCACATGTAGAAGAATGAAATTGGATCCTTATCCCATACCAAGAATAAAAATCAACTCAAAATGGATATAAAACCTAAACATAAGATATGAAGCTATAAAACTACTAGAAGAAAACACAGGGTAAAATCTTCTTGACATTAGTTTGGGAAAGGATGTTTTTGTATATGATCCCAACAGCACAGGCAACAACAACAACAAAGAGAAAAATGAGATTGTATCAAACTAAAAAGTTTCTGTACAGCAAAGGAATCAATCAACAGAGTGAAGAGACAATCTATAGAATGGGAGAAAATATTTCTAAAGAACATACTTAATAAGGAGTTAAAAATATATAAGGAAATCAACTCAATAGCAAGAAAAATAATCTGATTAAAAAATGGGTAAATAACCTGAATAGGCACTTCTCAAAAGAAGACACACAAATGCCCATCAGGTATATGAAAATGTGCCCAACATCCTTAATCATCAGGGAAATGCAAATTAAAACAACAATGATATATCACCTTATACCTGAAAGAATGACTATCATCAAAAAGAAAAAAGATAAGTATTGGAAGGAATGTGGACAAAAGGGAATCCTTATACATTATTGGTGGGACATTAAATTAGTACAACCATTATGGAAAACAGTACAGAGGTTCCTCAAAAAATTAAAAATAGAACTACTATGTGATTCAGCTATCCCACTTCTGAGTATATATCCAAAGGAAATGAAATCAATATGTTGAAGAGATATCTATATTCTCATGTTCACAGCAGGATTATTGACATTGTTTACAATAGCCAAGATACGGAGTGAATGTCCATTACACACACACACATACACACACATGCACACTGGAATACTACTCAGCCTTTCAAAAGAAGGAAATTTTGTCATTTGTGATAACATTGATGAACCTGGAGGAAATTATGCTAAGTAAAATAAGTCAGACATAGAAAGACAAATACTTCATGATCTCACTTATATATGGAATCTAAAAACATTATGGAAGCAGAGAGTAAAATGGTAGTTGCCAGGGGCTGGGGAGGGAGGATTGGAACCCAGGAGATATTGGTTAAAGGGTACAAAGCTTCAGTTAGGATGAATAAACCCAAGAGATCTATTGTACAACATGGTGACTACAGTCGATAATAATATAATGTATATTTGAGAATTGCTGTGAAAGTAGATCTTAAATGCTCTCACCACAAAAAAAGGATGTGCAGTGATAGATATGTTAATCAGCTTGATTTAATTATTTTATAATGTATACATATTTCAAAACATCACCTTATACACTGTAAATATACACAGTTTTTATTTGTCCATTATACCTTAACAAAGCTGAGGAGAAAAAAGAAAAAAAAAAAGCCACCCATAGCCACAGTTGAACATTAAAAAAAATAAATAATAATAAATAAATTCCAGATAACAGGATTTATTTGCCTAATTAGGCTATGATTTCTATGTTCCAGTCATGTTTACCTTCATAGGGTGTTTTTTTTTTTTTTTTAATTTCAAAGTATTAGTAGGTACAAATGTTTTTGGTTACATGGATCACTTTTGTAATGCTTGAGTCAGGATTCAAAGTGTGCCTGTCACCCAGTAGTGTTCATTGTACCCATTAGGAAGGTTTTTGCACGTCCCCACCACTTGATTTCCATTGAGATTTACTTCCGTTGATGCACACGTGTGCTGGGAAAATTGGATAGCCACGTGCAGAGGGATGAAACAGGATCCATATGTCTCATCATTCACAAAAATTAATTCAAGATGGATAAAGGGCTTAAATGTAAGGCATGAAACTGTAAGAATTCTAGAAGAAAATGTTGGAAAAACTCTTCTAGATATCGGCCTAGGCAAAGAATTTATGAAGACTCCAATGGCAATCACAGCAACAACATAAAGTGTTTTTTTACGGAATCTTTGGCCACGTAGCAAAGTCAGGCTTATAAATACTGCAGTCATGACAGTGTTGGCAATTAACATGGTTCTTCTGAATGTTGACAACCAGTTATACAAGGGTTGTGGGGGTAAACGTAACCTTCTTATTATCTTCTACATCTGAATTATAGTTGAAACAGGTATAAGCCTTTTCCATCACATCAGGGAGGCCTGTGTAATTTACCTATAATTATTGCTCATGTAATTATATGAGGATATATCTTCATCTGAAATTTCAGACAATGTTACAACTACTGCACTGATCAAAAAAAAAAAAAAATTGCTCCAGGCATTTCAGAAAGAATGACAATCATGCAAGATGTTATTAAACTGAGATGTTGCTGGACCATTATATTTTATAGATTAAATGTTCAAGAATATCACAAAATGAAGATACCGTAGATTGGATTTATTTCTAAGTGATCACATTTGTAACTCCAATATCTTACATGTTGACCAAAAATCTGAGAGTTAGCCACAGTGAGATGAGGGGCAATATCCTGTCCCGTCTTTGAGAAAAAAAAGGTAGAGCTTGGAGCATTTAATATAATATTATATTCCAAAAATCTTTTCCAAACATTTTTTTTTACTTTTTTGATAAAGAATCAGAATAAAGGAATCAATGATATCAGAAAGATAAAGATATACCTGTAGACAAATTTACATGGAAAGGTTTCTTATATTCTTATCCATTTAATTTTTAGAGACTATTTTCAGCATGAAAGACTCTCAAAGATTTTTGTATATTACATATTCTCCAATGCCCTTTCACCATATATCTTCTTTGAACACCTCAGAAAATAATGAGTGTCTTATAAAGCATACAGTTAAATGTGGAGGATACGTTGAGAAAAAAATAGCTATCTTTTATCCAGAGAAACTCAAAATTCCTTATAAAAACTTATGCAACTATTTATTTTAACACTATGCTCTATCTTTTCTTTTTCATACAAGATAACTGAAGACAATCCATCTCAATTTCAAATGATCAGACATGAATGAAAATCAGCAGGTAACCCACATAGCCAAATCTATATTGATCCTTCATATTAATTTTATAATGATTATAAGGGAACTTCTGATATGATCCAATACAGACAAAAACAGACACACAACACACACACATACACACACACGCACAGAAGGGTAACAGCTGTAAAAGTGGAGAAGCAAGAACTCACTTTACAGGTCCTCTTTATTGCCCTAAACATTTATCTTCTCTCATATTTCTCACATTTTACAATTCCCTTGTACAAAAATGCAATGTTAAAATATCACAGAAAATCTGATGTCTATTGCACTTAGGCATCCTGAATATTTTACTTGATACTCTGCCCTCAGGGGCCTTGCATCACTAGAGCATTGTACTCTTTTCTTGATGCATAAATTATTCTAAAAATGCTTTCAATTTCAAGCAAGGTCAGCTCAGAAAATCTGAGTATGAATAGGATTAATTTAATGCAATTTAAATATAAAAACATACAAGTTAAGAAAGAAACATAATTTGTAACTTTTTTCTTTCTTTTCATCACAGTTGATTTTACTCCGTATAATCAGTTATCACTTTTTTTAAAATGAAATTCATTCTGATATTACATTTTATGTAAAAATCATTCATTTCAGTGCAGAGACAGGAAAGAATCTGGCATATCTGAGGGAAGAGAAAGGGACCATTGTAGTTCCAACAAACTTCACTGAGTGCAAATGGCTGAGATAAGAATGGAGAATTAGGCAGGGTCCAGATCACAGATTAAAGGCCTTGGTAAGGAGTTGGACTTTATTCTTAGTATCATTGAACTCTCTCCCACTACTATGCAGAGATGGATTATAAGGCGTAGGATGGCATGTGCAGTGGCTAGGACCAAGGTAATAGAAGAGTAGGAAGAAAGAAGATTCAGACAATAATTCAGAAGATAAGAGAGTAAATCCAGTTAAAATCATTTATTCTATGCAGAGGCAAGAATAATTACATTTAAAATTACTGCAAACATATATTTAGAAGAAGAAAATATTTCTACTTGAACCACAGAATCACAAAGCCTGAAGTGAACATAGGTTTCATCCAGTCCAATTTCTCATTTCATCATGGAGGAACTGGAGGTTCTGAAAGCGGAAATATCTTGCCTATAATTCCTCAACTCCTAGGCAAATCCAGGATTTAGTTTATGGCTGTTGGCCTAGTGCACTTTATATCATGCCATGTTAAGCCTCAGGATGAAATGTTAATTGAGAAAATGTACACATAAAAAACATCACTAGCGGAACTAAGAGGCTAGAGATGACAACTGTTTAAATGGAAAATAATTCTAAAAATAAGCAAACTGGAAGATGTTATTTTTCATATTTGGTAATGTATCTACTGAATTTTTAGACCTTTTATCTTGTTTATTGTTGAAATTATATTACATAAATTTTGCCTGTATGGATATCTCTTTTTATCTTCCGAATGAATTGAATTGAAGAGTACTTTGAAAAAAGAAAGATTTCTAGATTTCTGGTTCAAGATTTTAAACTGCTGTTTATCTCCTTTCCCTACAAAACTGATTTTGTTAAAATTATTGATAAAGTATAAAAAAGGATAAATTATATAAACCCACAATTTACTCTGAGAAGCCCAAGGAGAGGTTTGGGCCTCGAAAAAGCCAGGCAGAAAGAAAGGTATAAGTTAAAGATGAGACTAAACGCTGGAGTATTGAAGGAAAATTAATATAGGCATAGTTAATACTCCCAGCTCTTTCCTCAAGTTACTGCCAGGTATTTATCATTATGGGTTCTCTCAAAAAAAGAAAAAAAATCTCTCTGAGAGCTCTAGGTATTAATGTTACTGCTTCTAAAAGAAACACTTCTGCCTTCAGGACGTTAGGTAACCTCAGCTTAACAGTGGATGTCTCACCTCTCCACCGGTCAGTAAGCCCACAGAAACACCAGAGACCAAGGTGTAGTGCATCGCTCTTAAGAGGAACTAATGTCATCAACATTTGATAAAAACAGCAACTTAAAAGCAAAACAGGATGACAAAAACTAAGAATAATCCAGAAATCAGAATACATTTAAACAAAACAGCAACAACCAAAACTCTCTGACTAGTCCTTCAGAGATATTCGAGTATATGTGGCTCCCTAAAACAAAAATTAAAATCTGAAAATTAAAAAGAAATCAAACAGTAAGAACCAAGTGGAATTTTAAATGATTGACAAAATTTTAAAAAATTAATACAAAGACTGGAAAGATTTTAAAAATTGAGAAAATGAAATCAAAACCAAAGAGAGGGAAAAGAGACATAAAGGCCGATCTAGGAGCTTCGACAGTTTCCCATAGGTATTAAAAAAGAAAGAATGAAAGAAAAGAGAGGAGATAATGATTTGAAGTTATCAAATTATGTCAGAGAATTCCCCAAATTTTAAGAGGTTTCATATGCTAGAATCTTCTACTTATATAGCACAAGGCACAAAAAATTAAAAGAAAAAATTTAAAAGGAAAACTACAGTTAGACAAATCTTTGGGAAATTGCAGAACACTAAGCATAAATAGAAGGCTCAGATTTTTCCAGAAAGAAAGAAACAAAGTCACTGTGTTTGTTTTCTAGAGCTGCTGTAACAAAGGACCACAAACTGGGTGGGTTTAAACAACAGAAATTGTATTGTCTCACAGTTCTGGAGGCCAGAAGTCCAAAGTCAAAGTGCAGGCAGGGCCACGCCTCCTCTCAAGCCCCTGGGGAAAAGCTTTCTTGCTCTCCCCAGCTGCTGGTGGTTGGCTGGCAATCTTTGGTATTCTTAGCTTACAGCTACGTAACTCCAATCCCTGCCTTCATCATTCCATGATAGTCTCCCTGTGTATCTCTGCCTTCACCTGGCCATTTTCTTATAAGGGCACCAGTCATATTGGATTACCGGGTCATCCTTTCCACTATGACCTCATTTAAATGTAACAAGTATAAAGTCACATTTTGAGGTCCTCGGTGTTAGGACTTCAACATATCTTTTTTGGAGGAGACACAATTCAACTCATAACAGTCACTGACACAGAAATAAGAATATACTGGCATGAGAGCTGTTGTTAGCAATCATAAGTGCTAATAACATGAAGCAATGCCTTCAGAATAAGTGGGAAAGACGATTATCAACTCAGAAGTCTACGCCAAGATTAACTGTCAATCAAAAGTGAGGTAAGATCAAGACATTTTTAGATATTTAAGGAATCAGAAAGTTTTCCTCCAACACACCCTTTCTAAGGAAGTCATTTGAGGATTTTCTCTGACAAAAAGCAGGAAATCTGTTCAGGCTGAAGAAGTAATGTCTCCAATACGGAAGAGTGATAATGCCTTCACAACAAAAATGGGATTGATCTACATAAATGATCCTGAGTAGAGAACTTAGGAGGGAGGTGCATAGCAAATATGGGAAATTAGTAGAATGAATAACATGAATTTGGAATAAACTAGAGAATAACATGAAATCTGCTGATGGTGGGTAAAAAGAGTGTTAGCCATTCACTGTATCTCTAAAAACGCTATTGTTGACTGCTCACATGCATGGTGACATTGAACCTGATGAGAAGATTAAATAATCACAGAGCACTAACTATAGTAAATCACATTTGTGTCATTGTGTCATTATCATTCTACAAACACTCTTTATTGATTTCTACCTTTAGAATCAACCCATAGATAAATCATAAGCTAATTAACTATGATTACAGAAGAATGCAAATACAAATTGTGAAAATGCAAAAGCAGTAGCACACCTGTTCGATGTTGCATCACGAAACTTGGAGGGCAGAGGAGAGGGAGTTTGGAGCTTACACAATGTGGAGCCAAAGTCGCTAATGAAATGGAAAGTGAATAAAAAATGGACTTATAAATAGACAGTTCAAAAGTGATAAGATGACCAAAGGGACCCTGTGGTTCTTTGAATACGACAACTACAATCCTACCTCAAGCTTTGGCACTTGGTGATCTCTGTGCATGGAAATATTTTACTCTGAGTATTCATACCACTTGCTCCCACAGTGCCTTCAGATTTCTGGCCAAATGTTCACTCCCCAATAAACTTTCCTGGACCTTTTCATTTCTGTTGCTTTACCATGATTTGTTTTTCTTCATTGCATTTATAAATACCAAATATTACAGTATATGTTTATTCATTTATAGTCTGTTTCTGCTGCTAGAATGTAAGTTTGGTGAGGTCAATACTTTGTCACCGTTCCATTTCCCACACCTAGATGAATGTCTGATACACAGTAGGCATATATATATATTGAATAATAGATATTTCAATATATATTATTGAAAACGTATATATTTTCTTTTCTTTTCTTTTCTTTTTTTTTTTTGTTGAGACAGAGTCTTGCTCTGTTGCCCAGGCTAGAGTGCCGTGGCATCATCATAGCTCACTGCAACCTCAAACTCCTGGGCTCAAGCAATCCTCCTGCCTCAGCCTCCCGAGTAGCTGGTACTATAGGCGCATGCCACCATGCCCAGCTAATTTTTTCTATTTTTTTTTTTTAGTTGCCCAGCTAATTTATTTCTATTTTTAGTAGAGACGGTGTCTCACTCTTGCTCAGGCTGGTCTTGACCTCCTGAACTCAAGTGATCCTCCCACCTCAGCCTCCCAGAGTGCTAGGTTTATAGGTGTGAGCCACCACGCCCAGCCTGTATATTTTCAATAAACAAATAAACAACCAGTGAAGGGACTGGAATATTGATATAACTGACTGGAAGGAAATTGGAGTGAGATATATTAGTTATCTATTATTATCACATAACAAATTACCTCAAAACTTAGTGGCTTAGAACAATAATAAGCATTTATCATCTCATAATTTTTGTGGGTCAGAAGTTCAGGAGTAGTTTATTTGGGTAGTTCTGGTTCTGTTGCCTCTCATGTGACTCGGGCTGCAGCCATTTAAAGGTGTGCCTAGGACTGAAGAAGTTGCTCCCAAGAGAGATTAGTTTGTGCTGCTTGTTGGCAGAAGGCCTCAGTTCCTCACCGTTGGTGTCCTCACAACATGGTGGCTAGCTTCCCCCAGAGCAAGTGATTCAAGCAAGTAAGGCAGAAGCCACAATGGCTCTTTTATCTTAATCTTGAAAGTCACACATCAGTATTTCCTCAATTCCTATTTGTCACACAGATCAGTCCTGTTCAGTGAGGGAGAGATCTATACAAAGAACTGAATGCCAGAAAGGAAGATTCTTTGGGGGCCATATTGGAAGCTGGCTGCTACAGGGAGAGAAGAAATAACATAAAAGATCTAAACTTTCATGTATTGTTGCAGGAAATCAGAAGACAACATATAGAATTAATAAATCAAAAAGTAGTGATTCATATAGTGGTTTACTGTATCGAGGTAACCAGTGGTGTGATAGAGCCAGCTTATATGAGCTCACAGAAGCAAATTGTTGAATTTTCAGGAATTTTGTGAGCTGCCTAATAAACATAGCTGTTACTAAAAATCAAACTATATAAATATGTAAGCATAAAAATTATAAACAAAAGTAATAAATACTCAAACGTTGTCACTTCCAAATTACTTAATTTCACTTTACTGTGATCTATACTCTTGAGAGGATTCACACCCACTGCATCTGTATGGCAGAGCACCGTGCAATGGTGAGCTGCACATGTGCCCTCCAAACCGTGTGCTCAGTGATGAAAGCTGGCAGCTTGCAATCAGTTATGATGAGCTCATTTATAAAACAGAAATCATTAAGCACTAAATATCAGAACTTGATTTATTGTTGATTGTCTAGACTTAAGAAAGTATGGGAGAAAATATTAATAATGCTCATTAAATTTAAAAGTGCATCATTAGTGTGGTGCCTAAATTGTACATAGCACACGGATTGAGGAAATATACATCCTGTTCAAAAACTATCATCTATTTTTTTAAAAAAATACACATCATTGATGAACAGTGAAATTCAGACATATGTTTCATAATTTAATTTTCATTATATTTATGTAAACAAAAAAATTAACCAACATTCACATTGGGACTAAATCTGGAAAGCTAGTTTTAATTTACTAGCACATCATTGGAGATAACAAAACAGAAGACTAACAGCTAAATAGTTGAAAGTGTTTAATTCTGAGGAGTGGGACCCATGGAGGCAAGGAGCAAAGCAGGGTGTTGTTCCTTTTTTTGCAAGCCCTTTTGTATGACTGGATTATTTTTAAAGCATGCACATATACTAGTTTGAATGGAAAGCTTTATTTTAAAAAAGTTTACAAGTAATTTGTAAAATTCAACTTGAAGCAAACTTTTAAATGTACTCATGAAAACATCATTTCATTTGCTCAGCCACAAGTTTTGGGAGGTTATTTTCCATTGGTTTCCGGTATTTTGTATCTCTTGTGAGCAAAGGAGGTAACTGCTCTTTTGTTCTAGACTAACTTGCCAAAGATGACTATGTAGAGAACGGCCTTGCAAGATAAGAGACAGTATCTCCCTTCAAAGCAAAGGGCAGCCACTCTTGCTGCTTATTATAAAAGATTTGGGTCGTCTGCACTTGGGGTTCTTCAGCAATAATACAAATTTACTGTGTCTTCATTCACCTGGACCCCTCTGTGTCACCTCCATGGAACTCAACGGTAATGGGAGAGGGGCAGGTGCATTAATGCAAACATGAAACTTGTGCCACTTGCTGTACTGAGATCAATAAATTCCTGTGTCTCTGACCCAGGAATTTTGTCTCTGCCAGTATGTGTCTCTGCCACAATTTATGAAATTGTGGAAGGCTAACTTCTTGGCTTGCAAGTAGAGTAAAACTCAGCCTTTCACAGTCTTCAATAACAAGCGTCCAGAAATCCATCAAATTATCAAGAATCAAAAAATTTACCTCCTTTTCCTAGCATTTACCCCAGGCAGAATAAGTAAATCTTTCCATGTATTTATTCACTACTCGATGGGATATTATAAAATTACAATAATTGTAGCTTAAACATAACATTGATATGCTCAAGAAGTGTTAGTAATATAAACTGAAACAGTCACTTAAGGAAATCCCCGAGAAGGGGGATAAGTAAAGATTTGAATTGTTTCAACATTTTTGGGGGGTGTTACATATTTTAGAAAATTTTCACACTAAGCGAGTTACAATTCACTCGACTGAAAATAATCAATAGTGAAATAGAAAAATACTACAAATAAAATACTACAAAAACTACAAATAAAAATGAAAGAACTAAACAAATGAATAGAAAAGAGGATTTGGATATGAAAAATCAACTCTAATGGCTAATGAAAATATGAAATGATACACCAAGTCCTCAATGATATCTCAGGGAAAGAAAAATTACAACAATTGTGATGTCATTTATAATCCTAACACCATTTTTCGGATAATACCAAGAGTTATCTAGAGTGAGGCAAAATGGGAAATCAAAAGTTATTGTTGTGAATGATAATTAGTGCAACTGCCTGGGAGATCAATTTGGCCACATTTAGTGAATTTGCAGATGCTCGTAACCTTTATCTGCAGCCTCACTAGGCGTCTATTAATATCTTCACTAGGTCTCTATCCTAGAGACTATCCCACACATATGCCCAAGAAGATAAATACTGTGATGTTCACTGAAGCATTACTTGTTTTATTAGGAAAAAGAAACAACCTAATTGTTCCTCTGTAGAACCACATTAACATAAAACTGCGATTTATGTGGTTCATTCATCTAGTGGAATGTCATATAATAGTAAACATGAATGAAACTGAACCACATACATTGACAACAAAAATACCATGTTGAGAGAAAAAAGAAATGTTTAAAAACATAGAATAGCATTGCAGTAAATTCTAAAAACACAGAATACAATGGTGTAAATTTGAGGTTATAACACAAATGTAATAAAGTTAAAAAAAATGCTTAGAAATTATTTATACAAACTTCCTCTGTGGAGAAATATGAGAAGGAAAAGACAGACATGGGCTTTTATAGATCTGCAATTTTATTTTCATTAAGACAAATATGGCAAATGTTAATAGCTGTTTAATCTTGGTGGCAAATACTTGAATGTGTACTCTATTATTTTTTATAATTTTCTGTATGTTTGAAATGTTTTAGAGAAAAATTTACTTTGATAGGAAAGGTAAGAGGGAAATAAAAGCAAAATGACATGTCACTAATTCGTAAAAGCTTAAAATTTGAGAATTACCTTTCTGAGTATTTAAATTAGTTTCGTTTCTACTTTTTTGGAGGTGGGCACAAAATTTTTGTTGTTGTTTTTGTTACTGTTGGTCGGTATTTTTATACTAGCTTTGTATTATCTCTCCTCAAATAGGTGTGCTTGTGGCAATATAAAACATGTCGTTAAGATCTGTAAAATTAATGAGCAATAGCATACTCCTCTTTTATAGAGATAACCCAGTTCTTTAAGTTTGGGTGTGTGTAAGGAAGGTACCTAAACAGGTGTATGACTCCTCCTTTCCACTCAATACCTAATGTATGAAGAACTCAGAAAAAACATAGTCACATCTCACTTCAATATGGGGGAAAATTCATCTTCCTTTCATTAGAAAATTCACTTTCCTGCTGAGTTGCCTAAGCTATCAGAGAAACTCCTTTACACAGAGGGATGTGAATGTCACACTAAAATTTTAAACTAGAGGTATTACTAATAAAGTATTCGTTATAAATCACTGCATGACATGGTTATATTTAGTGAATGCCATAAATTATACATAGATTGTTTGCAAATATGAATAATTGACATCTTAGATGAAAAATAATCAGAAGTGTTTTGCAATTACCTATTAAATTAGTGCATAGCTATATTAGAAAAAAACATAACATGATCGATTGTTTATAAAAACCAGCAATTAAAGACCAGAAATTCTTAACAAGTCAGGATGTTGACTGAAACTATACTGTCTTCCTCAAGAGCAAGCATTTTCCTTTGTTTTTAAGACTTAATGCCATGTGCCATAGGATTAAAGTCAGGGTCCAATACAAGCACCAGAACCTCTCTCTACCTGTAATAAATTTTATATGTGTAAAGGAGGATAACTAATAATATGTCATTATGTTATGATATTTTATGGCCAGTTTAGTGATCCACATAAATTGCCCTAGAGACCTAATCATATTATTCAGAGAGCAGATGTTGCACAAGGGTGAAACAATCTTTTTTCATAACAAGTCTCCAATGAACCTGACTTATCGTCATAGGGCTGATCTCTAGGGAGGTCTGGCATTCAGTTTCCAGACCATTCCGAGTCCTGACGCTGTCCACAAGGGCGCTAATGACAGCGATGATTTTCATGGTGTGGGCACCTGTCTAGCGTGAACTAGACTGAAACCATTCTATATTTCACATTCGTACCAGAACAGCTGCTGATGTTAGCAGTATTAATCACAACCAACTTGGGCTGGATTCAAAGTGACCTAGAAGAGCTACATTCTACATCTTGCTATCAATTCCCCAGGGCAAAAACATAATGTGGCAACATGTCCACATCAAGGGGAAGTATGTCCTTTGATTATCCCTCGTGTGTACAGACTTCTGGCAGAGTCTACAACAAACAATGGGGCCACATCTAATGTTCTAGTTATCACTGTCTGGGGAGGGCACTTCAAAACAGAAAAGGGTAAATTTTACTCCACAAGAGATAGTGCCATTATTATTATAGTTACTGGATCAGTGAATAACATTTTTGAGGTTTTTCTTGTACAAGACTTAAATGTCTCTGTGCGAAAAAAAGAAGAAATTTTATTGATTCAGGAGGAAACTATCAAATTAGGAGAAATAAAATGCACAAGGGCAAAAACACAGAGGCCAGGGATATTTCTTTATAATTATTTCCCCTTTTCAGGTGCATGGCAAGATCTAAGTTAAACCTGGAAGATAAAGAAAAATGGAAACACACTTTTCTATGCCCTTACAGCCAAACATAAGGAATTGGTTATCTTTGCTCATCCCACTGGATATTTGATGTGTAATCTTCACAAAGGACATTACTAGTGGTTTTTGACAACCATGCCCATATGACATGGATTCTTTGATTTATGTTCCAGTTCCCAGAAGGGGAAGACCAGAGGAAGGTTTTGAATTTGACACTGTATGACTTTTTTTTTTTTAAAAAATGTCCGGTGGGAGCTACTGTTCTGTAAGGAAAGATACACTGAAAAGTGTGTGGCTTGTTGACATTACATTAGAGCACTGAACAGTACCAGTAAATAAGAAATTCTCTAGAACTTGTAAATCTAAGTGCATTCTGCAGAAGCAGCTCAACATCACCTGGCAGCTGGTTATGAATGCAGAACCCCGAGCTCCCTCCCACACCTTCTCAATCAGAATGCATTTCCTGAGATCCTGAAGCACTCATCTATCTGCACATTAAAGTTTAAAAAGTGTTACTCCAGAATGAGTTAAAGTGTATCTCAGAGGACTTTCTAGAGAGTTGTTTATTTCCCTAGAGGGACAGATGGCAGGGAAGGCCTAACTGAAATTTGTGTCAGAAGCTAAAAAGGCTTTGAGGACCCAGAAGCTAACAGTCAACAGATCTCTATCATTCTATAATTAAATACATGATGACTGAATTGCCTAATCGTCTAGGAACAAAAGCATCTTTTATCAAAGTCAGTTTGGTTGGAGAAATTTCTATTACATTTAGTTATGACTGGTGGTGATAGCAAAACATCAAAAAGGGCTGTTTCAGGCAAAGGCTTCTGAAGGGTGTGTGATTAATTACCTGGGGAGAGGATAAGGCCTCGTGAAGAAAGTCTTCTCATTAGGAGCTCTAGTTTGAGCCCTTAGGTCCAAGAAAACAAGAAGGCTATAATCTGCCTGATTAGAGAGGCAGTCCTCAAAGGATGGTCTGGAAAGAGTCAGTACCCTAGATAGCGGGTCCCAACCTTTTTGGCACAGGAGCCGGTTTCATGGAAGATAATTTTTCCAGGGACCAAGGGTACGGGGGTTGGGAGTGGGGATGGTTTCGGGATGATTCAAGCACATTACATTTATTGTGCACTTTATTTCTATTATTAGTACATTGTAATAGATAATGAAATAATTATACAACTCACTATAGGTTGAGGACCCCTGCACCTAGAATATATTCTTGTGCCTCTTAACTAATTTGTATCTTATAACATGTCTTATAACAATGTGATATGTCATTGGAATGTCTTTTATTAATATAACATTATAATGAATTTCTTTATTAACAGCTCTCTTGTAGGAACCATAGAGAATATAAGTCCCTATTTCTGCCTTAGTTTTAATATTCTGAATTCTAGCAAAACATATAATATACATTAGAGTCATGTGGTTGTAAGTCACCAAAACCTAACTTGAAACTCTTTATAAAAAACAAGAGCAATTTATTGACTAAGAGAATACAAGAAAGGGTTTAAATAACTTAGATTAATGCACAGGCATGGCAGGATGCAGCTAGAAGCTAAAACCACTGGAACCAGGAACACAAACATTCCCAGGACTCATTTTCTCTTTCTTTCTCTGGCTTTTAACTTGTTTTATCTGTTGGTGGGCCTTATTGCCTTTATATAAACCAAATTTTGTCCATGGGTTCAGGAACAAGAGAGCTGATTCCTCTCCAGTCTTTCTTATAGTTACTACCATTGTAGTGGGGGTGGCGATACTCTCTGTGATATAAAGTTTCAAAGTTCAGGCAAGTCTTAGATTTCCCAGTTTAAGTCATATGCTCTTTGTGGACCAACCAGCTGTCACCCTGAAGGGGCTCTTGTAAGGATAGGGCTTTGATTCTAACTAAACAGAGAAGGTATTGAGAGTAAAAATATGACAATTTTGTAGAAACTACTAGCTCGAAGGGAAAAGAAGAGCAGTTTTCTAAAGAGGAAAGACTGACCAGAAAAAAATAACTTGTCTGTTAATATATACATATAGTGGCTTTAAAGATACATTTAATACATAGATTACTTCTTCAGAGGGAGAGATAAATGCAATCTTTGAAATACTGCATGCAGTGGCTTTTAAGGGCATGCCCTTATTTAAAGTATATAGAAAGACAAACAGCATTATTGTATTATTACAATATTCACTTTCAATTTTTGTTAGATTGTGCTACAAGATTGTATAATAAAAACTGGAGATCATTAAAATATTTACTATTAAGAGAATGACTAAATGATCACATGTAAATACTACAGATACTATGCAGTTATAGAAATAAAGAATAAGCAGTTCATAAATGCTGCAAAGGCAAGAGTAAGCACTTCAAGATATTTACCGAATGAATGAGGTCTGTATGTGTTGTTTAGAAAGAAAAAAATTGTATTTCATTGAATGCAAAAATCAAGTTGTATAAATAATATATACAGTGTAATTTCATTTTGTCATAAAAACTGTGTACTGCATATATAATAAAAATGATAGTAGTAGCTAACACTGATTAAGCACTGAATATGTTTCAGGCAGTGTTCTGTACTCTACAATTATTACCTAATTGCTAACTGAACCATTATAAGAAAGAACCCTATAAAGTAGATTTTAGGGACTTCTTATGAATCAATTATCTCCTATTAAAGCAGATAACTGATGGAGCCTACCAGTCTGTAGTTCCTGCACACTAATGCATTTTGGTACCCTAACTCCTAAATATGTGTATATAGTCACTCATCCAGACATCTATTCTCCAAATATTTGTTGAATGGCTGTTATTGCTAGGCACTCTTCTAGGCTCCAGGCCTGCATTAACGTCCAGTATTTGTGTAGATTACATTCTGGTGGGAAATGACTAATAAAATACATAACAAATAAATATAATATATACTATCTTGGATGTGCTCAATGCTACCAAAATAAATGAATAAATAAATACATAACAGCTGGGTTGGGGGATCACGAGTGTCAAGGCCAAGATTACTGCTTTGAATAGGGGTGGGAGGCAGGGCTGACCTCATTAAGAATGTCATAGTAGAGCAGAGATTTGAAAGAAGTCAGGGAATGGGCCATGGGGCTGTCTGGGGGAAGTTTCCCAAGCAGAGAGAAAAGCAGTGCAACTGTTTTTGTGATTGCATCCATTTTCTCAGTGAGGCAGGAAGTCAGAGGCTTGATCTTGCCTGGTATATTCAAGGAATATACTGTCTCCGGAGTCTCTGGAATGAAGTGAGCAAGGAGGGGCAGTGGACATATTAATAATAAAGAGGTAATGAGTGGATGGGGGCCAGGTCACAGCAGGCACTGAGGCTGTTGTATGAATCTCACTTTTGCTGTCATTGAAATGAAGAGCTTTTGTTTTGAGCAGAGAAGACACATGATCTGACATACATTTTAGGAGGATTTTTCTGGCTACTTACACTGAAAGGAGATTAAAGAGTAGTGAGACAGCTATGAGACTGTTTCTCAGATATCTGACTTCAGGGAGCAATATGAGACCTCACTTGCTGTGTTCTGAAATCCATCACCACCTGTACTGGGGCCTCTTCCAATCAACAACTCAGAGGAGGGGAAGAAATGAGAAGATTTGAAAACAAAGAGATTTAAAAAGAAAGAGAAAGTGTGAAATGGTCTCATGAGAGAGTTGACTTGGCAATTGGATAAACAAATCAGGAGCAAAAAGGAAAGGTCTAATCTGAACATATTAATTCAGAAGTCACCAGTATATAAATGACATTTAAAATATGGCATTAGATAAGACTATCTAAGAAAAGAATATAAATGTATAAGAGAATGGCCTGAAGAATGACTTCTAGGAAATTCCAACATTTAGAGTCTCAGAATAAGAGGAGGAACGAGCAAAGGAGATGAAAAAGTACTGGTTCGTGAGATATTAAAAAATATAAAAAAGACAAAAAAAAATCCTAAGACATATTTCCATATGTAGCGAACAAATGTTACCGGAACCTCTCCCGTATACCATAAGTAAAAATACCAGATATAATATTTTAGAACATCTTCTATTAACAGATACATAGTTGAGCTTGAAGAAACATGAAGAAATTTCAAGAAATCTGTATTTGTTAAGTTCACAAAAGTAAATGAATGCTGAAGCCCGTGACTTCCTTGGGTCACCCCTAGAGATTCTACTGCTTAGGAGGGGACAGGAGATAATTCTTGGAATCAAAAGCACAGAAAGAGGCATGAAGCGCATTACTAATGGTAGGCAAAGTACAAAAAAATGCACCTCACTCTAAAGAGGGGCATGGTGGGTACATGTGACTGTCTCCACCTTGGTTTTACATAGGAGGAAAAGCAAGAAATAGTGATGAGCAATTGGATTGGCTCTCTCAACCTTAAGTTTACTCTCTTTCTATTGGGGAGGCTGGAATACTAAAAACTACATTTTTAGACACCCTTGCAGCCATGTTCCTGTGTGTCAATTCATGCAAAGTTTAGAAGGCAGAAATAAGGCAGTCTTTCTGTGGCAGACGCAACTATCACACAAGTTCCAGGAACATTTGCAGCAGTTGGAGTTGATATTTAAATATCTAGGAACAAGGTTCTTGAGGGTAAGGTGGTTGTGGCAGCCACAATGGTGGTAGCAGTAACAAAAATTATTCAGGACCTCTGTGTCATAGCCACAATGGTGTGATTTTGAAACCTAAAGTCCAGACACACCCCCTGATTTCCACTTCTCTGGCTCTTCCAATAATTTTTCAAACACCTAATTCCATGTATTGTATTCTTTTAGTTTATGTCAGAATATTATGGGGGTACAAACACTTTGGTTATGTAAATTGCTTTTGTACCATTTGAGTCAAAATTCTAAGTGTGTCCATCACCCAGATAGCGTGCATTGCATCCATTAGGTGTGAATATACATGTCCCTTCCTCCCCGCTCCCACCTGCTTGATTTCTGATGAATATTACTTCCATATGTGCACCAAGTGTTCATTAATTAGTTCCAGTTTAGTGGTGAATATATGTGGTGTTCGTCCATTCTTGTGACACTTTGCTTAGAAGAATGGTCTCCAGTTCCATCCAGGTTAATATGAGAGGTATTAGTTCAACCTTTTTATGGCTTAGTAGTACTCCATGGTATACATATACCACATTTTATTAATCAACTCATGGATTGATGGGCACTTGGGCTATTTCCACATCTTTGCAATTGTGAATTATGCTGCTATAAACATTGTAGTGCAGGTGTTATTTTTTATAGAATGTTTTTTCCCCCTTTGGATAAATACCCAGTAATAGGATTACTAGATCAAATGGTAGGTCTACTTTTAGCTCTTTGCGGTATCTCCGTACTACTTTCCATAGAGGTTGTACTAGCTTGCAGTCCCACCAGCAGTGTATGAGTGTTCCTATCTCTCCACATCCACGCCAACATTTATTGTTTTGGGATTTTTTATAAAAGTCATTCTCACTGGAGTTAAGTGACATCTTTTTGTGGTTTTGATTTGCAGTTCCCTGATGATTAGAGATGTTGAGCATTTTTTCGTGTTTCTTGGCCATTAGTCTGTGTTCTTTTGAAAAGTCTCTGTTCATGCATTTTGTCCACTTTTTAATGGATTGATTTTTTCTTGCTGATTTACTTGAGTTCTTTATAGATTCTGGTTACCAGCCCTTTATGGGATGTATAGCATGTAAATATTTTCTTCTATTCTATAGGTTGTCTATTCACTCTAATGATTGTTTCCTTGCCCATGTATTCTATTTCCTACTGCTTAAATACACAGAGTATTTCCTGTTTCTTCCACTAAATCCTGACTGTTAAAATCTCACTTAGAAAGTCCTGTGTATAAATAGGCATTCCATCTGGTTTGGAGCTGGACTTCAAGATTATCTCAGTGCATCAAAAAAACCAAACCAAAGAAGTTCTAAGATTTCCCAGGTAGTAGTGACCTGATCAGATGACTAACAGAAGCAAACAGAATTTATCTCTGAGAATTTACTTTAAATTCAGCCATCAAATAAGTCCACAAAAATGTTCAAAGAGCTGCCAATCAATAATCTCTGAACAAACAAGAAAATAGGTAACTACGAGTGAGAGCTAGCATAAAGAAAGTAAACAAAAGACTTCAGTAGAAAAATAAGAAAGGCTAATATTTGTATCATCAGATACAGAACATATGTTGAGCACGTTTAATAAGTTTAAAGAAAAAATGAAGGAATTGAAGTACATGACTAAAAATTAGAATACTATCAAAATTTATCAGGCATATTTAAAGCAAACGATAGAACTTCTAGAAATAAAAAATGTTATAATTAGAAACTACATTTCATTAAATAGCATAATACATAGAACAGAAAATTAATAAACTATGCTATAAAACTAAAGCAATTACCTAGAAAACAACAAAGAGAGATAGCGATGAAAAATAAGAAAGATAGGTTAAGGGATGTATAAGATAGAATGAGTAGTCTAACATAGAACTAACTGAATTTCCAGAATTACAGTAAATGAATCAGAAGCAACACTAAATAGGTAATGATTGAGAAGTTTTTAAAACTGGTTAAATACACAAATCCTCAGAATCATAAATCCTAATACATTCTATGTAGGAAACAAAGAATCCCCATTTAGAAATATCGTGATCACATTTCAGAACACCAGAGACAAACAGATTTAAAATGCAGTAATTAAAACTAGAAGATAGTAGGATGATACTTTCAAAATGCAGAGAGAAAATACTCACTAAACTAAGAATTTCATACAAAGTAAGGCATTTTTCAAGAACAAATGCAAAATAAATACAATTTCAGTATCAACAATTGAGAGGGCTTACTACCAAAGCCTCTCACCAAAGGAACTTCTAAAAGATACTCTTTAAAAATAAAGAAAATTATCCCAGAAAATGCAGGAAGAGTGTTTAATTAAAAATATTAAACTTAGAGGTAAATATAAACAAAATGTTAGTTATATAAAAGCAGTGAAATTAACATCTAATTTAAATAAAAATTAAAATAAAATTAAAGCACTGGATAGAAATTGTTTATAAGTAACAAAGGGCTAATTAAAATTTTCTATAGTCCCTGTATTATCTGGGAGGAAGAAAGAAGTTAACTATAGCACTAAGTTAACCATAAGTGTGAAATTTCTAGAGTAACTTCTAAAAGCATAGAAAGAATCTCTCACTTCCAAACTAGTGGAAGAAAAAAGTTTAGAATGAGGGAAATGAAAATCCGGATAATATAGTATTCCAGAGAAAATGTTTCAAAGAAAAAACCTGACAAGGTAAGAAGAGAACAGATTAGATTTATAAGACTTCAGTTATTGGCAATCTTTCCAGAAATAGGAACATGATATATGACATTGTATACTTTTAAAATTTTATTTTTATAGCAAATACATTAGACTGTACATGTCCACAATTGTACACATCCTTTTCCCTTTTATATTTTTCATCTCATTGAATCATGCTATTACCCATATAACTAGTTCTTAACTAGTTTGAAACACATTTTAAAAGTAGGAGCCTTGGCAGGGTGTGGTGGCTCACACCTGTAATCCCAGCACTTCGGGAGGCCAGCCAAAGTGGGAGGATCACTTGAGACCAGGAATTTGAAACCAGCCTGGACAATATAACGAGACCCTATCTCTACAAAAAATTTTTTAAAAAATTAGTGAGGCATGGTAGCGCACGCCTTTAGTCCTAGCTACTCTAGAGGCTGAGACAGGAGGATCACTTGAGCCCAGAAGTTCAAGTCTGCAGTGAGCTATGATTGTACCACTGCACTCCAGCCTGGGTGACAGAGCAAGATCCTGTCTCTAAAAAAAAAAAAGAAAAAGACAAAAAGAAAGTAAGAGCCGTGGTAAAATATTCTGCTGCACAAATATGTAGTTTTCAGGCTGTTTGTTTGTGATTTTTGTGATAGATAGAGAAACATATTTCAAAGTAGAGAAGTCCTACACATTTACCACCTAGAAATAGCCATTTGTAGGGGACTCTGCCGGGCAGTCTCAGCAGCGCTTTTCAGAATAAAAGTCCTATTCTCCCAGCTGCTGGGAATTCTGTGGGATGATGGCTCTCAGAGGACATCCTGCATTGTGGATTGCCTGGAGGAGGAGAACTGCTTCTTTCCAGGAGAGTTCTCATTCAATTACACTTCACAGCAGGAATACAAATGCCCCATCAGCCCACCCAGCTTCAGGCAACTATGAAGGCTGACATCCACCTTGGGACTGCTTCCCAGCTCTTCCTGCAAGATCATGTCTCCTTCCCACAGGTGTAGATCTCAAAAGAACTTTCTAATACACATTCTAGATGTTGCTCTATGTCTCAGAGTCTGTTTCCAGGGAAATCATACCTGAGACACGATTAGGATATTAAGATGTATACTTTTATATAGTTTGCATGAGATTAAGGACTATGCTAATGAAATGATCTAGCATAAATTTCCATTACACAAAGAATAATGTCTAGCTCAGTTTGTTGCTGGACTTTTATACTATTCCTTTTCCATTATTTCTTGCCATAAAAAAAGAGAGAGCAATATAATTTTGCTGAGGTTGACTCACCTCTTCCTCTTACACTGGAAAGGAAGGAAAGGAGGAAGGAAAGGAGGGAAGTAGGAACAAGTTCCAAGCATTCTTACATAGCTCTAGGTAGTCCTTGGATTTTTGTGAATTCCACAATATTCACTAGTGGGTCTCAAACTTGGCTGCACCTCAATATCACCTATAAGAGTTTTTAAAAATTACAGATGTTGTAACATATCCCAGAATTTCTGATTCAGTTATTCAGCAGTGCTGTTCTGGAATTTAATTTGTTAAAAAGCCTTCACGGATTAAAATTCCCAAAAGAGTTGAGAATCATTTATCGGCACAGCATTTTAGCTATTCATCAATTTACTAACCTTAGCTCTTTGATGGTATCTGTTATGACCCTCTAACATAGTCTTATGTCTTCTATATCCTCATAAATAACATCTCTTTTTATGCTAATGATCATCACTGCCATGATTATCTTTCCACCCCTTATCTTTCACTTATTTCATGTTCCTTGTTCCAATCGTCTTTTTCTAACACTGGATTCAAGATTAATGTTCTTTAAAAACCTTTCTTTCACTTTATTCTATATAGATCTCTTCATTTCTTCAGAGGTTTGTAGCACCAACATTTATTTAATGTAACTCCTTATGGATAGATGGCTATATTAGTTTTCTACTGCTGTGTAACAAACAGTCACACGCTTAGCTGCTTAAAACAGCATCAAGTTGTTATCTCACAGCTCTGTATGTCAGGAGTCTGGGCAGACTTGATGCTTTCTCTGCTGAGGGTCTCACAAAACTGAAATTAAGGTATTAGATGGGCTGGATTCTTATCTGGGATTCTAGGAAATAATCCACTTCGTTTCAAACTCATTCTGGAGGTTGGTGCAACCTTGTTATTTGCAGACGTAGGACTGAGGTCACGTTTCCATTGACTGCTCACCGTCAGCGGTGGGTCTGGCTCTTAGAGCCTCTCCCAGAGGCTGCTCTCGCATCCTTTCCACTTGCATGTCTCTTTGCTTGGAGTTCCTCTCATGCTTTGAGTCTCTCTGACTTCCTCTTTTGCTACTAATCAGAGAAAACTCTCTGCTTTTAAAAGGTTCATGTGATAGGTCCAGCCCAACTAGATAATCTTCCTATTTTAAAATGACCTAATCAGTAACCTTAATTGCATCTACAAAATCCCTTTTCCCATGTCATGTAACATATTCCTGGGAATGAAGTCAGAGGTGAATGTCATGGGGGACAGCTTAGAATTATCTCTACCACAGCAGCTTAAAAAAATTCTTTTAGTAATTCCAATATGCCCATTTGAGGTCTCTCGCTAAATTAAGAAATTTTTAACAAGGAACAGTAGACTCTCCTTTTCTATGAAACAAAATAAACCAGTAATTTCTAACATCTCCACATATAAATTCTTATCTACTGAGTCATTAATTTATTAGAAAACATATTGAATAGTTCTGTGTTTAGGGTCAATAACATTTGTACTGAATACATTTGTACTGATGTATTTGTGCTTTCCACTACAAACAAACACTTTTTTTTTTTTTTTGTGAATGCATTTGTTCCCCCTTCCTGGAAGCACCCATGCTCTTTTGAGTGGGTATTTAGTAGTGTGCTGGAGTCAGCTTATTTCAGCTCACAAGAGCTCATTGTTAGCATCCCTTTCCAACTCTAGCTCCAAATGCCATTATAAAATTGTTTGTTATGATTGGAGTATTTATACCATAGAAATCTGTAAATGCTAAAAACATTTTTTTGAGAGCCCCGTTGCTAAGCATTATCAGCACGCCACTACAAATAACCTCTGCCTCACTTTTTACATCTTAGTTGTTAAAAAAGTAAATCCAAGTGTCTGCTTCTGGATATTTCATCTCCTCATGCCATGACTCCAGACATCCCTTACCTTCACCAGCTCTGACACCAGAAAAAGGAGGACATGTGGCATAATCCTGGCCAACTGGATACTTCTCTAAGACTTAGATTCTTGAATGAGAAACAGAAAGATAGAAGGAATAGTTGAAACAGTCCATATTCACACTTTAAATGAGTGAATTGTATGCTTTTGAATGATATCTCAATAGAGCTATTTAAAAAAAAAAAAAGATTTCTACATGATCATTCTTGTCATTCCTGCTTTTGAGTCTTCCAGAAAAATTATGCTCCTTTCTGCCTTCACGCTTAATTCTTGAGACTCCTGGTAATGAGCCTAGCATACATTCAGCAGATTATTTTTTCCTTAAAGTAGCCAAAGTCTTTCTCTTGCGGCTTGCATGTTAGAAACTAACACATATACTATTAATTCTGAGTCTATATTAATAGCATTAACAATGTAAAAAATTGCTTATTTGGAATTGAGCTGTTTTCAACATACTCTAACATTAATTCACAAACTGGTAACATATTTTTGATTTTCTATAGTTATTCCAGTAATTCATCTTTGCAAGGTTATGCTCATTATTACTTTTTTTTCACATCATCATGTATTTTAGAACATGATACTAGCTGAATTTTCTAAAAGCTGATTAATCACCCCCTTTCTTACGAAAAAAAGGTCACACTCATTATTTGGCTCATTTGAGTCACTGGAAAGTTTACAAAGTTCATTTAAAAATAAGCAAACAGTATATGAAATAATGTGGAATTACAGTTCAAACTTTTTCTGTTAACTTGATGCTGCCCAGAATCAGATTAGATGCTGTCTGCCAGCTGCTTGAAGACAGTAGTAACAGCTTAAGAAATGATACAGGAAATTCATTTTTAAAAAGATAAAACTGACTTAGCGTTGAGAATTTAAAATGGATTTTTGGTTCCCATTCTTCCAACAGTTTAAATATATATTTATTTAGTGAGAGGAAACTGCGCACTTAACATCAATATGGAAAACAGACACGGAACCTCTACCCACTACTTGGGGAGACAAAATAAGAAGGTGATTGTCACTCTAGCAATAAATGTCACCCAGAGGTGTACTCCCTATATGAAGAGATGACTCATAGAAAATACAATTCTGCTCACTCATAAAGAAAACAAAATGGTATGTGGTTCAAAATGTGTAGACATTTCTCGTCTTCGACCAATGTGAGTTAAAAATGACAACAGGAAATGAAATCCCACATTGCAGTTTGTGGATAAATTTCTGAAAGAAATTCTACTTAATGCCTAGAGAAATTTCTCCAAATTTCAGTATTATCAGAATTGGGGCAGACAATTCAAATTGTATATGGCACAAAACCGTAATAGTTCTCTCCTGTAAGCTGTCCCTTGTCTATTTGTTTGTTTTTTAAACAGCTGTCGACTTGTTCTGTATCATCAATTCTGGTAGTTCAGGATTAATTCTCACCATTATCAGTGGCAGAACATGATGGTGCAATAAGCCAAAATGACTAAAGCATTACAAGAAAAAAAAAAAAACCTGAGGATAAAGGAAGAGAATTGCTATATAAAAGCTAATCCCTTATGGACAGCATATTTGGAAGCTGCCTGCAGGTAATTACATTCAGGTAACCTGATCTGAAAATGCCAAGTTCACACAATGGTTCATTTAATTCCATCTGGTGTACAATAATACATTCTTTAATGGACACATTGATTTAAAAGAAAAAAATCACCTCAGATATCAAAAGCCCACATTCTCTTGGTAATTAAAAAATATTACATCAAAAACTAGAGTCTCAAAAATGATCCTCCAATACTTAATCTATAAAAAAGGAAATTAAGGTAATGAGCTTTAGACTTCTCACTATCTAAATTCCCTGTTAGTTATGGTCTAGTTTCTTAACATATGTGAATATATATAATTCATTAATTCAATAAATATATATATAATTGAGTCAGCACTTCTGATGTCTTAGGAGGACAAAATAAACTGATTTAGAACATATTTAAGTCATTAAATGCATTCAAAATATTTTTAAAAGGAGATATTTAGCTCTTGGAATGATGCCAGCTGTCATCAGAAGAGGAATGGTGCAAAAACAGCATGTGTTCAGCACAGACTGTTGTTGCTCTCCTTTCAGGACCTAAATAAGGACAGGGAACTTGACTATCTAGAATCATGAATCACATGCGACTAAAAACATCGTGGTGAATAATTTGAGGGAGAAAAGACCTGCATCTGGCCTTTTAAGGAATGTGGATTCTGCTTTTAAATTCTTTTTCCATCAGAGCTCTAAACATGATGCCTACTAAACCCTCCTTCTAAATTCTCTCTTCTTTCCCACAAAGGAGCAGGGTAAATATACCTCCTGTTTGTGTGAATTTTTTCCCATTAGTGGATATATGTTTTTCCAACTACCTAATAAATTGATGAAAACCAAGGGCTTTTTTCCGAAGTCTTACTGAAATGCACAAGGTAGGCTGGCCCTGCTAAAACTGTAAAAGAACAGTTTTTCTTTTCTGTTCTCCCTCCCCTGTTAGAGATCCCCCCACCGTGTTCACCCCACTTTCAAAATCAAAGTCCACCTCTAGCCCTGTCTCCTTTCTTTTGGACGTACCCTGAAACCCCCAGGTCCTTTCTTGTGCCTCTGCCACACTCTACTAGCAAACTCCCTCTTCAAGTCTCCTCATCAAAAACTATGTTCATAGTCTGATTATCTCAGATCCCTGCTTTCTTAAATATGAATTAGGTAATTTGATTTTAGTACGTCTGTCAGCATGTTATTTCATTTCAGTTATCAAAATGTATTGCTTTAAGGACCTCTTGGTGTCAGAGGCTGAACCTAAAAAACGGGATTCTGTTAATAGGAAATTAAGATACTAAGTGAATTCCTTTTTAAACTTTGTATAGGAGAATATGTAGCCAGTGCCTTTCAGAGTAATGAGAAAAGAAAATGGCTCACTGTTTCATTAATTCATTCATTCAATAAATATTTATTAAGTGTCTACAATGTGTTAGGCACAGATCTCAGCACTTGAGATTCAACAATGAACAAAATAGACAAATATTCCTACTCAGTTTACATGGTGTGGGGAGTGTCTCATGCAGGGAATGAGACAGAGAGTGAACAATAAGCATAATCAATATGGAAATTTTATCTTATATTAGGCAGTGTTAAGTGCTATGAAAAGAATATTAGAGCAGACGAAGGGGGGATGAGGGGGACGGGGCCACTCACAGAAACAGGATAGAATGGTGGCTGCCGGGGACCAGGGGGTGGGGAGATGTGGAGACGTTGGTCAAAGCGCACAAAACTTTCAGTTATAAGATGAATAAGTCCTGGGGATCTAATGTACGGCATGGTGACTATAGTTAATAATATTGTGATACATACTTGAAATTTGCTAAAGGAGCAGATAGTAAATGTTCTTACCACAAGACAAAAACAAATTTAAAAAATGGTAACTAGGTAAAGTGACAGATGTGTTAACTAACTTGATTGTGGTAATCATTTCACACTATATATGTATATTGAACCATCACATTGTAGACATTAAACTTATGTAATTTTATTTGTCAATTATAGCTCAATAAAACTGAGTAAAAGGGGGGAAAAGCAAGGCGGGGGCAGTTGCACTATTCATTAATACAACCAGGGCAGTCCCATTGAGAAGGTGGACTTTAAGGAAACAAGGAAAGAGTAACAGAGTCAGTCAAGCTATTTTTTGGAGGAAGAACATTCCAGGCAAAGGTCTTTAGATGAGATTATAAAGGGAATAGTCCAATGAACAGCAAGGTAGCTTACGCCTGCAGTAGAGTGATCCAGGAATGGGATCAAATGTGTGGAAACTGGAAAACATAATGTTAAGTGAAATAAGCCAAGCACAGAAAGACAAATCTCTCACGTTCTCACTCAGACGTGGGAGCTAAATATTAAAACAATTGATTTAGTGGAGACAGAGAGTGGAATGATGGTTACCCGATGCTGGAAAGGATAGTATGTGGGGGGCAGGTACGAACTGGGGATGCTTAAGGTGTGCAAAAATATAGTTAGAAAAAGTGAACAATATTTGATAGTACAAAGTGACTAAGTCAACAATAGGTTATGATACTTTAAAATAACTAAAAGAATAGAATTGGAATGTTCATAGCACAAAGAAATGATAAATTTTTGAGGGGGTGGATATCCTGAATTGAATAAAACACATTTTATGCCTGTATCAAAACATCACATGTACCCTATAAATATATACAACTATTATGTACCCATAATAATTAAAAATAAAAAATCAGCAAAAACTAAAATAAAATATGCAGGAGATAAAATGTGAAGGGTGCAGGGAGGTCTTATGATGTTGGGTCTTTTAGGGCTGTAGTCCCCAACCCCTGGGGGCCACGGACCAATACCAGTCCGAGGCCTGTTAGGAACAGGCCACACAGCTAGGAGGTGAGCGGCATGCAAGCGAGCAACACTCCATCTGTATTTATAGCCGCTCCCCAGCGCTCGCATCACTGCCTCAGCTCCACCTCCTGTCAGGTCACTCATTATCTCCCATCATCCCCAGATGGGACCATCTAGTTGCAGGAAAACAAGCTCAGGGCTCCCACTGATTCTGCATTATGGTGAGTTGTATAATTATTTCATTATATATTACAATGTAATAATAATAGAAATAAAGTGCACAATAAATGTAATGCGCTTGAATCATCCCCAAACCATCCCCCCCAACCCCACCCCCGGTCCATGGAAAAATTGTCTTCCATGAAACTGGTCCATGGTGCCAAAAAGGTTAGGGACCGCTGTTTTAAGGCATTGGAAAAATTGGGGCTTTTATTCTTAAAGAATATTTACAAGATATAATACTGCGTGACAGCCCAGTGAGAGTCATATTTTGAAGCAGGTAGACTTTTTACACGTAGTAGCTGCTTATGCGGAGGGCTGACTTTGCATAATCTGTGCGTGAAGTCAAAGGACCATTACAGGCACAGCTTATTCAACTATCTCTGGTAGGAATTCTACACGAAGCCACTTGCTAAAACTGCAACAACTTATTCTCTTTTTGGTTTAAAGCTTCCTTTGCCTCTTTGCATAAAATGTTTGGGCATATCTATTAGAGTATCATCTCATAACTGATTATCAGATTACTCTAAAATATGTTTCTTCTATGTGAATTTAATGTTGAATGCATACTCCATACTGATACTTAGCCAGAGCTCATCCTAGGAATGGAAGTACGTTTAAATATAATTGTTATGCGTTGGAAGTCTAATTTTTATCCTCTGACTAATAAAAGAGTAAGTTACACATAGTAAGAGAGACTTAGAGCTTGTTGGTAACATTGAACTCTATCCTCTCCTTCAGAACCCGGAAGACACTAGGTAAGCATTCTTGTGGAGGTATAGAAAAGATACATTTCACCTGGCATTATTCTGGGAAGTTTTGTTCTGTGGCAGACTGCTGTGAGGAGGGAAGGGTGATTGTTACTTCAAGCCATTCCTCTGCAGAATGACCCATTTGAAGCCTGACTGCTGAAGGAGAAGAGTCACAGCTCTAGAGTGGCAGCTCTCTCTGCTCCATGTCCCTTCTGAAGGCTGCATAGCTCAGCGGTATGCAGCATATAAGGCATTTCAGGTGTGCCAATACCTCTTTCCCCTGCAGATCCTTTTCCCGTTTGCCTGTTTCCAAACTGCCTTATATGAAAAAATTGGTATATAGCTGATGGAGAAATATGATTTTAAGATAAAAAACAACTTTTCTCGATAAATGATAAACCATAGTGTAACTTAGTAGGCAAACATAAGTTAATTTCCTGCTGCACTTCCTTTTTACATGACTGAGCTATAAAATAAGTTTTTAAAACTTCAATTAAACCCTATATTTTAGCATTTATCTTTGGCATATAGTCTTTTATAAAAATTATAGTTATTAATGAAACTTCTATGCCTGCCTATACACTCGGGACTTTAAATGCATATTTAAATATTAACAAGGATCTGATTAAGATGCAGAAACATGGGTAGTGAAGCTAATGGAAATACTTTCCTCTTGTCTTGTCTTGCTTCTATATTATATTCACCAAAATTCCAATTAGCAACATGAGAATGCAGCATGACTTTTTATGTGTATTCTAGTTCACTTACAGCACCTTTGATTTAAAGGGTTTGGGGAAAATGAATTTTTTAGCATTGAAATGGAAGCAGGTTTTGTTGAATAGTAATTTCAAGTGAATTTTAAAGTACACACTTCCTTGATGGGTTGAACTGTTATTCTCCTACCCTCAATTTAGGCATTTACAATTAATCAAAAAATTGATGTTCTTTTTTTGTCTTAGGCTTGTACCTGCTAGTTCATTTGATTGCTTCATCGTGCTAATGAGCTGCAGGTTGAAAGTTTTTGTCCCCGTATGAGCCCGCTATGCCTGGAGGAAATTTGGTTCAGAGGCTTCAAAACACAATCCAATTTTCAGCCAAATAATTTCATTATACACCTTGAACTATAACAACAACAACAACAACAAAACCTCAATCTGCATTCATACCAATTATGCAATAGCAAGAATAGGATGTTTATATACTTATTCACATTTCCTCCCCCACCCCCAACATGCCGGTTTTCTATTAGTTAATTTCTGTAAGTTCCTTAGGACCCACGTCTGCGCCCTGCTGTTTGCAGGATAAAGTGAATGAATTAATCAGTACGTGGAAGGAAGAGAAAGAAATGGTGTATTTACCTTTTTCTTTTAACATTATGGAAGCAGACATGCATATTATATATAACATATATATGTGTTTAAATCTCACCTACCTAAAAGAACATTAACTTCTCACATTCCTACAATCAGCAACTTATTTCTCTTCTCTTTTTCAGCCAAAATTCTTGAGCTACCTTCAATTTCCTATCCATTCACTTACTTTTCAACCTTCTCTATTCTGTTTTTTACCTTAACAACTTCACCAAAAGAGCTCACACTAAGATTAACAATGATCTTCGAATTACTAAATGGATATCTCAGTGTCCTCGTGTTTACCTGAACACTCAGCTGCATTTGGCCTTGTTGATCATTCTTTCCTTACCCTCTCCTGTTCGTCCTCATACATTTCTGACCATTTCTCAATCTCCTTTGAATGCTCACCTGCCAATACTGTGGTGTTAAATGTTGAAGTTTCTCACTATTCAGTACTAGGCTATTTCTTTTCTCATTAATGCTCTTTCCCTTGGTAATCCTAAAGAGAACCATCTCCAGATACTTATTATAATCTACACAGTGATCACTCCTAAATTTTATACTCTCCCTCTGAGCTCTGTAGCTCTCTTTGTTCAACACGTACACTTGGATGTCTCAAAATCTACCTCTGAGAGCTGAGACCGCGTGCCAACTGTCTTCAATGTTTGCTCCAGTAAACCTTTATGCAGAAAAGATAAGACTGTAATCCAATAAATAACTCTATTGTTTGCTTCAGGAAATTCTTGTGTATCAATTTTTCAGTCTGCTCACCTGAAAAGTCTGCCTTGGAAAATTCATCTTCAGCTTCTTGATCCCAGACCCCAAAATCTAATAAAATTTCACTCCTGGCCTCCCCCCTTTGAGACATTAAGATTCCTTCAGGTGGTTTCTTACCACAGTAAGTTCTAATACTCTTAGCTTTGCTTTATTAACAGGTTGCCCAGTTACAATCTAGGGAAGTCAACACTTCCAACTTAATGTGTCCAAAAACAAATTAAGAATGTTCTCTGTTTAAATAAACCCATCAATATCTCTGAATTTGCAAACCAAAACCTACAGTTTCTTCCCTTTACTTACTCATTTTTGAATCTACCAAATTGCGTTGTTTTGCCTCTCCAGTAAATATTAGTTGAATAAATAAACTTTATTATCATTACACAACACCAATTGTATAAAATTTCAATAATAAATACCCTTCCTGGCAAGTGGAACAGGTCCCATGCCACCTTCCCACACTTAACTTTGTCATTGTTCAATTTCACCTCAAGAAGTTTGTTTATTGACTCCTTAAAACTGCTACTCCCGCTCTTAGGAATGTTGCCACTAGGTAGCGCTATATTCTGTTTAGCCCATGTGTCATTTCAAAAGCTAGTGCCTTACTATAGAATTGATAGACAATTTTTATTCTTTGGAAGAGAAGTATAACAGCCTGAGGGTTCTCTTGGCAGATTCTTACTCTAGGAGGTGAGGACACACCAGTGAACCAAACGAAAGACATCTTTGCCTTCACGGAGCGTACAGCTGCTGGGGGATTCAGACAACCAACATTATAAATAAATAACGTATTATACACACACACTGCTAGATAAATAAAATATATAGTATGCAAAAGTAAAAAAAAAATAAGGCAGAGAAGGGGAGATGAGGTGTGTATGTGTGGGGGAGAGTTGGGAATTTTAGATGGGGTGGCTCTTTGCTAAAAATCTGTATGTAGCTAAGTAACCATTTATTTCAGATATGAACTTTCACCCAGCCGCAAAGTATTTGTTAAAGTCACACTGATACTAAATTTCCCTGCATGAGGAATATTTTGTAGTCAGCTATTTTCATTACATGATATGAACAGAGAATACTACTCCAATTGCTTAGAGTTGTGAGAACAATTTTTGGCCAAAGCCTTATTTCATTAGTGACAACCATTTTGTGTACATTGTACGAAAGTCTGGTTTTCCAGTAGATTCTCCGAAGTATTCACAAAGTACTCATTCTAGTTTTCTTCTTTGCCTTTCTCATCACTGGCTTAGTCCCTTATGTAAATTTATTCCAACCTATTTTTAGACGTTAGAAGCCTTTTACTAATGTATGGAAAACACAGACCTTTCCTTGTTTTCATTAAATAAGGAGTGTTGAAACTGCTCCAAAAGTTCACTTCTACTGTGCTTACAATTAGCGAAATAAGGAACAGTGGCCTGTTGCTAGCGATGTTCAGTCAGTCAGGATCAACAGTCAGGGGGGGAAAAAAAAAAAGTGCTGTTCTATGAAGCCTTAATTTCATGGAAATGAATGTGAACTATGGACACAAGGAAAGAATTGATTTAGAACTGTAACAAGTTCACAGGTCATGCCAGCCACGTCTAACAACCACAAGACATGGCTTTGGGGGAACAATAAAAGCAGGCTGCCATGGTCTTTCTTAAAGGACTTGGAGAAATCAGACCACCACTTGTGGTCAGCCCTGTTCCTAAAGAGGGGAAGGGGCTTGCAGAGCAACTGACTGTCTGCCCTCAGATGACAGGAGCACTGAGGGTGGAGAATCCATTTTTGTTATTTTGGCTATTTACACTGTTTTCTCTGAGAGTAATTTGTGGAAGTTAGGACGCTGTTCGAAATTTTGCCTCTTACTGGAACAATTATTCACTGGCAGGATGCAGTCTGAACGCTTTGTTGAATTGACAGTGAGATCTGCTCCACAGAGTGGATGTGTAATGTGAATAGGCCTCTGGCAAAAAAAAAAAAAGTTAGAAAGATCAGAAAGTCATCAATACAATAGGTGTGCATTTGTGTGTGTAAAACTAGTTTTAATAAAATAAAAATGCAGCTAGAATGAAAAGTGGTGGGAAAGTCATGCAGGTTCCTCTTCTTGTGAATGCTGTTTATTATGTACATTTTAGGGAAATAGAATATATAAAGTGGTTTGAGTTAACAAGATCTGAAATATTTGGAAAGAATTATTGGCAGTTTGGAAAGTGGGGTATTATCATTAAGTTGTATTAATATTTAGGGTGAACTGTATTTTTTTGGAGAAATACAGTTATTAGTTGCAAAACAGTTCCCATTCTCTGATTAAAATCTAGTTACTGATTGAAGGATGGCATCAGGATCCCTGCATGAAGGGGTGTAGGAACAATCGTATACAATGTAAGTATTAATAAAAGTCAGCTTAAACAGGGATTGCTTAAAAAAGCCATGGAGTGCTGTGGGCTGACATAAATTCTAAGTTTTTTCAGGTCAAATTGATAAGAAAGGAAAAAAAAAATGACAAGACAATTAAGAAACTAGTTTGCTGAATATTTTCCAGATAAAAAGAAGTCATTTAATGTTACATTTTTATTATTCTCTTTCCTGGAAAATTTTTACTCTAGTTTAATAAAGTACGTCTATTCCTGGTAGTGTGTGGTAAAGTAGACAAAACAATAATCTTTTGCCAAAACAGGTACTATTTTTCTTGTTTCTCTTTGCAAAAGCAACATCTTTTTTCCTTGTTATTGAACATCAAAGTACTCAACAAAGGCTCAGAAGTGTGAACAATCTCTATTTTCCCAAAGAGAAACCCTAATTTTCTTAAGGAAAAAATATGCATCTCTAGTAAAGATCATAGATATGTGGTGTTGTTTTGTCTATTTGACTAGTGTTTTTACTCTCTCTACACTTCATTTTTCTACAAATTCCTTGATATATTAAATTCCCAGTTAATATAACACAGATAACAGGGTTTTCTCTTATACACATATTTAAAATATTATTTTCAAAGTACTGTCCTAATTCAGAAAATATTTTTACATTTTTAGTTAAATTTTAGAGTTTGTGAAAATGAAGTTAAATAGTGCACATTTTCTTTTAAGTAGATCGGTATAAACATTAATATTTTAAAAACTTTTTCCTTTACAGCATATTTTTAAAATGTTGTTTTGCAATATGTGATAATCATTTTTGAGGTTGCTGAATATGAACACAATATAAACATTGAGGAAAAAAGAATATAATTAAATAATGTATTTAGAGAAGCATTATTTTTAAAACCTTCAAACAAAATTATTAAACTTAAAAAGCAATATTTGCTTTATGAAATGATAATGGTATTTCAGCTGGCATGGCTTAAGTCTTGTTTGCTAAAACTAAGAAGGCAGAAAAGAAGGTCAAAAGATGTATAAATAATCTAAACTAGTACCATAAGTCATATTTGATAAGTTTGGATGGATGGAGGAATTGATGAGTGGATGGATATATAGACAGACAGATAATCAGACAGGAAATATGAGTCTGTAGATGAAGAACAGAGCATTTATTATTCACATGGCATCTTAGAGCTGGCTCCTGCCCCCAATCACGGCAGGGGGATGTGATGAGAGCCTACTATTTATTACCCTGTGCAAGCAGTGGTGCTGAACCACAGAATTATGAGACTTAGAGCTCAAAAAAAGACAGCTGGTACATTGACTCATCTTACCCCCAGAATGGGAGAGACCCTTACTCTGGAATATAAACAAATCTCTGAAAAGTGGAGGGAAAGTTCTCTCGTTTAACCACACTGGAATATAAATGAACAGCTCTGGGGAAGATAAATTTGTAAATCTCCCTGGGGCAAAGCACAATCTCTAGCTTCTAGGACATATTTGTTATTTAATCATACTTTAACCAAGTTTTGTCAGCTTTTTGCTCAGAAAACCCAGACTCTGCAGAAACATGAAAATATTCATATGGAATCATCTCCCTACAATAGTAATTATGTTAATAATTAGTTTCTCTTTAAAATATTGTGTAGTTGGATATATTGTTGGTTTTATTAGAAAATAAGCATGAGTGCCTATTTTCTAATAAAATTGGAAATAGGCATCATAACTTTCAATAAAGTGGCTTATGAAATTGCCATTGAAAATTAGGTTTTTATACTTACATTCATAAATCTACAGAATATGAATGTATATGAATAGTCAAATACTTGAAAACAAAGTTTACCTGCAATTCCAAACTTTGGAGTTGTGTGTGTGTGTTTGTGTTATATAAATACAATAACCACTGTGAGTGGAAAACATGTTTGCATTGCTCAGTTTGAGTTACTCTGCCAGTTAGTGATGGAGCAGAATTGGAACACAGGATCTTCTGAGGACTCCTGGAGAAGACTAAAGAAATAGGTATTTAATTCCCATATTGGAGAAAGATAACTAAAAGGAGATTAATACTCAGCTGAGACAAGTTTTTTTTTTTTTTTTCCAGTTTTAAACAGTAGCAAAAGGCACTTACAAACTCATTTAAATTGAATGGATAAAATGAAACCTAAGACAGCCATTGTATGGTTTGTGTCAGGAGGCTGATGTCCTACCTGTAACTCCCTCAGGCCTTGGCTTTCTAAGCATTTCTAAGCAGATACAGAGAGTGTCTGCATTTCTTTGCCTCTGGACCTTAACCACCTGCAGGCCAGAAGGACTGGAGAGTTAAAGACCCTGGGAACAGCCCACACCTGATTGACAGCTATCAGGTGCATAACCTACACGAGTTCTATGCTGGTCTGCAGAGTTCCCAGCAGCATTAAGTTCCGGTGACTTACAGTGGTAACTTGTTTGAAAACAAATTCTTTGTTGGCTGCCTTTCTTCTTCTGTCCTACTCCCCACCTCTCAATGCTTCCTGTGATCACCTCTCACATAAATTGCTTGCACTTGAATCCTTATCTCAGGCTCAGAGACACAGAGACTATCTATGTTTTTCATCACTACATATTATTTATACATGAAGACAGTTCCTGGGACATAATAAGTACTCAATAGATAATTCTGGAATTAACTCATTAGTTTTCCAAAATAAGTGCTCCTTGAAGTTATCATATTCATTTTATGATACTGAGGTCCTGGCGGAATGCCTAGCACCCAATTAATGTTTGTGAAATAAATGAGTGCATAAAGTTGCCAGTATTATGTTTAAAAAACACCCTATCTGACTACTAATACAGAATACATTAATACTGATTAAGGCAATGGCAGAAATTGAATAAAACTTAAATCAAACACATTATAACAATTATTAATAACAAAGTTAATCTATGTGTCTACTTAGTAACCATATTTATATTCATTGAGTGGACCATCATTAAATTAAGATAGAAACCTTTGCTACAGAATCTTATGAATTATCAATTTTTTTCAAAAACCTATATAAAGTAATGTGCCACTTTATTTTCAAACTCTACTACCAAGTCTGCAGCCTAAAATGACCAAATTGAATAATAGAACGATGGAAACAATGTCATTGATTGATGAGTTGAACACTTATTTGCCAAATGCCTACTGGGTGCCAGTCATGTCCCTACATCCAGGGTTTTATAATTTTTGGCTCAAACCTACAGTAGGAAATATATTTTACATTAAAATCCATACATAAATATATAATATATGAAAACATAGATGGCATTTAGAAAAAAAAGCTTTCAGATACAATATGTGTTTACAATATTTTATTCACTCTGACAAAACTCTATTTTATTCTGCTCTGTTTCATTAGGAAAAATACTGCACATTACTCATTAATCTGATTTCACCACTCATTAATTGTTCCCAACTGGCTTTCTGGAAAACATTAGATTCTGAGGATAAAATGAGGAGCTAAAACAGATGCCATGTATCTTCAAAGAATCTTAGATAAACATAAATCAAATCATTTAAAAAAACTAATGTAAAAATTACCTCTGTAATTGCTACAAAGCACAGGTACATGGATTAAGAAGGTTATATGCCAGAAAGATCTGAACTGGTGTGGGGGAAGGAAGAAGGGTCAGGGAAGCTTTCTCAAGAAAGGAAGATCGAGTAAGATTTGAAGAGGGATTGGAGTAAATTCTGAGAGTGGCTTATTTAGCAAGAATATCTTTGTGAGAGGTTGGATATAGAGGGTGTTATGTACTGAAAGTTTATATCCTCAAATTCCTGTGTTGAAATTCTAACTGATGTGATGGTATTAGGAGATGAGGCTTTTGGAAGGTAATTAGGTCACGGGGGTGGAGCCCTATGGAGGGGATTAGTGCCCCTATAAAAGAGGCCACAGAGAGCTCTGTAGTTCCCTCTCTGCCATGTGAGAATACAACAAGAAGGCAGCAGTCTGCAACCTGAAGAGGACCCTCACCAGAACCCGATCGTGCTGACAACCTGATCTTGGACTTCCAGCCTTCAGAACTATAAGAAATACATTTCTGTTGTTTATAAACCATTCAGTCTATGGTGCTTTGTTATAGTAGCCTGAACTGTCTAAGACAGAGAGTATGAGAGAAGGACACATCAAGAACAACCACTACATCATGGTTTGCACAACTAGATGGACGATGGTGGCGTCTGTGGAAAGGGAAAGACTAAAGGGGACCAGATTCGGGCAAAGATGGGGTGGGAATATCACAAATTTGTTATTATACATGCTGCTTTTAAAGTATCCACGTGGTAAAGCCAGGAAAGCAGTTAAATATACGGATCTGGATTTCAGAGGCAATGTCTAGGACTTAAATAGTGATTTATGGACTCATTTACATTTTGGAACAGTTTAGAATAAAGCAAAAAAAAATCTAATAGAATCTGATAACATTATATTATTTACTTGCTATTTACACTCTGATTTCATAAGTGAATTTTAAGAAGTTTGCAAATAAATTATGTACAGAAAAATTGGTCAAGTGAAAGAGAATAACATCTACATTATAAAAGCTAAAAAGACTAGTAGCACTGTCAAACCTGAGTAAAAGATGGTTGCCTATGACCAGGATGATAAAAATATTAGCCAATACTATGTATCTGGTACAACATTATACCCTGCATATGCATTCCTCTTTAGGTTTAAGAAAAAGTCATATGAGGTAGATATTCCAGTTTTCCTGTTTTCCAAGGAATAGATATATAAAGGAATTAGCCCAAGGTCACAAATCTAATAAAGTACAAATTAGGGATCACGAAATTGAGCAGGTCTGTCTCATTTTAGAGCCTAAACTTCATTGTGCAGCCATATGCTGGCAGGCAGGATTTTTGAGCCTATGCTTTCCTTAAAAAAAAAAAAAAAAATTCTTTTTTAAGTTGCTACATCATATCAATCCTACAAGTAATCACTCTTTAAGCTTTTTCTTACCTAAGAAAGAATATATTTCTAAATATATGCATACTAGTTAAAATTATGATGCTTATAAATAAATGTCCTTAATAGCAATAGAATAATAAACACAACATAAAAGATCTTATTAGTAATTTTGCTGTTCATTCACTTATTCATTCATCAATATTTATTGAGCACCTAGATATGTATCAGAAACTGCTCTTGATGGCTATTATGCCAGACAGTCCATGCATACTGGAGATGGGAATTCAGAATAAATTTAAGTTTCCTGCACCTTGTCATGAATAATAAAAAAAGTAAGACATTCTTTTTATATCAGCTCTCTTTTTCCTCAGATCTTTTTTATACTATATTCCCCAGATATGACTAGGGCTTAAATGACTTGGAAAGCAAATAGAGACAAGGACGTGGGAATTTATTTTTTAATTGGCAATTCCAATATACCAATTTTAAAAATGTAATAGTAAAGTACTTTAAAGTTTTGGAATATAATATAGGGAAATCACATTCAGATATGATAAGAGATCTGACTTGTAGGCCAAACTGGACAAATGTATGCAATGCTTTAGAAATGTATTCACTGTGATTTTTGAGATCAAAGACTTGCCCTTCTAGGCAGAAGTAAAAGAATAAAAAGATCCTCAAATATTATTTAGACCCTTGAAACTATCTGTCTCTCAGATCCATTCAAGTTTTTTTGCAATGTACAATAAATAATAATATTAACCTACCATAAGTGCTTTGGTTAAATATGTAAGAGAGATGAATAAACATGCATAGCTAGAGAGTAAAATATATAAAATTGTAATCATGCATGTTTGTTTGGAGGATGTTTGTGTATAAAGGAAGGAAGTTCTGTAAATATGACTGGGAAATACAATTCCAACCCTTCCCTCAGCCATTGAGTTATTTCATTGTTTACTTTTCCAGAAACATTCTGAAATAGGTAACTTTTCTGGATCCACTTCAGTCAGGCTTTGCCCCCCATAGATGCCTTGTGGAACTAAATGTTACCTTATACTGAAAAAGGTCTTATAGATGTGATTAAATTAAGGATCTTGCCATGGGAAGATTATCTTGGATTATCCGAGGGGCCCTAAATCCAATCACACTTCCTTATAAGAGGGAGGCAAAAGGAGATTTGCTATACAAAGAAAAAGAGAAGCAATGTGAAAACAGAGGCACGAATTGGACTGGTGCAGAACCAGAAAATGCATGCTGGCGGCCACCCAAAACCGGAAGAGGCAGGTTAGACACTCTGGAGGGAACATGGCCCACCAACGCTTTTATTTCAGCTGAGTGAAACCATTGCTGAATTTTTGGCTGTTAGAACTGTGAAAGAATACGTTTCTGTTATTTTAACCTACCCAGTTTTTGGTAATTTATTATGACAGCCATAGGAAACAAATACAGCTCCATTCCAAACAATCTGCAATAGCCAAATTAAAAACTGACCTCCTAATAGCTAAATCCAATAGTCGATACACTCAAGCTTCCTGTACTACCTGACAAGGTTGATCACTCCCTCTTTTTCACCTTTTAGTTGGTGTGACTGTCAGTCAGTTTTACGTGTCAACTTGATTAGGATATAGTCCCAGTTACTCAAGCAAACACTGATCTAAAGTCTATAAATACTGACATTAAATGAGGGAGATTATCCCAGAATATCCAGATGGGACTGATTCAGTTGGTTGAAAGGCCTTAGGATCAAAACTGAGGTTTTTGTGAAGAAGAAAAATAAAGAGGAGGATGAGGATGAAGAGGAGGATGAAGAGAAGTAACTCCACCTGTGGACTGCATCCTCAGCTTGTGCCCAAGAGTTCCAGCCGGCCGTCCTGACAGCCTGCTCTGCTGATTTCAGACGTGCCTAGCCAGGCTCCACAATCTGCTAAGTCAATTGCCTGCAGTAAACATCTTAATGTATATTTACTACTGGTTCTCTTCTCTGGTTTAGCCCTGATTGTTATGTTTGGTGTTGAGGATACTTCACTCCCCTGGCTTCACTCCTCTTTGACCAGCTGTTTCCTTTCAGTCTCTTGTGCTCTTTCCTCCTCAGGCTAGAAAATCCAGGACTCAGTATTCGGACCTCTTTTCTCACTATTTCACTCACACAGTGAATGATTTTAAATCCTTTCTATGTGCCGATCCCTTGAATGTATTTTAAATCTCCAGTCTGGACCGTTTCCCTAAATGCTCATCATATTCACCCAGTTGCTTACATCTCCACTTTGTGTTTCTACCAGGCATTTTTAACATAAGATTTAAAACCTTAGATTTATGTCTATATCTGAATTTCTCTCTTCTTCAGTCTTCCCCTTCTTAGTAAATGACACCTATCTTTCCTGTTGCTCAGGCCTGAACCTTGAAATCATACTTCACTTCTCCCTTTCACACCCTATCCAATATATTAACAAATAAAGTGACCTCTCTTTTTTAACACATATTTTAGTTTTGTTTTATTTCTATATTTTTGAAATTTATCCCAGACAGGACCACTTTTTCCTACACTGCTCCAAAATGCCACAGTCTTATACTTATGTTATTGCATAAAGCTTCTAAATTGTCTTTCCCTTCTGTCTTTGCTGCGGTGTGTGTACACAAAGACATTACCTATTCTCAATAGGCTAGCTAGCAATCCTTCTAGAAAACAAATCAGATCATATCATTCTTCTGCTCCAAACCCTCTAGAAGCTTCCTCATTCAGAGTAAAAGCTGAAGTTCCTTCAACGGCCTACTGGGGTTGATATGGGTCATCTCCACCTTTGATCTCAACTCCTGCCACTCTTTCTCTCTCCCTTAGGTCCAGCCCTACTTGTGTTTTGCTTTTTTTTTGAGCAAACAAATCAAGGACTTTGCATGTGTTGATCCCTCCTTTGGTCGCTTCACCCTCACCTAGGTCCTCATAGCTTGTTCCTTTACCTTCAGTCCAGTCATCTGCTCAAATATCACTGCATTGGCAGTGCCAGCATGGCCATTCTAGTCAAAGCTATAACCCCTTTCCCTTAATTTACTCTCTATCCCTTGTGCTGGCTTTATTTTCCTCCACGGCACTGATCCCCATCTAATGTACATTTTATGTGTTTATATAGTTTCCACTAGAATACAAGTTCTTTAATGCCAAGCATCTTTGGTTAGTTCACTGTCATATCCTTTGGGGACTAGGATAGTGCCTGGCACACAGTAGGCATTCAATACATAGTACATGAATGAATGGATGAATGAATGTGCTTCTACTTATGATTGGGTAGATCCATACACCAATGCAAACAAATACAGGAACACCTAAGGAGACAGCCACAAAGACTTTGCCAGGCCCAGCCATTTTCTATCTTAGTTTTGTAATGTTGCTTATTGGGTTGATTGGTCCATAAATTATTTCAGCAACAGTTTTTTCACATGCTAATTTTTTTCAATAATGTATCTATCAGGATGTAATTATTCCCTAGTAGATCTCTTTTTAATTTACCTGAGGTTAAAAGTTCAAGAATGGAAGAGAATTAAAAAAGACAGCACATAGAATTTAGAACAATAACATAATACTTTGGTTTAGTTAGAGATGCAAGAAAAAAGAAAATGGAGCTACTCTAGGTGTTTAAGAATGAATTTGGTTAAACTTCTCTTATTCTATATATTTTATTTTTACTTATTAGCACAGAATGTGCCTAGATTACACTCAGGAAAATACAGTCATATGAGAGTAGGACATAGAAGAACTGTTCATAGCCAGATAAAGGCTCCCATGTTTCAATGGTGGGAAATGCCAGCACAGCAGTGACTTAGTGATTCCAATGTTAATTGAATGAGTATTTTACTTCACAATTTTTTTTTTTTTGACTTAGAGGCACAATAATGTAACTGTATTAAAGAACATGCTGCGTGCCTGGGGAGGCTGGGTGGTTAACAGCACTCCGAGGGTTTTCACTGATTGTACTCAGGGGTGCAGCAGGAACGATTTCCCTCACATGGATGAATAGTTTGACACCTTGTTGCCTAAAAATTGCTTATGTTTAAAGTATACTCCACAGCTAAAGGGCCATGCAGATGCCACATTCCTGAATAGCATATGGACATCTCCAGGGCTGTTAAAAATGATCACGTCAACCGTCTGTTTTTGCTGGGGCTTACTGTATTTATATAGTTCTAAGAGAGAAGATTATGCCTTACAATGTAGCTCAGGGGACCTATATCAAGAAGGAAAGGAAGCAGGGAGAGCACTTGTGAACTTGAAAGAGAAACTTTATGTTTCAGTAATGGCCTCTTTCTTAACAATGTGACAGTTCTGAATCTCAGAGAGGCCAAAAATATTTTAACATAAAAACCATTATTTAAAAAATATAAATTAAGTCTTTAAAACCTCCAACTAAGCACAGTTTGGTGTGACTGACTTTTTTGTTTGTTTGGACAACAAAACTCATTTCGTTTCTGGCACAAATTTATATGAGTTCAAAAATTGTTCCCAACTTTGGTGTAACTTCAGAATTCTACCCAAGAAAAGGGCCCAAAAGAATAGTCATCTCTTCTGCAATAACAGAAGTAAGAGTTTACCTTCTGTGACCCCTTGCTTCTTTTTTCTGTTCATAGGTCCTATCTTCTTCTTCTATTACCATACTGTTAACTTTTCCCCTTAGCCTTTAAATTGTCCAGTGTCAAGCACCATGCTAAGCACATAGCACATCCTCAATAGAGTGTGGAGAAGGTGCAAGAACCAGGGCTGAGTACTGTGGGGAAGACCACATCCCTGCCCCTTACATTTGTGCCCTGAAGATACACAGAAAAGGACTGTAGCTGCTCCTCTAGAAATATTCACCAAAGCAAAAAGGTAGATAAATTGTACAACATAAGTTTCATTCTAATTTGTCCTCTAAGGATGTCAAACCACAAGTCATTAATCACCAAACACAAAATGACTAAGAAAACTATGAAAAAGAAGAATGATAGTTGTCTTGCTTTATCAAAACATACTTCATCAAAAATATACTTGTTTATCAAAACAAAACCACTGCATTCCAAGAAACATGGTGTTGGTAAAGGAAAAAAAATGATCAAATGCATAAGTAGGACAGTTTTTTCTCAATATATATAAGAAGTCAATATTTTGCAAAGATACTAGTAGTTAAATTCAATGAGCAAATTAATTATTTGTGAATTTAATAAATTGGTGAAACATCTGAAAGAAAATTAAAATAGAGCCCTTTGTTTCATGCATATAATGAAGTTTAAGATGAATTAAAGTCTTCAACATAGAAGGACATACCTATCTTCCAGGAAAATTTAGGAGACTAAGTGTAAATCTAGGGTTTGGGAAATTCTATCAAAATAAACCCAAAGTTATAAAACAAAATATAAATATTATTTGTCTGTATAAATATTTTTGAAACCTTTCACAATAGTAAGAAAAAGTCAATAGAAAAACAATAATTCTGGAAAAAGTACCTGTAATTCAGATGTCATACAAGGAATAACTTCCTATACGCATAAAACTCTTTCAATTTTCAAACTGATAAGAAACATAAAACCTAATGGGCAAAGCTTAATAATGGATAATTCACAGAATGACAAATAAAATGGACAGAAATATATGAAAAGTTGCTCCAGTTCAGGAGTAGAAAAAAGTTAAAATAACCATATGTCTTTACAACTATTAGACAGGCACATTTACCAAGACCTATAATATTTTTGTTGGCAGGTTCGTAGGAATAAAGGGTACTAATACATATCGTTAGAGGAAATGTGAAGTGTTACAGCCTTTTAGGCATGTGATCTGTCAACATCTGCTAAAATTCAAATTATGCATACCTCTGACTGAGCAGTTCTATTTTGGAGAATATATTTCAATTTATTCCAATATTAAGGGTATTATAGAATGACATTTAAGGTGGCATTTTTTGAGTTGCCAAGGATTGTAAACAAGGTCACTACCCATCAATAAGGGAACGCATGAATAGACTTTGGTAAATTCATTCCATGACTTTATTATACAATCATTTCAAAAGCTGAATTAGAACTATGCCTGATGACTTAGTCTTAAAGAGATTTCCATGGGGTAAGTCTGAGTGAGAAAGCAAGATATCAAAAAAATGTGTACAGTATTTATTTGTGGTAAAATAAACAATTTCTGGGTTTTATGCTAGGTATGTATAGGGGTATATTTACATGTACAGTACATTACATGGCAGTATGGGTATATATGTTGTATATGTATACAGATATCTGTAAAGAATTATATGAATATAGATAAAATATGGAATTAATAATACTAGGCTTTTAATGCTTTAAGTGGGAAACAAAGAATGAGAGGTGGATGCTGATGGGATAGAAAAAAGACAAAAAAAAAAAACACCCCATGATTAAAACAAGTATTATTTGATCTCATTTATATAAATTTGTATGTGAGAGAGACAGAGAGGAAGATTATAAAAATGCGCACACAGATGACTGTTACTAACATGTTAAAGAAATATAAGAACAAAGCCAAAAATACAAAAAAGAAAAAAGGAAAAATAAATTGGTTGATGTCAACACCTGACATTAAAGATTAAATACGAACATATGTATAAGTGAAGATTAAGATTTCTAGTGTTCTCTGGATATCATAAAGTTACTGTTTTTCTAATTTCTCCAGAGAAATCTTTGTTACTGCTTAGATTGTTAGTGTCCTTTTTCCTTAACAATCCTTCTCCTCAAACCCCACTTCTACACATTCCTATCACAAACACACTCATAAACACATACTCGCAAGCACTCACATGCCACTGAATCATTCCTACTCAACCAAACTTTAGTGTCAGTCCACTAGCAACATTGAGGAACTTTGACATGAAATTTACTTTTAATGTACTATAAAGATATTGCCATTTTTTATGAACTATTGAGCAGTTTTGCCAGATTTTAAACCTTTAAGTGAATCAATGGCTTACATGGTATGTTTTATGAAGACAAAAAGAAGTACATTTCTCTCAGTTCCAGGAATAATTGTGTCCCTAAGCACTTTAATATACACTAGAAAACACATAATTGACTGAACTCCCTTTTGGCTGCTAGGAAGAGTGATATCAAACCTTACTCCCAGCTTTATATTTTTCTTACCTAATGGACTCTTCACCCCAATTTGCTTACTTATCTTGAATTGTTTTAACATATGAATATTTTATAAGACTTTTTAAATCTGTCAGCATCAATGTAGGTTTTATCTCTCTCTGCACAAATAGCAATAGGGCCTGAAAAAAGCAGCAGACATCCCAGCACTGTGAGGTGCACAGAAGAAAATAGGACTTAGTGACACAGAACAAGGTCACTGGTGTTCCTTAATAAAGAGGAATTTTAAATTAATATTATTACCCATATTCTATTAGTTGTATATTTTTATCAAGAAGAAACAATATATATGCATATACTTTCATTACAGAAACATTCATTTTTGTGTTTTTTATACGTATGGATACTTGAACTGGAGGAAAGCTAATTGACTATTATAAAGTGGAAAAAAACAGGTAGCCTGCATCCCTTAAAAAATCCTCTCTGTTGTAACCTAATAATGCCTGGTTTTGCCACTTGTCCCTGTGCCTTCCAATAAGCTACTTTTTTAGAGAAACAGATGTAATAAGTGGCCAGTTTCCTTGAACTTGCATGGTATCCAGTCTCTTTTAGAAAAGAAAATACAGGAGGAATATTTATCCATATTGCCTTTGCTTCAACAAAAAGAAACATTTTTCTTCCAGAAGTTTATTTGCTTGTATCAGCATGGTAATATAAGCCAAAACGGTTGATTATGCTCTCATTCAAGCCAAATGACTAATAGTTAATCATCTAGCTTTGAAGCTCCTTTGTACCAAATTTGCCAGTTTTATATTATACAAAACACTGCAGGAACATAAATGGCCACTTACAACTGACAAATACATACAATGAATTTATCATTTCAAAAATAGATTTACTGAGGTTTCTAAAAGGCTTCTTGTTATATTACAGCCTTTTTGGCAAAAGAAAGCATTTTGTTTCATACTTACTAAAACACATACTACATCTGTCTTAAAAGAAAATTACAGGAATGAATTTAGATCATTGAAAAGGATTCAGTCAAGAAACAGAAAATCAATCTAATATTTCAAGAGAACAAAACCAATTCTCATTTTAATAAGCCTGTTACTCATGTGACATGGGGGAAACATGAAAATTAAGAATAGAATACACAATTCTTGGGGGAAGTTCAAGAAAACAAATTTGGGAAATCCACATGAAAAGGTATCATCAAACCTTCAGAAGAATAAGTCAGAATTTTTATTACAAACATAAATTTTTCCTCTGATACAAAATATCAAATGTATGGTTAGCAGTTCAATGCAAATGTAAATCAAAGGATAGAGTGTCATTTTCAAAGTATGTAATAAAAAGGATATGGGTGAGGAAGCTCAGAGAGAGTTATGTGCAAGTCAATTCTCCTTGGACAGATGGAACACCTGAGGCAGTTAGACTCCATTTCTCCTGCAAGATGGTGGCCCTCTAAGGGCAGTGCTAGTGCTGCACTAGGGGCAGGAGACCACCTGTCTGTCACCAACAGCATCAGCAATGCCCTAGGCAGAGCATACAAGTTCTGAAGTCTTGGACCATGAGCGCCAGACACCCAGCTGACACTGGTGTGAACTCTACTTGGAGTTAGCTCATGTACACAGTCTAATGATAATTTTGATTGCACTATTATTATTTTGAATCTTATATTTACATCAATCCAACTGCTGCATCATCTCAACAGTATCGTACTGGAAACAATGCTAAGACTAAGCTGTCGATGCCTGCATCTCTGTCTCTAACATGAGAGGTATTCAATGAAGAAAAGTCTAACATCATTTAATGATATAGCAATAAAATATGGGAAAATATACCAAATCTACATTTTAAAAAACCTTTCTTAGCAGAAAACACAAATCTTAAAAATAAATTTTAGGAAATTTTGATGTATGGAGATAATTTATCAGGGTTAGATTGCTTTTGTTATAAGTAGTTCAAGTTCAATTACTAGGGAGGGTAAGGTTGAACAAGGAAGGGAGAATAGTGTACTCTAATTTATCTGTTCATCCCTTCAACCATTCACTCAAAGAGCATTATGAGCTTTTAAGCTTATAATATTGACAGATCGCTATTGATGAAACACATGTAATGTAGAAATCCCATCTAGGTATTACCTCCAAAATTGGCAAGGCAATATCAGACCAATTATCAAGTGAATACAGTGAATGTATTCACTTCATCAAGTGAATTTAGGCTTTCTTAATTCAACAACAAAATATTAACATAGCTAGTTGGCTAAAATGCTGATATCAACATGTTCATATACTAGTAAAATATTTTAAAATGTCTTTTGAAGAGAATAAAAAGAAGTGTTTTTTCATTAACTTAAACTCTTTTAAGCCCCTCTAAATTCAGTACAATTTTTCTGAATTTCTCCTTGCCATGGGAAATGCTCCTAAGGCGTAATCTCTGCTCTCCGTGGGTGGCCGTGGCCGTGGCTGTGGTTACACAGTGGAGTGTCTGAAACCGGCCTTGAGGTTCTGCCTGTGCCTGAGGACAGCACCGTGATGACTCTTTCCCCTGCAGCTTCCTGCCTGCCTGAAGTGAGACCCCAAGTTCTACTGTCACGGTTGTCTTGACCTCCCAGCCCTTCTTCCCACCCTTCCATTCTACACTCAATTCTCACGAACAGTAACAGAAAAAAATAATCTTTTCCTAACATTCTTCATAAGCCTTTTCAACTCCATGATAATATTTTTTCCCAATAGGGTGATTGATTACTGGAGTGGCTGAGCTCCAATATCAGCTCACTTCTTTTTATTCCTCTCTCACTTAAGATATAGGGAATAGAAGGAGAAAAACCAAGTTTTACTATCTACTATGATTGAAAAATATGCTGCTGGGTATGGTACATATTTTTTTTCTTACTTTGGATTCCCAATAATACTATCACTATTTCGCTCACTTTAAGAATAAGGAAACTTCAGTTAGAATTAAGTCTTAGGAAAGCACTAATTGTCTATTATTATGCCATCTTTTTCCTATATGGATTTTAGTCCTCCAATTATTAATTTCAGCATGATGAACTTCATACAACATAAAATACTTTGAAAAATAATTTCTTTCAGAAGGCAAGGCAGAGCCTTGTGGGAGGGGATTATCTAATGAGGATACATAGCACTGGTTGGATTAAGATAAATTCCACAACAAACCTGTGAAAACCTTTACAAGAAAACACAAACAAACAGACAAACCAGGAAAGTTTTTCCTGCCTGAGGGGCTCAGAAGAGGTTCCAAGGAGGAGACAGTCTTTGAGATGGGTCTTGAATAACAGAGTGCTTTTTTGTCAGGTAATGTTTGTGTCTGTTGCAGTTTGGGCTGGGGGTCAGTGTGGCCAGGGAGCTCCCAGGTGAGGATAACGGCACAAGCACAGACAGAGAAGTGAGGAAGGTGGTATGAACTCAGGGAGGAGCACGTAGTTCTTAAAACTGGCATGCAGATTTAGTGTCTAAAATAGAGAAATATGAATTTGTAAATAGTACCAAACTTGGACATGGGGCAAATTAAGTTGCCTGGTAATACTGGGAAACAATCCCTAGTATAGATTTTATTGGCTTAATCTAAGTTTCCTGTTTAATCCATGCTCCTAATAGGCTAACTTGATTCATTCATTATTGTCAAGCCAACATTCCAGTCACCTTTACTTACAAGTGAGGGCTTCAGAGTACAATTTGTATCGTATTCAGAGTCTATTTTTACAGTACACTCAAGCCTTCTGCTTATATAATAGTTCTCTTTTTGTTTATTTTCACATCAACACAATTTACTGCAGTATTTTATGTAAATTCAAGGGCATATTCTGTATGCAGAAAAGAATATTTTCTTCTGACATTTATTGCTATTTGTAATTTAGATATATTTAAGCATAAATTACAATTTTGCTCCAAAGAAACTACACAGTTTATTGATACTTAAATCCCATTAAAATCTTAACATAAAATAATTTAGGTAGACCAAAAATCATTTTCCCAGGATTTAGAAAGATGTCTTTGTAGATCCAATCCAGGGAGCAGGATTTTATTTCTGAGCAACATAAATTGTCTGATTACCAATTATGCAATCTTATTCCTGTAGCAGTGAGGAGAATTATACTGTCACTGTCAACTTTTTGACTTTCCAAATGCTTGTTTAAAAAGGCTGAAATTCAATCATATTTTAACATTTGCAATATTGTGACTTTGCTAATTTTAAACAAGTTTTTAAAGACTTCATTTTGCTATTAACTTAAATATTTGGTTTTGGACATATCAGGAGCTTATACTTAATTTCCCTCCTCTACATAAAACTTTTTATAAAAATAGTAAATATAGAAAAAGTATATAATAATTAATGTTCTAAACTTTACTAGCATTTTGTAATGTCAGTTATTTAGTATTGTTTCCAATATGTGCAATCAGAGAAGCAAATTATCTTAAGACTTAAACATGTAACTTTTCGATATTTCTGCTTTTTGAACCCACATTTTTTATTTTTCCCGTTTTCATGCTAAAAGTTTATATACAGAAGATTGACTAGCTTTTTTATATAGAAATATAAAATAAGAAGAAGCACCTAGACATGGTTGGCCACAGGAGAAGTATCAGGACAGACAGGATTTCTCAACCTTGAAGAATTCTAATATTCTGTAAGAGAGGTGATCTGTAAAAGCTCTTGAAGTGCACAGGTCCATGCAGTGATGTGAAAATACCATTCAGGTGGTCCAGCCACATAAAATTACTTGGGAAATATTTTTATTACAATATGATTTCTGGTAAAGTAGGTAGAACACATTAGATACACAATTACGTAGGGTGATTTAATTACATATACCACTTTGCCTATGTTTGCTGGTACAGTATATGAAGTCAGATGAGATATGGAGAGACTGAAAAGTTTCCTTTAATCTAAAAAATTTAAACATGACTGGCACTTACCCTTTTTCTTGTTCTGCAGTTAGTTTAGAAGAGATAATGTATATAGCATCCATTCATTTAATCACCTACCCACTTACTTATTCATTCATTCAATATTTATTGAGCATCTACATGGACTAGATATTGTAGATATAATGAGTGATACATTTTCATTTTCAAGGAACAAAGTCTTTTAAAAAGACAAAAATGTACCAAAATGTACTAAGTTATGTTCTTTATTATTTCAACTGTATTTATAGCCACAGATTTTATGAAATTATATAATTACATTATTTCTTCTATATAGTATACATATTCTATAACTATACCACCATGTATATAAAATTCGGTACTATTCTGGAAAAAAAATGAAGTTAATGTACATTTATAGACCCTAAGATTTCATCCCATCTTCAAACAAAGGTGTAGTGGGAGAATTGAAAATATAATCCTTCTATTGTAGTCACACAATTGAAAAAAATGTATTTTTAAAACCTGATGAAAAGCAATCATGGCTGAATCTATCTCTTCTAATATTTTCAATTTACATTTAAAGAAACAGGAAGCAAAAAATGCAAAAATATTGCTATCTATATTTTCTCCCTTTGAAGCAAATAAATCAAGCTATCATTATATGGGTACATAAGGGCAGTAAATTGAAGACTTAAACATTAATAAAAGGAGACAAGAAACTGCCAGTGAAAAAATAGAAAAAGATGGAAAATCTGTCATGTCGTAAGGAAGGAAAAAATCAAACTAGATTTGAAAAAAATAAATGTTAATGCAAAAGTAATAAACAGTGAAATCTAACTACAAAATGTTTAATACTTGGAACTGCATAGTGTAACCATTAATATATTTGTATGACATGAAATATTATAGAGATTTAGCTAAGGCCTTTCAGTGTAAACTATTACCTGAGATTAAGCTTTGAAATGCTCATGAATTCTGTGAGGCCATTGGAGTTCATTTTTTTTTTTTTTTCTGAAAAAGTAGTGAAGCTAAGTGATCACTAAACACGCAGCTCAGAGTTTTCCAAGTAAACTGAAGCTGCTCCCTTAGCTACCTATAGGGATTTACTTGTTTTTAAAGTAGGCTATAGGTCAAGAAAGTAAGACATAGCATACATAAATTCTTTCCATTGCACACAGTGTACCAACCTAAAGCTGTAACTGAGCACCCAGGGTCCGTATGTCCATTTCCTGGGACACTGAGGATTAACTGCCCCTATACATCCTCCAATCTGATAATTTGCAAAGTTTAGTAAATTTTGAAATTATTAAAATACATATTTCTAGGCTTCATTCTCAGAGATTTTGATACCATTTACTGGGTTGTGTGATTTGGAATTTGTAATTTTTACAAAATTCCGGGGTGATTATGATATGTTAGACATTGGTAACTCATTTTGAGCAGAGATAGGGAAAGAATCTGGGAGCTGGAATTATATAGGAGCCCTGTCTGTCTCCAGAGAGTTTCACTTTGTACAAATAAGCCACTTTTGATCAGAAATGGGCTCCTCTGGCCAAATTTGACATCAGTGGCTATGGCCATTGGGGTATATATGATTGCATTAATAAACTAGTATGAAGCATTTAAGACAATATCCTTTACCTTCTCATGCATTGGGGACACAAATTGCAAAACTGCTTTCTGAAATCAGGTACGGCAAGAGGGTACGGATGGACCTAAGAGATTGCCCATTAACGGATGTGGGTACTGCTATGATTGGAATGTGTCTCCCAAAGTTCATGTGTTAGAAATTTAATCCAGAGTGCAACAGTGTTGAGAGGTGGGACCTTTAAGAGGTGATTAGGTCATGAGAGCTCTGCCCTCATGAGTGGATTAATGCCAATATCATGGGTGTGGGTCAGTTATCCCGGGAGTGGGTTCCTGATAAAAGGATGAGTTTAGACCCATTTCTCTCTCTTTCTGGCTCTCTCTCTCTCTCTGGCATTCTCCTGCCCTTCTGCTCTCTATCAAAAGTTCATGCAGCAAGAAAGCCCTCAACAGATGTGGGCTCCTATACTTTGCACTTCCCAATCTCCAGACCTGTAAGAAATAAATATCTGTTCTCTATAAATTACCCAGTCCCAGGTATTAGCAGCACAAAATGGACTAAGACAGGTACTTTGTAATTGTTTGTACTGACTGATGTAAGACTTACACAAAAGCTGACATTTTGCTGCCAAGATTTTTTAAAGCCAAGATATCCTTAAAGGAATAAACATCAATTTTCTCTCTTCTAGACTAGTTCAAACTTTGTGGCCTACCCTAAGTAGTAGAATTAATTTCAAGAGCTCATATTAAAACCTAACGTGGCACTTAAAAAAAATGAAATGAACACTTAACTTGTTTTCCTTCTGTTTTCTCCACTCTAGCAACCAACAATGGAATGAAAATGCAAGAATATATTTTGTTCCATTGTTCAACTTTAATTGTGTATGTAAACTTCAAACCTTATTTTATAAGATTAGTGAATATAAGAGGTTGGTTTCATTTGCTTGCTTTTTAGTGCTTATATTTTACAGAATACATTTTGGTAATTATTGTTATTTTGTAATATTACAAAAAGAAGTTAATCATAAGTCTTTTATATAGGAGAAATATTTATATGATTCCCAGCTTTCTTTATATATACTCAAAGTTTTGAGAATGCAGAATGAGAAATTTAAAGAAAGAAGGAACTTAATATAACTTGTATTTATGTCACCCACAACAGTGAATATAATCAACCCCAAAATATACAGCTTAGAACTATTCAAAGGCAAGACGAGGACCCAGATTTTTAAAACTTCGAATTCCCTACAATTGCTTCACTCTATTATGTTAATTGCACTAGGAAAGTTTAGAGACTAGGTTACCTGGGTTCTAGTCCTAGTTTTCCCACTTATTCTGTAGCCTTGATTCTGTTAAAAATGTAAGGCACATATTCAAAACCCTCCAATGCCTTGCCATCTCACTCAGAGTAAAAGCCAAAATCTGTAAAATGGCCTAGGAGGCCTGCAAGGACTGCTCTCCGCCCTTCACCTCTCTGACTTCTCCTCTTCAGATGCAGCCCTGTGGGCCTCCTTGTTTTTGTTCCTCAAGGACACTTGGCCCAGCACCCTGCTGAACCTTAGTGTTTGCTGCTTACTATACCTGCAAGGTATTTTCCTCAGATTACTGTCACTCATTTCCTTCTCTTTCCAATTTTCCCCAAATATCTTTATCTTCTCTCTGAGGCCGTCTCTAGTTATACTGTGACCCTCCTCTCCTTCCCACCCACCCCATCCTCTTCATTATTCTCTTTCCCTGCTTTATTTTCCTCTAAAGCACTTATCATCAAATAAGTATGATGCTCACACACACATACACATACATATTTTTAATTTTCTCTCTGCCTTCACCAGAATAGAATGCAAACCCCACAGGTTAGGGATTTTTGTTTATTTTTACGTATTCTGTACCAGCTATGTTCCCTGTGCCTAGAACAGTGTTTGGCACATAATTGCAGTCAAACATTTGTTGACTGTTGAATATTGTACTCTATTTTCCTCAGACCAGTAAACCACAAAAAGAAGTAAAAGATGAGCTGATTTATTCCAGATAATATCTAAAAGGAATTCAGCCTCATTCAAAGCTATTTAAAGTGCAATATTATTATAATTGAATAGTTATTCAAATCTTTGATGATCAGATGGTCTATAAAATCCTTAAGAGATGACTAGGAGTGCTGATTGTTACATAATCTATGTTTCCAATAGTCAGGCTTAACTAGATAATAAAAATCCTGCTTCCTCACTTAAAACACAAAGTAGCTACTCAAGAAGAGGCATGTAAATCAAGTTATCAAGAGAATATGAAATCATAAACCCAGATTTATGAAAACCAAAAGAGTACAGAATAATAAAAAAGAGATAAAGAAATGTTCCTAGGGAAATTTATTTAATATTAAGTTCACCATATTTTCTTTCTAAGAAAACATTTTCCAAAGCTTAAAATGGTGTTTGTAGCCTATCAGTTTCATAATTCAACAGAAGCCTGTAGGACGGAAAGTAACATAGATTGTTTTCATATGTTAGAAACTACTTCATATATATTTACATACCATTTGTTATGCTTGAGCAATAATAATCCTTAAAAAATGAAAAAATGGAATAAGTGTTGTGTGGCTAGGTGGGGGTACCTGTAAGGGTTGGCTAGTGCAATGGTAGGAAGACAAACCACTGGGATCTCCCCAAAGAGAGCCTGGATGATGATATTACTATTCTGCACATTTTCCAAACCATAAATCTTCATATTGTTTTGATTCTTCTCCATCTCTCAGCCTTATAAGCAATGGGTCACAAAATCCTGTCACAGATACCAACCTTCTCCCAGCTCCCATAGTTTTAAACCTAGCACTCCTCATTTCTTGCTGGTACTTTTGCAATAACTTCATAACTCCTTGTCACCCATTAGTGTTTCTCCAATCCATGTCTCACATGGCTGTCACATACCTCTTTCTTTACACACACAAAAAAACCGGTCACACAGGACCAAACTCTACAGTTTGGCATACAACACCCCTAAAAACGTGAACTAATTTTTTTCCAGTCATACATACTATGCTTGCTATACTCATACCCAGATCCTGATGCAGAAAATACCACCGAACCCTAGATTTAGTGTGAATTCATATTTTCTAAATATATAAGTCCAATGAGATATATACAAAATTAACTTGGCTATCATTCTTAATACATAATAATTGTGTGGAGTTAGAGGATATAAAAAGGGTAAAATATTCCATCAACTTCAAAGGCCTTTAAAGTTAAATGGAAAAAATTATTTAGATATCTTAGGAGTCAACAATAGCTAAAATTCAATGAAGTAATATAAAAGTACTGGTAGGTAATACATTTACATAATTATATCAGATATGATATACTGATTACATGCCGTATTACACAATTCCTTCCAATTTATAGAATTATGTTAAAGATTACCCCTAGAACTCAGTATATTCCAATATCGTCCTGAACAAAAGCCTGTCAATTTCTTGGCCATGTATTCTCCAAATTGCTTAAGATTACTTTATTACTTTAATAGATAAGCTTCTTTAAGCCCTAGAGAGATTTCAAACGAGTAACAAAAATATTTAAGAGAATATAACCACATACATTAGTATCTTGATGTTAGAGGTATTGCTATTTTATTTCCTAGTAAAGTTCAATGTTTTGCACACTCATAATGTGCCTAAATGGAGTAATATACAACTGAAAAACTAATGTAGACATGAAATTTTAAAGTAGAATTTTTATTGAGTTTATACATAGTATTGGATCTTGTATGATCCAATACTACTTGGATCTGAAACAAACTTCAGAAGCCATATACTTAAGCATTTATTAGAATTACTCAAATATTTGGGACATCTTTTTAATTATATAACTGAAATAGAATAAATATACTTAATCAAGTAATCAAATATATTTAATTTATAATTGAAGTTTATAATATTTGTAGGCATTTAATTGTTTAAACGAGACCAATATTATTCAAAGATTTAAAAGTGATGGTTAAAACAGAGGACAGTGAGAGAGGGGAAAGAGAGAGAGAGAGAAACTAAAGGCTTATAAAGTTAGAGGTTTAATAGGGAAGTAGATGTTTTGATTTGTAACTTTAATAAATTGTACATTAATATTTAAAGCACAGCAACATCTGCATAATCTTTTCTGTCCACAAAAACCACCTTTAAAGACATCAAAAAGTCATTATGAAGCATTCTTTACATCCTTATGCAAAGTTGTTCCCCTTCCTATGATCTTATAATGAGATTTTTTTCTATATCTGTAAAACTCCTTTTTTTCCCTGTTTAAAATTCTCTTTTCTTTAGTGGACTATAAGCTGTCTAAAACATGTTTCACACATTCATCATATAGCCAAATATACCCAAATAAGGTTTAATTAATTGCATATTTAATTAATCCCATATACCCAAATAAGGTTTAATTAATTGCATCCTTCATCCTGAAACTATTTTCTGGATAATGTGATGCTTTGCTCTGTCCATAAAACTCTCGTTACTTGTCCTGTGTCACCATATTTTCCTCATGGCAACTAGGAATGAGCATTTCCTAGGGCTAAAACCCATTCCCCTCACCCAACTCGTGTTGTATCGTTGCCAGTTCTTCCTCACAGATCGCATCTCCTCTCACCGTTTTAACCACCACCTCTCAAATCGACACCACTAATTCCATCTTTGCCTCGAGCTCCCGGCCCACATTTTTCATTACACGCCAGACATTTCTACTGAGATGTCTTATCTCATCAAACACCATGGCTTTAAAGAAGTCAAAATTATTCCTTCAAAAGCAAATTATTCTGTGGTTTTCTCAATTTCTAGCATGAGCAGCATTATTCTCCCAGTAACCTATTATTGAAAACTTGGGATCATTATTGTTCCACCATCACCCATTCCCCCTTTCTCTGGCTTTTGCCACCATAGTTCTGGTCCTTACCATCTGAGGGTTGTCTCTCCTTGTAATCTACGTCATATGTTGCTGCCAGGGTGATCTACCAACTTGATACATATTGTTCCTCTAATCAAACTCTTAAGTATAAATAAAATACAAACTCCTTAGACATAAATTTAAATGCTGTTTTCTAGCATCATGATAACTCCCTAATCTTATTTCCCACTTTTCCTTTCAGGTCCTTTCATGGATCCTCTAAGCCAGGGGTTGGCAAACTATTCCTGTAAAAGGCCAGATAGTAAATATTTTAGGCTTCATGGGTCATATGGGCTACAGTCTGTGTCAACTACTCAACTTCACCATTACAGCACAAAAGCAGCCATGACAATACATAAACAGACTGTACGTAGCTAGGTTCCAATAAAACTGCATTTAAAAAAATAGGTAGTAGGTAAGATTTGGCAGGAGAATCATATCGTGTCCACATCTGTGTTTAATCCATTCAAATTTATCTGCTCATTTTCTTCAGATGTAATCACATTTTCACCTTCATACCCCTGTTCACACCTCAGTTGTTCCAACTTTTCTTCTCTGATCACGGAAGTCCTATGTATCTTTTTATACCTTATAGTCTCATTGGAAACTTCTTTCAATACTCAGTTTCAGAGTGGTCTATTTTTCCTTGAAAATTTAATACATGTTTTCTCTGTTCATTCTTTCATTCATTCATTTTAAAAGCACTATATACACACCTACTATGCTGAGACACTATGACAGAGACTAACAAATACAGACAGGAGGACACAAGTTAGAAATGATAAGTGCACGAACAGAGTGAAGGGAGGAAGGGAGTATATAATTTCTATCATGACATTAAATTGAACTATGTTTCATAAATTAAAAGCCTGTTTAAAACTACAGTGAACAGAAGAACAAAAATAAAGTATATCTACTGTTAATCCTTTATATTTACAAGTGTGTTAACTTTGCTAGTGTTACATCTGTACTTATGTTTCATCGTGGTACCATAACGCTATTTTGCAAGCAAAATTATTGGACATGCTATCTTATTTTCAAAGATTACCTACTTAATGAAAATTTGGAGGTTAAGTAAAACAAAATAAAATATGAGAAGTTTTTTCCTAAGCACAAGAGGGCAAGTAAATCTACCTTCATAACAAAGTAGATAACTTACTCTTTTGTGTGATACATCCACTTTGGAGGCTACAACATTATATATATACATTTATGTGTCTATACAACCTTTTCCACTAGATAATAAGCTTATAGAGACTAAGGATCATATAGGATATCTTTTTAATCCATTAACTTATTAAATATTTATTGATAGTTGTGGAAGCAGAAAGCATTAGGTAAATATTTTCTCTGCTTAAAGAAATTATTATAGGGTCTAATTTAAAAAGAAAGCTTAGATGTAAAAGTTTTATTAGCCACTCCATATTTGATTGAAGATAAACAAGTACACTACATATTAAAAACTGTATCTGCTTCAGCAAGGTTGTAGGATACAAGATCAATATACAAAAATCAATTATATGTCTATATTCTAGCCATGAACAATCCAAAAATAAATTTCATAAAAGAATTCCATTTTCAATAACATCACAAAGAACAAAATAGAAATAAATTAACAAGAGTAGGACCTGTACACTGAAAACTACAATATATTGTTGAAAGAAATTACAGAAGATCTAAATAAATGGAAAGACATCACATGTTTGTGGATTGGAAGACTTCATATTGTTAAGATGACAATACTCCCCAGACTGATCTACAGATTCAACACAACCCCTATTTGTATCCAGCACATATAAAGAAGTTTTACAACCGAAACATAAAAAAACTAACAACCCAATTAAAAATGGTCAAAAGATTTGAATAGACATTTTTCCAAAGAAGATATACGAATGGCCAATAAGCACATGAAAAAGTGTTCATCATTAGTTATTATAACAATGCAAATCAAAACTATAATGAGACATGACCTCATACCCACTAGGATTGCAATAACAATAAGAATAGCAGTAGCAGCAATAATTACAAAAACAATAATAGATAACAGAAAATAAGTGTTGGTGAGGATGTGGAGAAATTGGAGCCCTCGCACATTGCCAGTGGGGATGATAAACATTACAGTTACTCTGGAAACTAGTTTGGTCTTCATTCCAAATGTTAAACATAGGAGTCACAAAATGAGTGATGAATTTTACTCCTAGGTATATATTCAAGAGAAATGACAAAAAATATGTCCATGCAAAAACTTGTTCATAAAAGCTCATAACAGCATTATTCATAAGAGTCAAAAAGTGGAAGCAACTCAAATGTCCATGAAATGATTAATGGATAAAATATCATATATCCAGACAATGGAATATTATTTACCAATAAAAAGGAATGAAGTATCAATCCATGCTACAAGATAAATCTTAAAAACACAATGCTAAGTGAAAGAAGCCAGTCACAGAAGGCCACATATTGTATGTTCCATTTATGTGAAATGTCTAGAATAGGCACAGAGAAAGAGAAAGTAGATTAATGGTTGCCAGAGGATGGAGAAAGGAGAAGTGGGGAATGACTGCTACTGAATGCAGAGTTTCTTTTTGGAGTGATGAAAATATCCTTAAAACAGATAGTCCTGAGGGTTGAACAACTCTATGGATATACTAAAAGCACTGAATTTTACCTGTTAAAAGAGTAAATATTATGGTATTTGATTTATAACTCAATAAAGATGTTATGTATTTTAAAAGGTGAACTTGCTTCAGGAAGTGAAATAGGTTTCTTTTTCAGCAAATAAAAAACAAAATAAAATCTGAAAGACTACACTTTGTGACATATACACAATGGCTCTTTCTCAAAAGCTAAATTATACCTCAAGATTCTAACCCTGCAGCAGGAGCCAGCCTTTATGCACAGTCAGCCTTCCGACCAAAGAAATGCAATTCCTTGAATATGCTTTAAAGTTTCTTAGTTCCTACTGGTACATGGAAGAAAGAGACATGAAGACACTAGTCTCTGTCATTCAGGTGAATGTTAGGTGTCTATGAGCATTTTTCAAAGACTACAATATACCTAAAACCTCATAGAAATGAAAAGTGATAGGAAATGAAATTCATGGATTATCCAAACTCCTCATTTTGGCTATGATTGTTTGCTTCTTTTCCCTTAAATCCACTAGTAATCCTTCCAAGAAGTTACAGTAATGAACAAATTCAAGTTGCCTTTCAATGCTTCTCATTTCCTCAAATCCAGTCTTGTAGCACTGAGTAATAATTATATGACTGAAAGTGTAAAATAAAACCATAACAATAATACAACAATAAAACCCCAAGAAAGCAATAAAAGGTGTTAGAAAGTTTCTTGCTAGTAAACAAATGGTATAATTAAGATTTAACTGAATATAGAACATTCTTTAAAATCTTGATGTTGTTATTCGTTATCAATGCCACTACAGTTTTTAACAATATTAGTATTATGATAAGAATATAAGGAAAGAGTTTTTAAAGTGCAAATATTTTCCAATAATGTCGGCTATTATGTTACAAAGTAGTTACAGAAAACATACGAAGTTTAAAAACTAACAAAAAGATAATTAAAAAAGTATTTTTTTCAAAGATGCTAATTAGAAAGACTTTAAATGGCATTATAATATCCATAGATTCTGTATTTAAAAAAGTGAAATAGCTAAATGACTACCAGCACATGAAATTCTACTAGTTTTCTATTGCTGGCATAACAAGTTACCACAAATTTAGTGCCTTAAAATAACATGAATTTATCTTAAAATTCTCAAGGTCAGAAGTGCCGCATATGTCTCACCATCTAAAATCCAGGTGTCTGCATCTTGCTGCCACAGCTGAAACTTTTCCGTTTACCATCCTGTTACAATTCTATTTTAAAAAATCCTGCACCTTCTTTGTGTGTGTATGTATGTGTGTGTATATATAGATAGTTTAAATTTAAGTCTTAACTGCTTTGGAATTGTTATTACCATAGTTTTCTAGCTGATCTCTTTGCTGTTGTTTCTCCCTTTTCAACTACATTTTATAGAGGGTCAACTTCCTTAAATATTACTCTACGCATGTAGCTTAATTGCTCATAAAAATTTAATGGCTCCCCTTGCTTACTGGAAAAAACCCTGAACTTTTCAGGATCCTAGTGTGCGCCCCTTATGTGACCGTTAAAGAGAAGCTGATTCTAGCCGCCATTCCTGAAGGATTATAGAAAACATACGCAAATGTTGTAACGTGGGAAATGGGATAAGAAAGTATTCATTTCAAATGATCACCACATATTTCACTCCCTATTTGGTAGTGGCTGTAAGGCAGTCCAGAATATGATCTTCTTCTCCATTTCCTGTCTGCCCAAGAGAGAATAGGATATTCTTTTATACAGACTTGAGTATAGAAGGGATACTTAATTAAAGGTCAAGCTCTAAATTGCAGTGAATTTCCTATGGTAGTGCTGCTTATGACTAAATCTCCCAATTACCTTTTCAAAGGGGACTAATTAGTAAGAATTATCTCCTCAGTGGAATTTACAAACAGAAAGAAAGCCACACTGAATGTCCATAATCTCCATGTAGTCCCAGAAAAACTTTCCCTAAACCCATTCTCAACTGTGGGCTTAGATCTGCAGTTGCTCTCAATAATGTTTGATTCCATTTGACTAGTGATTGATCTTGATGATACTTCAGTGAGCTCTGCCCCTCTATATGTGAAATTTCTGGGCCTAAGTAGCAGCCAATAAGAATAATTTGGTCCACACAGGCTGGGCCTTCTAATTTCACTGGTTGCTGCATTAGGCCATTGCTTCTCAACATTGGGCCAGTGGTTCTCTGTATACTAGAATTATACGGGAAGCTTTTAAAAATGTCAGGTCCCATCCCCAGAGATTCTAATTTATTGATTTTGGGTTAGAAGCAGGCATTGGGTATGTTTTTGAACAGCTTCCCAGGTGACTATAATGTGCAAAAAGCTTAAGAACCACTGCACTGGGCTGACCATAATTTTGTTCCAGACATGAACATTCTAGAGTCTTCTTAGCATTGACTGAAATTTTCTTGAACTACGTCTGGATGTGACTCTGAATTAAAATATGCTGACATGTTAATTTTTCTTTTTCATTTCAAAATTACATATATACAAGAGATACGATGTCAGGAAATATATCCGATCATTACCACAGTTTTATGGTGTTTACTCATAAAACTTGTATTTCTTCCTATCATTTGAAAATAAATACAGGAAAGGAAGAACCATTCACTCAGCTCTCCATAATCTAACATAATCAGCCCTGGGCCACCAGGATCATGCAACTAGCATTTCTTCCTCCTCATCCTAATTCAGCAGTCTGAAAAGATGGATGTGCTTTGGCTTGGTGCTTTTGCATTTTTCCAGCCAAGATGCCTGCCGTCAGTTTAGATATCTGGCTATAATTTAATAAATCTTTGACCCACAATATTCTATATATTTGTATAATTATACCTTCTGTGATCCCTCTAGCCTGAGTTAGGTGAAATGGAACATGTAAGAGGTGGCAGAAACTTATAAAATTTATATTTTGTTGAAATCTATTTCTATTTTATGAAAATCATTGTGGGAGGGCCTAGTTGAGCTAATAATGTAGTCCTGAAAAGGCTTGAATTTACCCTAACAGAGTATTTATCTTATAGTTTTTGTTATGGACTGAATGTGTACCCCTAAAATTCATATCTTGAAGCTCTAAACCCCAATGTATTTAGAGACAGGGCCTAGAGGAAGTGATAAAGGTTAAGAGAGGTCACAAGGGTAGGGAACTGACCCAGTAAGATTAGTGTCCTTGTAAGAGGAGTCACAAAAGAGCTTGCTTTCTCTCCACGAATGCACAAAAAATGCGGTCATTTGAGCACACAGCCATTTTCAACCCAAGGAGACAGCCCTCACCAGACACCAATCCTGCTGAAACCTAGACGTTGGACTTCCAGTTACCAGAACTGTCCAGAAATAAATTTCTGTTGTTTAAGCCACCAGTATATTGTATTCTGTTACGGCAGCCCAAGCTAAGACAGTTGCGAAGGTTGTCTTTTGATTCACGTATATTCCTCACTAGAGTGTATGCCTTGTGAAGCAGAGACTGTTTGTCTTGGTCACCCTGCATTCCTAGTGGTTAGCACCATGACTAGCACATGGTATGTATGCTGGAAGAAAGGCAAAGTAGTATAGGGGTTCAGAACTCACCTTTGAAATCAAACAAACTCAAGTTTGATTACAGACTCTATACTTTTACAGAGAGGTTAATTAAACTCTATCACATATATGTGAAGGGTATATATATTAAAGTGATATACCTCATATGGTTGTGAGAATTGGAAGTTAAGAATAGCTAATTAGAGCTTAATAAACTTTCCTAATATCATTGGGTGAAGGAATGAATAATAATATCTAAATATCAGGAATGATGGTAGGAGTCCAGGGCCTTTCTTGAAATAGATTTAGAAAGGACTGTCTTTTATCCATACTAGATTAAATCACAAACCTCCTGCCAAATGCACATATAAAATGAATTAAACAGTGTTATATGACAAGGTGGTAGTGAGAGCTCTATTAGCTGCAGACACAGAAACCCAATTTTAACTGGAGAACTGGATCCAGGAATTCAAACGGTATTTGCAATCTCTATGCTGCTCACCTTCTCTCTGAATTGGCTTTATTCTGTCAGTTTGATTATTTCCAAGAACCAGACTCGCAGGTACCTGTGGACTTTAATTCTTAAAGCCTAGGATCAAGAGGAAAGAGATCTCTATCCAACAAGTTTTTCTTACAGAAACTGTGGAAAAGAATTCAAGTTGATACACTTTGAGCGATGTGTTCATTACTAAACTAATCCATGGGTTTGGTGTGAGGGATGCCATGGCCCAGCTTAGGTCATAAGCCCAACCCTTTGAGCTGTGTATGGGTGGGTTGGGGTGGGGAGCATGGTGTGTATATATGTGTGTGTATATGTGTGTGTGTGAAAGATAATGGTGGTGCTGTTCTGAATATGTAAAACAACACACCTGGCTTATGGTATATGTCTAGGGATGATATTACTTTTTTCCTCTTTCATGCAACAATGTTACAGACTCCATTTTAGTTATCCCGGTATGGAATATAGTTTGGTATGTGTATACATCAGGTCCTCGAATAATATCATTTGTTCAATGTCATTTTATGATAAAGTTCATGAGAAAAAAATTGATACCTGGCAGGGGCCACTATGTGGAGTTTGCATGTTCTCCCCATGTCTGCATGGGTTTTCTCCAGGTACCCCAGCTTCCTCCTGGGTCCCAAAGATGTGCATGTTAGGAAAACTGCAGTGTCTGCATGGCCCCAGTCTAAATGAGTGTGGGTGTTTGTGAGCGTGCCCTGCAATGGGATAGATAGTGTCCTGTCCAGGGTCAGTTCCCACCTTGTTCCCTTGAGCTGCTGGGATAACCTCCAGCCACCAGAGACCCTAAACTGGAATAAGACGGTTGGAAAATGAATGAGTGAATGCATACAAATGATTGTAGACAATAAACTTACAAATTCACTATAATAAACAATGTGGTTCAAAAGCACTCACTGAGCCTGCCATAGTTCTCAGTTTGTTTTTGAACTACATGGTGGCACCTGACAATTTTCACTTTGCAAACATTTACTCTTTCATTTAACCTACCACCACTACAACTGCCATCACTGATTCACTAAAATTGGATAAATAATTATCTTACTTGTTTATATTAATCTTTTTTAAATGTATATATTACATTTGTTTCACTGTTTAATATTAGATTTCTTCTGGGTCTTTCCTTGGAAGTTTGGTGATGCTTTTGTGACCAGAAATATGCCATAGGAACTTAAATCTTGTTTATATCAATTAGCCTATGGTAAAATTGGTTTTGTTATACTTCATTTTGCTTAAAGTTGAAGTTTTCAAGAACCCACCAATGACTTTAAGTGAGGACTTACTGTAGTCTCTAAATCAATCACTTCCTATTCGTTTGATAAGATGCTTCTTCAGAATGTTCACAATGTGGTTAGATTGATGAGATTAGGAAATAAAGAAAAGTTAAATGGAGAGGAGCTTTTCTAATTTTTGTTTTTTTCTTTTGAGACAAGGTCTTGCTCTGTCACCCAGGCTGGAGTGCAATGGCCTGAGCATGGAGGAGCACAGCTCATTACAGCCTTGAACTTCTGGACTCAAGTGGTTGCTCCCACCTCATTTGAGACTATAGGCACTGCCACCACACCAGCTAGTTTTTCTATTTTTGGTAAAGATGAGCTCTTACTATGTTTTCCAGGCTGGTCTTGAACCCCTGGCCTCTCAAAGTGAAGGGATTACAGGCTTGAGCCACCACGCCCAGTTCCTAAATCTTGTAAGTAGAAGAGAACACCCACCCCCAACTTCTGTAAATGGACTTAAAAAAAAAAAAAAAAACATTTGACAAATTGAAATAGTTTTTATGTCTTAACTGCAGGCAAATGTGGACCTTATCTTTCTAGTTCCTGATTTGACAAAGATACCTAAAACCCAAATGAGCTTTGAACAGTTTCATGACAGACCAGACAAAATGGAATCCTAAAGATACTGTCAGTTATTTATGCAATTTTAATCTTATCAAAAAAATTTTAAAGCACAAACATAAGTCTTTGTGGGGGGCTCGGGCCCAATATTCAGAATAAACCTAGGCACTGAAAGCATGTCTCAGGAAAGAAAGAAATTGTGGGAATACAGAAGCCAGATGTCACCCACGAAGCTTATTTATTCTAGGTTTCCAGTACTTAGTGTAAATGCTTTACATTTGATACACCCAAAAGATTTTTCAGTCTAAGGCTTAAAAATATCTTCTTATATTGATTGTTTCACTAGAAAGCTTACACTGAAACAATAATTAAGATTATTTTGCCACTGTTTAAATCCCAAAGGAGTCCAAACTTCACCTTGTTAACCATAATTTTGTTATGACCTTAACTCAGACAAAATCATGATATAATCTAAGTCAAATAAAGAAGTCAACTTCCTTAAGGTGACAGAAATATTACCTTGCCTATAAATTACTTAAACTACTGAGTTATTAGTGCAATCTTTAGTGAAGAATAATTGGAGGCATTGCATTCAATATTGTATTTGGTCAAAGTTATAAATAAGCCCAAAATAATAACATTTAGTTTACACATTTCAATAACCACTACTAAGTCTTTGAATTTGTGGACAAAAACTCTTCCTGTGCTAAACTTGAGTTCAACATAAACTCCCTATCATTAGCTACCTGAATGTAATCTGAATTTCCATAATATTGCAAAAGACAAGTTCAGCAAGAATGGTCATCACAGATAAGATAATAATTGTAAGCAACACAAAACGGGACTCTTTTCTGAACTGCCGTAAAACAAACAAATTCATTTCAATGACATGAAACCACTTTCTGCAGACTTTTATGCTCCCATTTCATAGCAATTAAGATAAGCATATTTCCCCATAATGATGTAGAGTCATTGTCAAAACCAGTAGCAGCCTGCTTTTGAAGGATAACATGGTTGGCTTTTTGCAAAGGTTTTTATATGAATAGTTGTTTCTGACACTGCCTTTTCAAATGACTCACGCCAATATCCAAAAGAAAGATAAGAAAATAAAAAATCTGCAACATTTAAAAATCAAGACCATCAGCTATACTCCGAGGAGATGATTTACTAATTATAAGGCAAATGAAACTGAACTGAGAAAACAAACACATGAAAGCAAGTCAATTTATCTATTTAATCCAAATATAATATACTAAGATTTTGCATATTTAAAATGTAATATGTAACAATTTAAGGTATCACAAATCAAAGGGATGGAGCAGATTTTTCAATATATAGAAAATTATTCAGCTATTTTGGAGCAAAATATCCATTTAGTTCTTTATAAAATACCATACAAAAATATGAGATGATAAAAATTATTAGGATATTTGCATAATTGAAGTTATAACTAAATACAATCCTGTAGTTATAATTTTTATGTGAAATAAGGGAAAATTACCAAAATAGTAACAGGGATTTTATTCAAGGTAGTAAGAATATGAATGATTTTTCTTTTTTTTCCCCTAATTTCTTTATAAGGATTTGGTAATTCTTCTATAATTAGATAAAATAAATGATTTAAAATTTCCTGTAAATAACATTGGGAAATATATGTGTGTAATTATTTGATAAATATCCAATTTTAAGGTATATTATGTTCTCTTCTTGAATTGGCCTAGGAATCATAAAGACTCAATATTTGGACCACAATGTTTAATACTCTCCCTAACTGCCTCCTTGGGTATTCACAGTTATGTTCTCAGCTTTTATGAAAAGATTATTTCAAAACAGCCATATTTGCATTTGGTTTACAAAGCTATTGAGGAGGGTGAAGTCCCATGTGGGACACTGATTTTAAAAAGGAATGCTAAGAAGAGGGACGGGTCTGTTTTATCCTCCTAATAATAAGTATGTAACTGAGCAAGTTTTTGTATGGGCTTCTAAACTACTGGAACCACATTCTTAAGCTCAAGTATAGTAACTATGTTGGGCGACTTTAGTATACTGTTATATTTTTGTTTCTTAGGTTTCCTTTATTAGGCATTGACTTTGTTCTGATATATTATTGATTTACTAATTCTTTTTTTTTTTTTTTGAGACAGAGTCTCACTCTGTTGCCCGGGCTAGAGTGCCGTGGCGTCAGCCTAGCTCACAGCAACCTCAAACTCCTGGGCTCAAGTGATCCTCCTGCCTCAGCCTCCCAACTAGCTGTGACTACAGGCATGCGCCACCACGTCTGACTAATTTTTTTCTACTTTTAGTTGCCCAGCTGATTTTTTCTATTTTTAGTAGAAACATGTCTTGCTCTTGCTCAGGCTGTTCTCTAGCTCCTGACCTCAAGCGATCCTGATGCCTTGGCCTCCCAGAGTGCTAGGATTACAGGCGTGAGCCACAGTGCCCAGCCCTTATTTACTAATTCTTTATTACTCATTGTAATATTTGTAATATACATTTTATTTCCCAAGTCTTCTTATATCCTTTGTGGAAGAAGCCAGAAGCTGCGTCAATAAGATCAGGGATCAGCAAACTATGTTTCTGTACAGTCCTTGAGCTAAGAATTCTTTTATCTTTTTAAAAAAATGTAAAAAATGCATACATACACACATACAACATAAACAAAGAAGAATATGCAACAGAGACCACAAGGGGCCCACAAAGCCTAAAATATTTACAGAAAAATATTTAGGTAGATGGCCAAAATTTCAACTCATTCTCAAGTGCATCAATTTATTTTTAATCAAAATATGCTTCTGTTAACAACAATAAAATAAAACTTAGTGCCAAATTCATAGAGAGATAAAATGTGGCTGTCAAATGCTTTTTCTGCATCTACTGAGAGGATCATATGGTCTTTGGTTTTGCTTCTATTTATGTGGTGAATTACATTTATAGATTTGCGTATGTTAAACCATCCCTGCATCTCTGGGATGAAGCCCACTTAATCATGATGGATTATTTTTTTGAAAATACAACACCCTTTTATGATAAGAACGCTTAACAAAATAGGCATAGACGGGGCCTATCTAAAAATGATACAAGCCATATACGACAAACCCACAGCCAACATCATTCTGAATGGGGAAAAATTGAAAGCATTCCCACTTCGAACTGGAACCAGACAAGGCTGCCCACTGTGTCCATTACTTTTCAACATAGTACTGGAAGTCCTTGCGAG